>OU015494.1:185603979-185703979 GCA_907164885.2 Dolomedes plantarius | reverse complement strand
GTCAATCGTAGTTTTTTTTTATATACCTTGAAAGTCGATAACAGTAGTCCACAAATTAGTTATCCTGTTATATAGCTGTGTATGTGTGATGTCTGCTGGGTTTTCTAAAAAACATTTTGGGCATAAATATGTGTGCGTATGTGAATTTATTTCAGCAATGGGCATAGACATTTATGAACAAATGTGATGAAGTTTAATATCTACATCTTGGAAGGTAACGTTTATATGGTTTCTGAAAGTCACGCATTAGGAAATACTCATAATGAGTTGCCTAGAAAGTATTTTCAAAGAGAATGACTTAACAGATTGCTAAGAAATCAGATATTCTACTAATGTTATTGTCTGACGTAAGAACACCGTAGAAACCGAAGCCAACAATTTTTATTTTCCTGTGCAGATTCTTCTAATTTTCTACCGCACTCTTATTTTCTTCTTAGGTCATGGACATGCGGGGGCAGTTCTGATAGTTGTTAGCCTGATGCGCTTGTTTTTATTGTATGCAAATTAACTTTTTATTTGTGTTTTGCAATTTTTTATATCATCTCATGTATTAAATATAATTTTAAAAGGTATCTGGACCTTTTTAACATAAAAGTGGTTAATATTTGCCTTGTTAAAGTATTATTGGCGTCTGATAGTGATGTATAGGAGTTGATATATTTTGCTCAAATATCTGAGCAGATACACTGTATTTTAGTAGAAAAGTTAACAGTTGATGAATTTCACAGGTAATTTATAATTACACTATAAGTGGAAACAAACGAAATCAAAAAATCATTGTCTTAGTCATATTTGAATTGCCTAAGACTGATAAATTAACCTCCTAGTTATCTCATTGCTTGCATAAGAAATCCATGACATACTGATGAAAAAAGATCTGTATTGTTTTACAAGTACTTTAAAATGTTGAAAGATCCCTAATTTTTTTTCATACTTGTAGAAACATGCTTTTAACCGTATCACGGCATTCTGGTTGAATATCTCGTGTTGTCCAACCATCTCGTGTTCTTTTGCTCATGAGATCTGCAAAATATAACGTTAAAAAAGGAATCCATATTTCTATAATATTATTGAGAGATAAGTATATAAATAGGACGATCGTAATATTCAGCTCTTCTTGCCCTTTAGCATTTTTATTTCAAATCAATAATGTAAAGAAATGGAAATTTAAGTATAAAAATATTGCACCGAAAATATTCCTTGAGAATGATTCATGTATCAACTTTTATGGCGGACTCTTTTTCTGTACTGTATACTTATGACCTTTTTGATGCAAAAATTTAACATTTAATAAAATGCTTTCCTAAAATAATCAGTTACCTGGAATTCACCTTATTGTAAAAAGAAAACACACATTGACAACTTAATTGCATTTTAAAATCTATACGTTTAACTATTTCCCACTTCTATAATCACTAATTTTTAAAATTTTTCTTACATTTTACTTTATTGTTAGAGAAATACCCATAAAATTTTTTTCCCTTTAAACCTATATTGCCCACATGTATGTATTTAACTATGACCACCTCTAATACAATGTAAAATAGCTCTCTTGTATAATATCAAATTCGAAACAAATTTTAGAATTAATATTTTTCATGTTAAAAGCTTTGATAAGTGTTTGCTTCCAAATGGGGAGTTTTCTGCGATTTTTAATTGCATTTGAGACAAATATATTTCTTTTTGAACATACCAAGAATCCATAATTCCCATGTTAAAGTCCTCTCAAGCGTCAAAATTTTCTCCCTTCTGTTTGAAAAGGCTTTGCCATTTGTACAAAAGAATATTACAGGTTAATTTACCGTAAATATAAGTTTAAAAATTTTCATACATCTGAATTAGCATTAATGTGCCTATGTAAATATGTAGAAAAAGATGATTCAAGTAAAATACCTGATGGAAAATAAAATCTGTGAAATCATGATTTGCATTTTCACTTTCAGATAAAGTTTGTAAGCCCTTCATCGTCTACAATCTCTAGATCTTAATACTGCACTAAAAATCAGGCCAAGTCCTAAATAGTGCGGATTTAATTCCGGGATTCTGGAAAGATGACCACACAGTAATCATCTCCCCAAAGGAGAACTCAGAGGTCTTGTGATCTCTCTGTCTGACCTATTTGTGGTTTATCGTGCTCAACTGTCATTAAGTATGCAAAATCTGTAGATCATAATCAGGAAAGACAAGAAGAAAAAATCTTACACTCTGTATACACGAAAAGGCTTGCATGATGAAAGACTATGCATAAAATGAAGTGTCTAATTGTATGCACGTCTTTTTATATTCTTACTCACTCAAGCGAGTAAACACCTGCATGGTTTCAAAAAGTTTTATTTTTGTACACTTCTTCATTTCCTCCCAGGCGTTTGTTTGGATGTAAACAAGATGCAAGTTCGTGAGATATCAATTTTCAGCATGATTTTCTATTCTAATTACATGTCTATGAGAAATCAATTCAGGCTCAAAACAACGAAAGTAAAGTATCAAAGTAAGGAAGACTATAAGCTTTACTACCCAAAGATCACAATAGCACTTTTTTAGCAGTTTAGTTTGCTGATTCATATCTTACAAAACCTGGACAACTGCCGAATGATTAGGGTTCTGGCACTAGGTACCAGAGTCTGTGGGTTCGAATCCCGTTCTAGTCATGAGTGTTTATGGCCGTTCTGAATCGTTTTTACACTGTTTACCCAGTCTAATTAGCCCTAGTGTAGTAAAATACGATCGTAGGGCTTTCATTCAACTCACCACATTTTGCAAAAAACATCCAAGAAAGAAAAAAGCTAGTGCAAATGGATAGTAATGAGATTTTGGGCTTAGTATGGTATTGGCCTTACACTGCCTGGCATTGTCATTTGATAGCAGAGAAAAATTTCTTCCCGATGTATATAATGGTGCATATACATTGGTGCAGAGTTCTCTGCCTGTGCCTTGGGGAATCCAGTGATTTATGTTCACTCTGTACTCTGTACTATGCGTGGATCGCCTCCTCTGGCGGTCCATCAAAGAAAGGGCGGGGGGTCAGCGGGTCAAATGGTGTCGAGCGGGGTCGGGGGAGACACCAGATCAAAGAGCGGGAATGGGGGTGGTTCTAAATACCGTGTCTAATGTTACCGTGACTAATGTGATAACAGGAGTCGGGGGTCTGCAGGCAGAGAACTCTGGACCAATCTATATGCGCTATAAAAGTAACCAGAGGTGCGTTAAATTTAAAAAAAGGTTTTTTTGTGCGTATTTTTTAATGTGATTTTGATTGATTTTTCTACTTTTTTTCCCCTGTATTTGTATGATTAAAAACATAATTTCTAATTAAAGAATAAAAATCATGCACTCTTGGGTTACTTTTGGGAATACATCACAAAAGTGGTCAGCCAATTTAGGTTGATCTTTACACAAATCGTTCGTGATAACTAATTCTCCAAAGCTTGAAATACAGAGGTTGAAAATATGCCCATCTTGACCTGCGAAAAGAAAATGGATATAGCAAAGATAAGTATAAAATAAGTTCTCAGCCATATCCGTGTAGCCTGATAACTGAAAATTATGTCTTTTCTTTCTCGCAATGTGTAATGTGAGGGGAAAATCCAAAAGGCTTAAATTGTAGACCCTTTTGCTAGAAAATCCGAACACCTAAACACAGTAAAGTTTATACTCATTTTACCTAATCTGGCCCCCATTAGAAAATTTTTTGCTCTTTCAGTTCAACGAACATAATAATGTTTGACTCTATCCTTATGTTTCACTTATGCGTTTTCCAAGCTGTTTTAGATTTTCTCGGAGTTGTGTAAAAAATTTTAATGGAAGCTTTTTCTTGAATGTGAGTGTAGATTACGGGTGATTCCAGAATCCGATCGTTATTTTTCTATCCCGCTAGCTGGGCCTGTCTTCGGCGTCTACGATATTCCAGATTCTTCCCCTGTCGCTCCCATAACGGGCTCGAATCTTCGAACCTGACCTTTTGGTAACCAACGAATCATCAGATTTGGTAAGGATCCCCCCCCCCCATCATTAGCAGCAATAGTGCCTTTGGTTGGACCCTGGGAAGCATTCAGAGAGAAATTAAAATCTACCCCAACCTCCAGATTTCTTAAATATTTTTTAAATAGGACACAATACGATATTTATTTTATATACAGGGTGGTCATAAAAAACTTTGCCGATATATGGACCTCTAGCGGCTGTTCTGTTCAACCGATCGAGGTGGGATTTCAGATATATTTATTCAGAGGTATGAGCTCGGGATTCTGAGAACGGCAACAAAGTGGCGATCACGGTTACGGTTATAGGTACAGAAACTCGAAATTTCTGAATAGCAACGCCCACTTTTTCCCGTCGCAAAATGCTCAGCGCATGCGAAAACCGTAAAGAGCGTTGGAACGGTACGTGTATCACAAAAACGGACGCGTTATGAACGCGCAAAAAAAACAGCTCTGAGAACGGCCAACAAAAACACGATCTGAGCGCACGGAGGAAATTTGCATATGACAGAGGCAGGACACCAATCACTTATGTCAACACAGATCAGACAAAAGAAAACTTTAATTTGGATTACATATTTTCCACATGGGTGCCATCACAGTTCATTCGCAGAGCTTTGTGCGTGCATAACGCGTCCATTTTTTGTGATACCGTTCCAATGTACCGTTCTAGCGCTCTTTAGGGTTTTCGCATGCGCTGAGCATTTTGCGACTGGAAAAAATGGGCATTGCCATTCGAAAATTTCAAGTTTCTGTACCTATAACCATGAGCGCCACTTGGTTGCCGTTCACAGAATCCCGAACTCATACCTCTGAATAACTATAAATGAAATCTCATCTCGATCGGTTGAACTGAACAGCCGACAGAGGTCCATATATCGGCAAAGTTTTTTTATGACCACCGTGTATATTGCTGAGGTAATAAAGAAATTAGACATAATTTCTGGAAACAACTAGACAAATGGGAAAAAATTTTGCGAAAAAAAGTAGAAAAATTCTCTTAATTTGACTGTGACCATTCGTTTAAAATACGTGGGACGTACACTGACTTTGACGTATACATTAAAAGGCTGTCAGTAAAGGGGTTCATAAACTGAAAACTAGGAGTTCTGTGATATCGACGGGAGAAAAATTTTAGATTTCAAGAATTAGTTACCACCCACCCCCTTCCCCACTGGATCATGCAGCTCGCGATAAAATTAATCTTTTCTTAATGTTCAAGTTCGGCCCTATTTGAGTTAAGATCAAATAAGACTAAATGTTGGGTTCACTGGCATGCAAGACTAAAAGGAGAATTAAAGACTTAAATCTGAAGAAAATTTATACTATCCCCCTCCTCTAGAAAAAATGGAATAGTCAATAGAGGAAGCATTACGACGAATCTGCACATTAAATTTCATGAATATTGATCTACAAAATAATTTTAACAGGTAGGAATCCACCGTCTCAACTTTGAAAGTTATAAATTTTATATTCTTTAAATTCTATCACGAAACTCATATGATCAGGTTGGGGTTTTTTTTTAATGGGAGGTGTTTATTTGAAAAAAAAAATGGATTCGAGTCACTTTTAGGAGCTAATAGAAATGTTTTTTTCACATTCCTTCAACAAGAACATGTAACATTTCCCTGGGCATTGGTTGTACATTGCAAATAATCAGATTGAAATATGACTGTATATGCATTTAAAAGCTTAAGGATGAACAAGCATGGAAATTTCCTAAGCTAATAATTGCGGCAATAGATTCACGTGTTGGATTTTTTTTCATCCACCACTGTGTTTTTATGCAATACGTTTGTATGTAATATGTTTAAATTTTTCCTTTTTTTTTCTTTTTACAGTGTCGCGAGCTTTGAAAGTATTGTCAATCATATTTTCTTTCTATTTCTTCTTAGAATGTTCCTTAGATCATTTAGTGACGTATAATGATTAGAGACAAAGTTGAGATTTTGTATTTGGAAACTTTTCTCGAAATGCAGTAAAACTAGAATGACTCATGTTATACTTCAAGTTATATTTGATGCAACTTATTTGGAATAAATCCAGGAATCAGTATGGACACCGAACATAGACTAAGAATTTAAACTGAAAAAGGAACCTATTTTTATTTAAAAGATAAAGGATGAACAACAGTGAACTTGCTTAAGTAAAAAAAATTGCTACAACAGGATAATGTACAAAAAGAATCATATTTTTTAGTCCAATGGCCGTTTTTAATCTTTCTTTTTGATTAATTTGAAAAAAAAAATTTTTTTGATATTACTAAGATATGAATGGTTCCAGAACTTTCAGATAAGAAACTTTTCTGCGTTTTATTATATTAGTTTTCTCCGTTTTATTAAAATTCTAAACAAATTAAACACTGAAAAAAATCAGATCTATTTCCAAATAGAAATTTAGATAAAATGAAGTGAGTTGAAAGTTTCAGTTGAAGAAATTGAAGAGTATGATAACAGTCATTCATGATTGTATCATGTATGATTTTCAAAGCAGCATTGCTTGAAATAAATTATCTCGACAAAATTCACCAAACTTGGACAATTTAATGATATTTCAGTTTATCTTTTCTTTTCCTTTTGTTATAGTATATATAATATTTCAATCCATCATGAACAGTCAAATTAAATTTCTGGAATAGGCATTGTCTTTTAAAAAGAGGTGCATACCATGGAAAATTATCATTTTCAAAATCTTTCTCTCATGCAATGTCTTGTTTATTTTTTTTTCGGTAAAGCATATTTTTCGTTGTTTAAAACACTGAATTGTGTTCAAAATTTTTTCTCTTTATGTAGCCATGAATGTTCATTTGAAATCTAATTAGGCATTTAACATGACTTTTTCCCTTGAAATCCACTTTATCTTTATAAAATTATCTACCATTATAAATTCATCACTCTTTCGTTTTTCATACATCATTAAGCAAACAACTTTAGGATCTCCAAAAAGATTATACGTTTCAACATGTCTTCTTTACAGGCTATTAATTGGATGAAAAAGAGAGATCACAGATAACGGGAAATAACAATGATGGTTTGTACATATATCAGAATTTTTGAAAAAAAATTATATGAACAAATATGACCCGTTTCTAGTTAATATGATTTTGGGCAGTTTTGTTATTTTGGGCACAAGTATATTATCGAAAAAAGGTAGATACTTGATGAGGATGCAGAACATCAAGTTCTAACACTAGGTGCAACATGAATAATTTCATTTTTGCTAGAATATTTGAATTTTTATTTATGATATTGCCTAGCTGGATGAACCTTCGACGTATAAAAAATGCTTTTATATGGACTTCCCAAATTATAAAGCACACTGCTTTAATCTAACCTGTCTACAATTTTGTGGTTTAAATTATGCACCACAACGCTTTAGAGAACATCATAGTATGCGTTGTATATTAACCGCAAGCCTTGAAATAGTTGAGCTAGGGAGCAAATAATGTATTTTCATACAATGAGGAATATGCGCATAAAATGAAACCGGAAGACCAGTTTCTGACAAAAACATAAAAGCTGATTTTGTACAGTACATTTCAGTAATATATGAAGCACTTAAGTATCGAGAGGCTTGGCCCGACCGCTCTGCCCTACTTTCCTGAGTATGCGAGTGCCTGGGAGAGTACCATTTGTAAGCCGCTAAGTAACTGCAGCATGCATCCGGATTAAGTTTTCTCAAAACCGTAAATTAAAACCATGCAACATCTGTGCTCTGAAAGAAATGTATAGCATCACTAGCTGAATACCCGTACTTCGCTACGGAGTATATTCAAATTACATACAACGATCAATGTATGCAGTTAATGCCAAAAAAATATATACTATATATATTTATAAAATAATCGAAACGGATATTTTTACAGACAAAATATGTAGGGTTCGCGTGTTGCTCAGATGCAAATTTCTGGTAGCTGCGCAGTGCAGGCCAGTCGAAGTGAGTTCAGAGCAGGTGTCTGGTCTATTTAAGTGACACACGCTGAGTTGGCAAGGGCCCAAGAAGGGAGTGGAGATTTGTACGGTAGTGCGTTACGCTATTAGAAGAGATACGAAAGAGTCGAGAAAAGTTAGATTGAAGGTGATAGCGGTATTTAACTGATAGAGCACGTATTAGTATTTAGCCTAGGTGGCTGCAGCATTTCCATAGTTAGTTCAGAGCCCGATGGTTACGGATCTTGCTAGTGAACGTATACTCTGCCTGAAAGGGTTCATAACGACTTTAAAGTTCAGTCTCTTAGTACCGCAAGTTGCGGTACTGTTGTGTTATTATTTGAAGCCCCAAGTTGGTCTATGTTAGTCTACCTCTACGTAGAAAATAAAGGAATTATTTATATTTATGCCAATTACTTTATAGTGTGCTTGGACCGTTAGAGGATTCATAGGGTAAATAAGAAATAGAACCATATAAATAATGTAGAAGAAACTATTCAAATTAAATATAGTGGTCAATGTATACAATTAATTTGTAAATTTAATATCCATAAAACATACTAATTTGAATTAAATTCTTAAAAAACTTCCATCTCAATTAGTCTAGAGGTTAAATTTTATCTTTTACCGTATTTTATATATTTTTTCAATTTATTTCGTTCTTATGCACGTGACGCAAAGTTAATTTAAAGTATCACAAAAAGAAAAGAAACCACGTGATCAGCATTTAATAAATTAAATTCTAAACATTAATCTTTAAAAATTCCCCAAAAATCAGAAAATAGAAGTAAAAATTCGAAAAAGATTTCATTTTAAAGGAATTTTTATTATATTTGTCGTGATATAAATTTTATAGCCCTCAGATTATTATTTTAAATGCAAACTTTAAAAAAGTTACAAAAACAGCTTAAAAATTTTATTTAAAAAATTTAAGAAGAATTTTTTAAAAATCTTTCTTACTGCATCCCTACACTATAATAGGTATCGCCATGCAAAATTTCAGCCCTTTAGGTCCAGCGGTTTGGTCTGTGTGTTATCTGTCAGTCAGTCACAGAACTCTTTTATATATATAGATTATGAATTACAGGGATAGATACACTGCAATGCGTGCGTTCATGATACATGTATGTGTACGCTCATCATGAAAATGCTGTTAGTTTGTAAAAATAGAAAAAAAATAACAAAAACCTTGTAAATTAGATCCTGCAAAATATCCCTTTCAATGTTCCAGCAAAATTAGGCAACCAATGCATGCAAATCCTCTGGCAAAACGATGCAAAGTCTTTTTTTACATTAAATATCAATTATCTTCATTTTAAATCCACAAACCTAATAAGCCTAAGTGTAATTATTTTATTCTCAACAATTAAAGGCTTAATAAGAAAATATCTTTTACCCGATTCATAAAAGAATATGCATTTCAAAGACCTGGAATAAAAGTAAGCGAATTGTATTCACTCATAAATAAACATCTGCAGTGATTATTGTCCTTTTTTCTATATGTCGACTTGTTGACGGAGGTGGTTTGAATCGTAAACAGGACGCAAGGTCGCAAAGGATGAAGCTTTGTTCTTGATATGAAATCATTAGCCGTGCACGTTTACAATCAATGCCCTAGAAAAGGATTTAAATAAATTGAAATTTTTCGCTTTAACAAGTAGATGATTAAAATGAAGGTTTTTTATTATAACTTTATCATTTTTAATGCTGGGTTTCATGAAGGTATTCATTAACGCTGTCACATATTCATTTATAAGATAAAATATAAAAGAAAATGATTTCTACATCAAATGAATACGTTGGAAATGTAAAGCACTACGCGAGTAAAAGGGTCTACAATACAGAACTACAATAAAATGACGGAATGCAAGGAACTGTATCTCATAGAAATTTAATATTATTCATTACACAAGGATAGTAATTATGAAAAAGGTAATTGATAATAATTGACTTGATTGTTGGATCTTCAATAATAGGTTATTGATAGTTTTCGAAAAAATTTGAATATGGAACAAAACTATTATGATAAATGAAGACTTATGTGTATTACATGTTTATTTTATAGTATCCATTTCGTAGTCCAGAAATGATTTTGATGGTGATAAAATATCTCACTGATATGTTCAGTCTTATTTATATTTCAGAAATTATACGAAGTTGCTTAAGTTTTAACATTCTTAGAATGTTTGAGGAATGGTATTGGTCTTATATTCCTGCCATACATTTTATTATTATACATGACGTAAACTTGCAAAATCATTACGATGGTACCCATTAGTGATAATTTTTCGCCATCGGAATTAAATTTATGTACGACTCACAAACAAAGGATGTAAAAAAAGTTTGCATTTTACAAGTATTTCTGTTCAATCAACACAAAATAAAAGAATAATTGTTCGGATAAATACAGAATACTGCTCGTTACAGCACCTTTGGAGATGAAGAACAGAAAGACATTCGTAGCTCAGTATGTGAAATTTGTGTCGGGATATAAGACGAACCTATTCTTAATATCCTTCGAAACGTATTCACTATATCGTTCAATTTAAGCATATAGGTTTCCATTTGTCCTTACATGAAAGTTTGAGATCCCAACTTTAAAACTTGTTAGAGGAGCAAAATATATCTGAATCAAAGAACGAAGGTCGTATTGTTTCATAACATCATTTTCTCCTTTACAAAGCACATGCTCATTGTAACGTCCTCTGTCAATGAACAAGCGAGAAATATTTCATATATACAACTTTTATACAGAATGATTATACAATTTATATGCAATTTTAATCGTATGCTTACAAGATCACTTTTTGGTCTTAATCCGATTGGATTTCATCCAATATCACCAGGGCTGCTTGATCTGCCCACATCGCCCTCCGAAAACGAAACACCGAACAGAGTGGTGTCCGCACAACCTCCCTCGCCGAGAGTCAGTTCCAATCTCTCTCACTCCCACACTGGAACTTCCCGTGGGGTCTAGCAGTTCAAACAGCTACCCCCCTTCAAAGGAGTGGTTCCCAAAAAGCTGGGGATCTGTGACTTTGCAATATAATCAACGAGAAAAGTTTAAAAGTAGCTCATACTTCATGCTACATATTTTTCACTCTCACGCTAGCATCTTTAGGCTCTTTGTTAACACACATTTTTATAAATTTTTGTGTATAAATTTATAAAATGCACGCGAAGTTAGCCGTTGTCACAATCTAACATACTATACATAATTTTGAGGACGACAAGTTCTGTGACGTATTCACAAATGAACCGGTCTGAAAAGCGCTTTTTTTTTAACATAGTTTTTTCAATCACTTGGGTGTCCCCTTAAACCAGTGATTCCTAACCGGTGGTCCGCGAGAGCCTCAGGGGTGGTCCGGCACCACATATAAATAAATTGTCAAATAAATGAGGATTTTGAAAGCAATGTTCATTGAACTATATGGGTGGAATATATCCGATGACTATCAAGTTGTAAGGTATAGACAAGATTCGATTCGCAAGAATCGAACTTTTGAGTGAATGAATTAAAGAAGCAGCTTGAGATATGCTAATTTCGGCATACGCGCTTGGTATAAATACCAAGCAGCTTGATTAATACAGAGGTTGAAAAATGGTTGTTAAAGTTGATAGATAAGCGAGTTGAGGGAGCTACGATGTAAGCAGCTCCAGGTGCTATCCTGCGCTAGTGCTTAGGGGGACCAAAGTTTACGTGGCAGTACTGCTGGTTTGACTCTCTGCTGGTTTGTGAGTATTTGCAAAGTGTATTTCTATTGAATGTTAATATACTCCGTACAAGTAGTACGTATGCTTATTGCTTCAAAAGCAAATTCTACATGTGCAACGAATTCAATAAACATTGTTTCATGTATAAACTGTGTTTGTATCAAATTCATTTAGAGTGCCACTTCAAATAATATACACCCAAGTCTGGGTAGAAGTGAACTATATTCTCTACAAAGTGTTGAATTAAAATTTCTTGAAAGTTTAGCATAATTGAATCGGTCATTTTGAAAAGGAGTCATCTCCACTTTTCTCCAACTTTTCTGCCCCCCCCCCCCAAAGTTTCAAAAAATATTAAAAAATTATATTTTTGCATCAGGATTGATGCCTTAGAATTTTTTTGCTTCTGATGAAAAATTAAAAAAATGGAGATGACTCATTTTCAAAATGACCGATTCAATTATTTTATCATTAGAATATGATACGTTAGAAAGTAAGTACGTTAACGCTGTATCCCTTTTTCCTGAGGGATAGTCTATACCTCCCATAACCCCCGGAAGGTCGCCCTTCCCCTCAAGTCGGTAGGGGGTGGTGGTGGTCCGCACATGGTTCAATTTTTGGCTTAGTGGTCCGCAGACTTCTATGGGTTGGGAACCACTGCCTTAAACTGAAGAGGAAAGAAAATCTTGAGAGTGATGTCTGATCAATGTTCTGATTTATATCTTAGTTATCTCTTAAATTTTATCCGTGAATCGAGAGGGATAAAATTTACTTTGAAATATGAAGCACATAAAGTAAGATGCACTCTGAGTTGCAACTTATAGCTTTAATCATTCCGCATAGAAATCGGGGGATGCGTAAAACCCTTTCTTTGCCAAATATTATCAAAATGTTCCTGAATCTAACCATATGAATATAATTACAAAAATTAATTTTTTTTTACATTTAATTGTTGAACTATTGAAACTACTATTCGAAAATTAAGACGGTTGCAAAACATAAAATATAAGTATTCCTTTACTGAGTATATTACCTGCTAATAAAGTGACTGCCTGTTAAAACTTCGTTTCCTTTTTATTTTATTATCTAAAAAGATTCAACTGAAATCTCTTCTGGCGGGTACATGATGTCACGATAGGCTACTTATTCCTAACTTATCTTGTATATATGACGTTTATTATCTTAGAAAATGTTTTTTCGCGTAGGAGTTGCATTGACACGATGATATTCAGCCTGTTTTCACTGTGAATAACGATAAAGAAACAGGAAAAAACAAATACGAAAATTGTAATTCTACTTTTATTGACAGCTCTTTTGTGTTATTTTTCTGAAGCGAAATGAGTTCAAGTTGTTACGAATGATAAAGCATTTGATTATGAGATAGTGGTCTGAAATTTGTGAAAAAGAGTAAAATATATCTAAAATCGGATTTTTTATTTTTGCATTATTTTAAAAATTTCAGATATGATAACAGTATAGAAAGAAATATATATTTTAACGTATAATGCTTCATTCATGTGATGTGAGTGAGTTATTTAAGACTATCCAGTTATTCATAGGAGCGCATAGCATTTAAATATCTCTTTAATAAACTTCCTTAATTGTTACTACCTCGACGAATGGTTTTTATTGGCTAATAAAAAGAAATTATTACTTACTTTAGGTAGCATGCTAAAATATTTTCACAATATATGCTAAAAAATAAGAATCACATGTATGAGACTAGTACATAAAAGGACCATGTCATGGCTTGGTAGTGTGAGGATAACACATCTGCTCTGAGAGCTAGAGAATCTAGGTTCTGTTCTTGGGCCAGCTCTAGCATTTTACGGTAAAATACGAAATGTGTGTGACAGAGATTAAACGGTAAATGTTTATTTTATTTAGAGCACTTTTTTCGCATACGATGTACTCATTTACATTATCATGCGAATGAATGCTGGCGTGAATGTGTAAAAATTTCTGTCCCTCATATGTCAGCACACATATTAGGTACTTCGCTCTATCATACATTTCCTGAATATTGGTTGGTTGTTAGAGCTACGGTCTTCATTCCTTACACGAGGGTAAAATGGCCGGGACTAATAAAAATAATTAAAACTTCTCCGATAATTGCCCTTCTAAAAAGTATTCTATCTTTTCTTGTAACTGTCGTCGCATATTATAGCATTTACATTGCCATAGTAATAGGTAATACAATAAAAAAATTGCAGTTAAATTCAAGTTGTTTCTATAAGACTGAAGAGTTAATTTCTTTTGAATAAAATAATAGTTAGATACAGCATATTTCTCCATTGGCAGATCGTATTTTCGATAGTTGTGTTTAAATGGAACATCATATTTTCTGTATTGCATATCAAATTAGTTTACGAGAGGAGTGGAGTTCGAGTAAAATGGATCCACTTTAAGGGGACAGTGGACTTTAAAAATTGTGAAATTTGTCCAAAAATTGGAATTTTTTATTTTATTGAATTGTGAAACTACGGACGAGTAAGAATATGTTGCAAAAAGAATTTTTAATTTATGTGATTACTTTCCTAGTTATAGACATTTGTATTTAATTTAGATATTATGTGGTTACTGATAGCAATAACTTTACATGTGTTTTTCTCAAAATAAAAATTTTCATGTCACACGAATATTCAAACTGCTCCGGGCGCATTTCTAATGACCGTATTGCTTTGAAATTTTAGTTTTATATACTTAACTGTATATCAAATAAATCTTATTGAAAAAAATTATGCTTCGTAGCTCAGAATTTCTAAATTTTGTACTTGAAAAGATGATTTATAGGTATTTTGCGTAATAAAAAGTGTGTTTTCGCTATTATTATTTTTTTCTCTTTATATTTTTAATGAATGCTTAAAATAAGCAATAAGTTTCATTGTTAGTTCTATAAGGTATCCTGTAAATAAAAATTAACATATTATATGCAAAAAAATGCGCATGGAGCATTTTTAATGAGACCAATTTTTGATATAATAAATAATTCATAATTCATAAATTATTAATATTTCATCTTTAAATTTTAACCACTTTTACATATCTATGGTACTAATCACATATTCAAATTTCAAGCAAATCCATTCAAAACAAATAAAGTTAGGTTTGAGGGTCCACTGTCCCCTTAAGCCATTTTCAGAGGGTTTAATGTGGGTATCTCTCACTACATGAAAATTCGCTTTACATTGTTTACCAAGGACCTATATTAAAACTTGTTTTCATTAACTGAAAAAAAAGCGAGAAACGGAAATACAATTCTTGGTTTATTCTTACAGCAAAGAAAGATTTAAACATAAGGAACCTACCTGACTGACGGATTTAAATGACGAGATGTTAATAAATGAATCTCTTCCTTTACTTTCGCCTACACACATGTATCGTGCTCGCCGTCTCACCAATTTCGATGAAGGAAACTACACTCTATATTCATTATTTCTGCTTTACGCTGACTGTGTTTTTTCTACTTTTACTGAGTGGTAATGTTTTCTTAGTCATGTGGCATGATTTGGTAACGTCTTAAGGGGAGAAAAATACGTTTAAAAGTTATCGGGTTACAAATAAATGGCATTCGTTTCTTCAGTTTAAGACAGAAACTTTAGGACTTCCGGCTCTACTTACGGATAGAAGCGAAACCGGTATTGTTCTTATTATTATTGCTGCTATTGCCAAAGTCCCCTGGCCGGAAGTTCTAGACCAGGTCCATAGAAGCGAAACCGGTATTGTTCTTATTATTATTGTTGCTATTGCTAAAGTCCCCTGGCCGGAAGTTCCAGACCAGGCCCATAAAAGCGAAACCGGTATTGTTCTTATTATTATCGTTGCTATTGCTAAAGTCCTCTGCCCGGAAGTTCCAGACCAGGTCCATAGAAGCGAAACCGGTATTGTTCTTATTATTATTGTTGCTATTGCTAAAGTCCTCTGGCCGAAATTCCAGACCAGGTCCACAGAAGCTTTAGAGACTGAAGAGTAGGGCTCCGGTTTACAGTAGCACCACAAGTGTCGAAATCCGTCTTAGCTAGATGCCACCTCAATTTTGACCGAGCACCCCAAGGGGCGATATCAGTGGGGAGAGTACCTTCTACCACCATCACTGACTTCATCGACTTTCTGGTCTACGGATTGAACGTGCCCATCTCCGGCCTAGACACGAAGGTATGTAATGAAGCTTGCTGGGATTTGAACCGGGCACCTCGGTGCCGAAAGCTGACAAGCTGCCACTGGGCTACATCGGCCCCAACCAGTACTGTAAAAAGCACTGTAGCGTACTGGAAATATGGTCTTATTTTTTCCCGAGACCCCACAAGAGCTTGAAACACAGTTGCGTATTTTTCAAGGAATGTGTTGCTCGGTTCCACCAGTTCGGAACACGTGGGGGGATTAAAAAACGTTTTTCCCACAGCTGCAGCCAGTAAAGCTGTCATCCTAACGTTTCTGCAAGGTAATAAAGTTCGGCGTCTACGAAGAGTCTGCCACAAACGCTTGCCAACCCCCTCGCTGGGAGAGAGAGACGCTAGAGAACGCGGCCTGTGCAGATGTGTGTTTTAGGCTCCGTACGTTGTGAATCTGCACGGGATTTTAATTGAATATGTTGCACTGTTTAAATGCTAATTTTTTTTGTTAATAAATTGTTGAGTTTTTGTTTTAAAAATTTGGCCTTCGTTTGTTAATTAGAACTCTGTCTTTCTTTGTTATGGATCCCATGGTAGTAATGTTTGGAGAGAATCGCCTTACTTACTTGTCGTGACGCTACAGCACTAACATTTTTAAGTCATTTACCAAAGTCAATTACTCTTGTTTGCATTATTCATAATTCTGAAACTAAATGTATCGTGTCTTGGTAAAAATATGATTATTCTACGTAATTGTGGTGTTTTGTGTAAAATCTTTACCAAGATATTGATGTCATTGCACTGAATTTTAACATCGGTCTTTTCATGCGGAAAATAATCCCACTTTAGAAAATAATCTACTGAAACAATGAGAAAGTTCTGAGTTGGGCTCTTTGCTTTTTAGTTTTCTCATTAAAGAATAATTAAATTCCTGTTGTTTAATTTTGTTCCCATACCTTGTACAATACTCAATGATTTAGACTTATTCTGATGAAATTCAATTAGCTTCATCTGTAGAGCAATAGGGCGTGAAATAAGTTGTTACCTAACCATGTATTATATTTAGTATCTTCAGATTTCTAAGTTTCCGTGTTTTCTTAAATGTTTTATAATATATTTTATATGAGAAGTGTCTATTATTTAACTAACGCGTAACCATAATATTCTCCATGGTTTGCACACAGATAGTTCGGTATAGTAGATAGCAGATAGTGGGTTCTTTGGTTGAGAGAGCTAAAGCCATTTTTTGCTACACGAGGCTAATTTGACCGGGACCCACTACTTGAAGTAGATTCCGAACGACTACAAACATCTTTGTTAATAGTGGGACTCGAACCCACAGACATCGCATATATATATATATATATATATATATATATATATATATATATATATATATATATATATATATATATATAAACTATTTTAGATGGATGTAAAATTTAAGATATTATACGCACAATCATATAAAATCTCACACACACGGATGTGTGTGTAAAATACAGTTTTGATAAAAAAAAACTACAGTCGATCAGATAACTTATTAATCAAAAAATGACAATGCTGTCGCAAATCGTATTCAATAGCGCACTTTTTGAATTGCTTGCGGGACACCGTTTATATACTTTTTTGCAAATAGTATAGAGTGTTTCCTAATTCAGAATTTAGATTATGTGGATGTATGAGAATACTGTTTTATTTTAACAGTATATATATACTTCATTACGTATCACACTTCCCTTGTGTGATTTCGTTTTAAGGTTATGAATAGGATTATTTTGTTTCTTAGGTTTAACTATGACTAACTTTGTGTTAAAAGGTATGCTGATTCCTTACTAAATCAACAGATGAGCTGTAACTGTTCATTAAGAGACAATTTTTACGAGAAACTATATTTATTATCCACACAAATGACACATAAATTTTTAGTGTACTCGTAAATAAGGTTATATAAATTTGTGTTCTTTTACCCCAGCCCAAGATTTGTGGGATGTCTTTTTTATTCACATGAAATATTTTGAAACGTTAGTTTAAACCATTTCAAATTTTAACTCAATAATATTCTGCATGACAAGTGGAAACAAAAAAAAGGTTAAAGTAAAAAATTAATGTACCAATGAAGATGCAAATGAGCTTTCATGAAACTTGTTTCTAGCTTAAGATACTGCCTTGCATAAAGTTGAAAAAGATATAAATTTGCGATTATATTATGTGAGAGATTTAACCCGCGGATTAAGCCCCAACTATAACCCCTTTTAATCATAATTTACTCTTGTCCACGTATTAGAATTTCAAAAGAAAATACAAGCAATATTCTGGAACAATCTGTAATGGAAAATATGCTTAAAAGAAGTTGTAAATATATGCAGATACATATCTTTAACCTACTCTCTCAAACTTTTCAATAAGTTTTGTTAATGGGAAGGATAAAAGATATCACGATGACTAATGAAATCACTCTAAAGGTATTTGCGGGTATGATTGAGATCTAAGCTCTTTATTGATTCGCGTCACATTTTGCAATAAGTTAAAGTTGCTAGAAAAGGCATTGTAAGTGATACGGAACTTTGTCTTGAACATATGACAGGGTATTCGATGCAACCTGAGTGAAGAGAATTTTCATTCCGTTTATTAACGTAACATATGATAAAGTTTGAAGCGTTCAGTTTATTTAAATTAAAATTAGTTTACAAGTTTCTAAGAATGGGCATTTCAAATGGATTTTCAAGTAGTAAATAGTTTTTTGCAAATTAACATAAGGTTTCATACAGATGATTTTACCGTATTTTTGAATTAACATATGCTAGTTAAGGAAAAAGTGAGTAAAGAATTAAAAATTGTTTTTAAACATACATAGAGAGAGTTGGCTCTTTTCAGTTGATTATGTTTAAACAAATTTCTAGTAAAAAGAAAAATCTCCCATTTTCGGTCTTAAACTCGGAGTCTCCTGATGTTCATTTTGTATTTACTGACCAAAGAGTGTCATAAGCGTATCATGGTTGTTATTTCCTCTTCACTTTTCCATTTTTTAAAAGTTTGTTTCAGAAACTTGTTTTTAAAATATATTTGCATGTCGTGACCCACTTGAAACGAGAATCTTAAGAAACGCCTCCTTCAATATATTTTTTAACTGTTAGGATAAGTACAAATATTTATCCATTTGTTGAGTTAATCCTTTTTAACATTTTACCCTTTTTATAACTTTCCTTAAGTCACCTTGTTGGTAGATTCTTGTGATGTTCGTGACTCAACGGCATTAGAATATTCATTGATGTTTTTGTTGTTACGTTTCACTCAGTAAGCAAGTTTGTTTCATATTTCATTTTATTCCCATTTAATATCTGCTTAAAACGGATTTAGCCTATTTTATCTTTCCTCCTATATATTTTAAAATTCAGTTCCACTTACTAGTCGGCCGACCACCGAACCCAAATGACAGATGTTTTCAATGGATTTTTTAAAGCAATTAAATACTGCTGTTGTTGAGAATAAACATGTTTGTATAGTCGTAGCAGTGTCACAAATCACACGGTTTGTGCAACATAGATGTGAAATAAGTATTCTCTCGGAATAAATTACCTCTTTACACAACAACAAATAAATATACATGGAGAATTTCTTTCTGTTTAGTGCTGTGATGAGTGCCGGGGTAATGTAATTTTATAATTGTTATTTTCTTGAAAAATTTGTTGAGATTGAAAGATCAGAGTTACCAAGTAATACACCTTTGTCTTAATGGGGTATTAGCTCACCCATTATTGAAAGTTGTGGCTGCTCACTTCTTTGTATTCCCAAATCTTCTTTAATTGTGATGTGCATTTTTATATTCATAAAAGACTATAAGAAAATAAGGAAAATGCAATGCGCTTCATCGCTAAGATGTTTTAACACTAGAACCACGGCATTTTGGATATACCTATTAAAGATTGGGATTAAATATACACGATTAAAGATTGGAATTTTTTAATGAATCCAGCATTCTCCTCCTCCAGATACAGAGACCGGGAGGCATCAACCATAAGTCAAAATCCCTTCATCTGCTCAAAATTGTTTGTTTCACCTTGTAAACAATTCAAATAACTTTGAAATCGAATTCCAACCTCCACCTTACTAGACAGCGGAATTTAGTTCGGACTCTATTTTCAAGATCCGAGCCCACCCACTCCTGTAGTTCTGACTCTGTCAGTTTGTGTATTTAAAAACTAAAGAAGTGTTTTGAGGTCAATATTCAATAAATAATTAAGGTACATAATACTATTTTACATAAGGATTCATTTAAAAATCTTTTTTGGTTTTTGAATATGTTCTTTAGTCAAAAAATACTGAAAGGTAATCCAAACCCACCCGGCTTAGAGTCTAATCTAACGTACGATATGTGTAATAACACATTATGTGCAATAACACATAATCAATAAAATTTTTGAAAATAAGAAAAAAAGCTATTTATTTAGTATTTAATAATTATGAATGGAAACTTAATTTTTCAGACATTTTAGAGCATTAATCGGTCAAACATGTTTGAGATTCTTGCAGCCATTGCAGGATGTAAAACAATTCCAGGTTTTCGAAGAACACCTATTAGCTTTCTATGGAACACCTGTGTTCCGCGGAACATAGTTTGGAAAACCCTAATCCAAACATTAGTTCGCAATATTTTAAGAGATAATGGTAATATTACTATTTTTTTTTTGTCTTGAAATGAATACCCAGCAATCAAATAATGTTGGGCTGAAATAATTGTCCAGCGAAGTCCAAAAATTTTAAACTATGCGTAGAGTGCGTGACGTAATTTCTTCAATAATATTCATACGTTTTAACTTGTTTTGAAAAAACAAACAAATCGGAGCATGTCAATCACACTTACAAAATAACTCTAAGATACCGCTGACTCACTCATGTAGCTGTTTATGAGTCTTGGCATCATTCTACTGCAGGGGGTCTTCCTTCCAATCTGCATCTCAAAACACCGTTTGGACTTCAAACACCATATTTCCTATCTCAATAACTTCGGCACACAACTTGACATCTAATACATTTCATTTTTCTCGTAAAAACCCACGTGGCTTTTTCTTTCACTTTGACTTCCAACTAAGGGACGTTCAACTTGGAGCATTTTTTTTTATTCTGCTCACTGTTTCCCTGTTTGCTTCAAGGTGACATAGACGGAGGTCACTCTGTAGTGACTCAGGCTTGACCTTTTCCACGTGTTTTCAAATGAATGCTCAGTAAAAACTGGCAGGTGGATAGAAACTGACCGGATTGTTTCGAAGAAAGTTCATTTGAATTGTCGGACATTGATGATCGATTTGGTATAGAAACACTATTGAAAACGAATGAAAGGGATGATGTGGTGAAAGAAACTTTTAAGCTTATTAAATCATTCTTATTAATAGAAATCTGAAAGTATTTGCAAACTTTGCAGATATATATTTTCTACTAGATTAAAATATGAATTCAATTCCCTTATATTATTTTTTTTCTTTTTAGTTATGTGTAAATAGATAAACAAGGTAGTTTGAGGCCAGTGATTCCTGTTCCAAGCACTGGAGTGTCTTAAGCCGTTAAATCCCTTAGAAACCTCTATAGTTAGCAACATTAATTTCTTACACAGATATATGGATAATTATTTTACTTTAAATATTAGTTTTTCCAAAAGATTCCGAGAGACACTCAATTTCGTAAAAAAGTTCTTTACGAAATTTCTTATTTTTATGTAGATGAATTTGTGTAGGGGAGTATCATTTTAACATGTAAATGATATGGTGAAAGAAACTTTTAAGCTTATTAAATCATTCTTATTAATAGAAATCTGAAAGTATTTGCAAACTTTGCTGATATATATTTTCTACTAGATTAAAATATGAATTCAATTCCCTTATATTATTTTTTTTTCTTTTTAGTTATGTGTAAATAGATAAACAAGGTAGTTTGAGGCCAGTGATTCCTGTTCCAAGCACTGGAGTGTCTTAAGACGTTAAATCCCTTAGAAACCTCTCTAGTTAGCAACATTAATTTCTTACACAGATATATGGAGAATTATTTTACTTTAAATATTAGTTTTTCCAAAAATTTCCGAGAGACACTCAATTTCGTAAAAAAGTTCTTTTCTACGCTTTTTTTAAAACTTAATAAATCTGAAGAAAATATAGTAAATATTTACATATGTAAATAAGTATACGTAAATAATTTTTAACATGTAAAATTATTCTACAGTTAGTATTTTAGTGTATTTACTATAACTTTTTTCAAAAAATTGAATAAATCATCCCATGTAAGAAATGTCATTTAATTGAAAAAATAACATTTTTCAATTTAAAAACAATTTTCAAACAAATTAACATTTCAAATTAACATTTTTTTTCAATTAACATTTTTCATTTATAAATACACAGTAGTTTTCATATTGTATTTCATTTTAAATTTAATGAAATTATTTTTGCGATTTAAATGGGATTTATTTATCTAATTAAAAGTCGAGCGTTTACTTCAAAATAAAACCTTTCACAGTGGGTGTTTTGTTCAACATACATATTCTAAGTACGAGTGTATTTCAGCAGCCTAAAAAAAATTTTAAGTTTTATTTCATTTGGTGTTGTAAAATAGAGAAAAAAAAATATCATGCAGTTTTAATCGAATGAGTTTTAGTTGAGATGAATTTGTGTAGGGGAGTAATTGAGTGAAAAACAGGCTTGCTATGTCATGCTTTGTTTTACAAAACATCGACGATAAATATTAATCCGTATACAATATATATTTATTTTAACAGGTTCAAAATTCGTTTCACAAGACTTTTTTTCTAAAAAAGACAAGGAAATGACTAAAATAACAATTATCGTCTTTATTTTCTTTTCTTTTCGTAAACTATAAACAATGCTACATCGTTATCTACTAGTTTGAATAAAGCATTTATTCCTATGTAACAACCAACAGCTGCAAAGTTTTTGCTGAGATGAATGTTGTAGAGCGTGAAAACTATTTTAAAAAATTGAGTAATAAATACTTTTGTTTTCATTTATATCGTTCCTCATTAACTTCATTCCAGTTGTACACTTAGGACTCTTTCGTGGTATCTTACAAAAGCAGTTTACATTTGATTTCATGGTTTCGATTGTGTCTATGTGGAATAGATTCCCTGGCTGTTTAACTTACTGAAGCATATTAACATAATAGTGAACTTTGTACTGTAAACTCAGATATTTGTTGAGAATACGAGAGAAATCTCTTTTATGACCGGATCTTTCACTATAACACTTGTGCTTTTTAAAATATCTCGGTATTTCAGCTAATCATTCATGTGGATTGACCAGTTTTGAATGGTTAAATAAAACTCTTTCCCTTCTAATAAACAAGTTACTTGTTTTATTTAATTACAGGAAATAAGTATCCGTAACACAGGAGGAAAGAAAATTTAACTTCTTTATATAAGTATAAAGGTTGTTGTGGTGTGTAAACAACCAAGGAAGACGCATATATTTTCAAAATGAGATACGACATAGCCCTGACTCTCGATCAGTCATGAGGTATATCTTAACATAAGTCCTGCTATCTTGATATAAGAAAAAAATTCACCAAAATAGGAGTTTAAATAGTTTTTAAAATCCTTGAGATATGTTTTTACAAAATTTTTAATGAGGTGAAATCGAAGACGAATTGACCAATGAATTGTGACGAAGGAATGCAAATATAGGAGCTTCTTACTTCCAACCATCAGGATGGTTTAGACGACAAAGAGCCGTTATTGAATAATTGACGAGACTCGGGTTCGATCCTCGGTCTTAAGTAGACGATCGTTAGAGTGGTGCCAGACATCTAGGAAGAAGGATGACAGGGATAAATATTCAAGAAAGATAACTGTTTGGGGGGGACCCCACCTTCGACGAACGAATAAATAATGCTTGTAAAGTTATATGCTCTCACTGGCTTCAAAAACAGTGGGTTTATTATGTAATGACTCCAACCTCGAGGAGTCATTACATTTTCACAGTTTGACAGGGCAATCGTCATTTCTGGCAGACGGTCGTTAAAGTACACATAAAAGACTAGAAAGAGAGGCGAATTCTCTGCTGAGTTTATGTGCCATGAATTAAGAAGGCTTCGTTTAAAATAGATGTATTTCTAAACGTAAAAACTCTCCAGATTATAGATGAACTCAAATCTACCAAATTTTTTAGGAAATTTTAAACTTAGCCTTTTCCACATTATTTTGGAGTTTTTTTTCGCTAAATTTTCTAAATCAGATATCCCGTGTTGAAATACCACGGACAAGGCCCTTGCAGTGTGTTTTCATAACTTTGAAATTACCGAGAGTTTATAGTAGAAAAGTGTGGGTATTAAGTCCGGTAAACAGTCACTCTAAGAAAGAGGTGAAAATTGTGGTATCTTGGGGTTCATCATTTTTCTGTTCAGTAGTAAATATCATAACAAATCAAACTGATCATAAAAAATTAATTGCGGTTAATTTCAAAGGGCTTCAATTTTTTAAAATTTTTTTTACTTCTGTTTGAAATGTAACATTTATCTGCCGGAGAGGTTATTAGCATTATAAACTCATTTCTTCAATGGTGATATTGCTAATGTTTTGTATAAAATTATTCACTAAATAACGTAATGTAAATGACCAACTATGTGCATTAAAATCTTATGTATCACAGTTAATTATTTGGTATAAAATAAATACAAACACTACAAAAAAAATCAATATCCATTAAATCAACGTTATAATCAGATTGTCTTCAGATTACATACTGAGAATAGATTTAAGGATTATAATTATTGACTGATATATAATTTTTTTAGCTTCAACAAAATAATGACATTATATTTCACTTCCAAAACTCTCATTGATGAAACATAATTATTGTTATTAAGATTGTGAGGTTGAATGATCATGTTTCGCTGGTGAATTTTATTGGTGACATTCAAGTCAACAGGTAGTCTTGGTTTCAGTTTCAATTTATTTACTTTTCAAAAGAGATGAAGAATAGCAATATAAATTGGTTTATTTTTTAAAAAATGCTTTAGCATGAGAAAATACAGCATGTGAAGTATTTACGTAAAAATATTAGAGTTTTTAATGAAATACTTTCATCTTTTTTCAAGAATTTTAAGCCTAGAGAAACAGATAATTACAATAAAGAAAAAACTTTTTAGTCCCCTCAATAAAATGTTATAATCCGAATCTATAACACTATAATACATTATCCAGTTTTGCACATAATTAATGTAATCTGCTTTGTAAATTGAAGATAAAAGCTTCTAAAATCCCAACAATTATTAGGGGTAGACAACAGGGTGCAACCCTTCTTTAGGTCTTTGAATCATTAGACTAAATTGTTTCCTACCACAGAATTATCATATATGGTGAGAACCCCCATATATAATGCTTCAAAATCTTAAATATGAATTTCTTGGCCAGGAACTAGTTGCCACCAGTAAGATTTATAATGTATTAAATATTTTTATCATTAACTTATTCGTGTAAGCCCCAGTGTGGTATGGATAGAAAAATTGTATCTTTTTTGTATCTTTCGGACATTCTAAGGTAAACACAAAATGTTGTCAAGTCAATATCGGGTTAAGTAGTTACTGATTTACTTAACTGCAAAATAAAGCCACTGGAAAAGTGTATTCATAAAATGTATTTTCCAGTTCTGAAAAGGTTTTTTAATATAAACAAAATTCAATGTGATTTGTAATTTTATCAGATTCTACTTATTTGACGTAATTATAATGATGAATGAACTCACAAAAGCTTTTAATTTTTCAGAATCTCGCCCTAGGCGAGTTACCTCGCATCGGCAAGCAATTAGCTGACACGAGTTCACGATTAACTCAACCTTTTGGTAGAATTTCTGAGTTGATTGACCACCTACCCTCACTTTCTGACTAGTTTCCTTCATCTGCGTAATTACTCCATTTTCACGGAAAAGTTTTCAATGAAAATTATTTTCCATTTCATTGATAGATTTTTGCTGTATTAATTCTCAATAGGAAACGATACAAAAAAGAGACGTTACTTACCAGTTTCCTATTTACCATGACATAAAAATGTAATTTTCTCTTGTCATCATTTGGTGCTGGTTGTATCACGGTTTTGTTAATTGTGTACCGTTTTTTAATCATTTGATAATTTATCTTTGCTCTAAAACGTGCATTTTATATTTGTGTTCCACTCTACTAGTGTCAACGGACAGTGATGTTTCTATCAATCTTTTATCGAGAGCATTTATAATTGATGGTATTCAGCTTGATCATCAAAGAGGCCAAACAAAATATTTAAAACACATAGTTTTTTTAGAATTATTCTGAGCTTCAACATTGCTGCTATGTTTTGACAATTCTGAAGCGTTGTTGCTTATTTTCTTTACATAGTTATGTGTTATTGAACAATTCTAAAATTTTTTGACTGACATGAATGTCTACAACTTTCATATATTTTAAAATGTACAAATTAAAGAATATTTTTCTTTTTAAAAATTTTGAATTTTATCTTTATGTTGATGGTAAAACGTCCAATGACGTGATAATAGGAAATTAAATATTTTTCTGAAAATCTAACGATACTTACATATATATAGTAAATAGTTTGACTTAAATAATTAACCCTTATTCTCTGCGTAAAATTAAGGTTTTTTTTTTTTTTTTTGCCGACTTCACCTATTCACAGTATATTCGCAGTATAAAATGACTGACGATAAGCATTGTCTCTAAGCAATTATCTGTGAAATTTGCAAAATTATGTATTAAAAAATGAAGTCAACTGAAAATTAAAGAGCAAATTGCTGAAAACATATGTAAAAATCATTTAACAGATTTACAAATGTCATCTGAAATGTCTAATAACACCAAAACAGGACAGTCATCGTTATAGTTGACACATATGGGGCAAAATCATTTTAAAAGAATGCAAAAATTTAAATTCCAATGTGTTTGAACACGTTTTAGAACTCATATAAACTTACATTTACTCAGCAAACCTCAAAATGTTTTGCATCTTTAGGACGTAATAAATATCTTTTCTATATGGATTTTATGATTCATAAACGTTTGAAAGTAAGATTTAAGACAATGATTAATACTTCAGTAATGAAAACGATTTTTCAAAGATTTTGGGATAAATATTTATGTATGAACTAGCTGAATACTCGTGCTTCGCTACGGAGAACATTTATAGAGAATCTATGCTCACTTCTACCCAGACTTGGGTGTATATAATTTGAAGTGGCACTCTATTTGAATTATATACAAACACAGTTTATACATGAAATAATGTTTATTGAATTCGCTGCACAGATAATTGGCTTTTACAGCAATAAGCATGCGTACTACTTGTACGGAATGTAAATACAGCTTTCAAGAACAATATAATTTTATACTCACGAACAGTAAGTCAAACCAGCAGTACTGCCACGTAAAACTTCTGGCCCGTAAAGCACTAGCGCAGGATAACACCTTTTCAACCTTAACAACAACTCCTTTTTCATTAATGACGCTGCGTGGTATTTATACTAAGCGCGTATGCCAAAATTAGCATATCTGAAGCAGCTTCTTTAATTCACTCAAAAGTTCGATTCTTGTGAATCGAATCTTGTGTATACCTTACACTGGCCTCCCTCGAAAAAAAAAATTAGGTAACTGAGGTCTGAACGGCTTCAGTTAACTAATTGAAGACGCGTGCTGGTCTGACTTTTTACATAATGGGTGGCAAAGCCAAAAAACCTTCCACACGTTGTGTGGGGGAAAAACGCCACTACCATTTTACAAAACTAACCCCGAAGGGTCCAGGTGACACCATTACACAGTGGATTTGCAGAGTTGCGGATACTGGGCTGGCCAACTGCGCCCTAAAAAACTTATTTTAGTTAAAAGTGACAACACAATTGCACAGCATGACATTTCTTGACTGTATCTGCTCTCCCCCAATTTATAATGTACATGTGTTATGATTTGCGAAGTTAGTATGTTAGTTGTTTGTTGTCTGTAGTTAGTATGTATTTTTTTTCACTACATGTCCCCTTCAAAAATTTATAAAACAACAGTATACCGTTTTTTTTCAGTGCCTCACCACTTCCCCTCAAAATGTTTACACAGTATATACACTGGGGAACTTCAAACCAATTTGGTTCGATTTTATTAAAGGGTGGGAGTTAGAATAAGAAAGTTGATACAAGACTTGTTCCTCATGAATGCAGCAACTTCACTGCACCAGTTTGTCCAATCCGCTGAACCTCTCTTGATGGTCGCAGTCCTAGTAAAGGGGTTCGTTGACCGTGTGGGCATCCTTCGTGCAGCAGGTCGTAGGTCCTGAGGCGCTGGTCCGGCTTGACGATGGACAGGAGGTCTCTTGGGAGGAGGCCAACCTTGCTGGGCGGCTGATATCTTGCGTTCCCTGTGCTTATGCAAAGGAGCTTTAAAATTGTCATTCTTCCTTTTTACAACCTTGTGTACCTTATGTGTGCCACGTTCATCCTTAGATGGAGGTTTTGTAGTGCACACTTTACTTTTCTCCGTACTTTTTAGAGTATAGACATTAGATTTTAATGCAGATTCTATTTTTTGAAACTTATACGCCGCACCAACGTGTTTAGTAACTGGATTTATCTCGCTGCTTGTGTCATGTTTTTCAACAACCTGACTCTGTTTTTCGTATTTGTGCTTATACGACTTCTTGTTTACCGCCTTAATTACTTCAGTATTAGCAGTTTTAATGCTGGAACCTGAAGGCTCTTTTTCACGTTTTTTATCCCCCTTAACTTTAGTTTTATCCTCTTTTGACGAAAAAGTCTCTTTGAAACTTGCGATATCAGAATCGTTATCATTTAAATTCTTTAACACTGCTTCAGTTTTAGGAAGATTAAGCTTTTCGTACTCGTGCGTTTTATTGCAAACTTTCTCTATAACTTCCGAAGCATCAGCTAAACTACCTACAGTATAACTCTGTGTCAACTTTTCATCCTGATTCTCAGTCTAGTTTTCATGTACTTTATTTAAAACCATATTATCAACCTGGCCTACACAATCCCCATTCGGCTGGAAACTTGAAATAATATCATCACCTAGCAAGTTCCTACTATCGTTTAAAGAATTTTTATTGTCGTCAACTAATAAGTATTCACTAACTTCCGTAACGCATACTTCGTCATCTACTAAATTTCCTTCATTAACAGATGTGTGAATATCATCTAAAATATCAGGTATAGCATCAATAATATCAGGTATAGCATTAATAATATCAGGTATAGCATTAATAGAAGTGTCCGATGATTTATTTTCTAAACCACTAGCATTAGTATCGGCCCTATTTTCAGAAATTTGTACTGGAATTACCTCATCATTCCAGCTAGACTCACTTTCTTTATAAGCCACAAAAATACCCTGACTTTCACTATTCTCAAAATAATGATTACTGCTCGGACAAAATAATACATTTGACCAAACAGTTTCAACAGGTTGAACCATATCATGTGAATCAACTTGCCAGTGCAAGTAAGGTGCTTCCCTATTATTTTCTTTAAGTGCACTAATTTCATTATAACGCCGTGCGCTTCTATTATTTTGCCTGCGGTACTGCTTACGCTGCTGGTTTGAAACTCGCGAAAAATTTTGGCGCGGCTGTATAAAACTTCTCGTACCTGAATGACGGTGAGGGGTAGCGAAGAAATGTCTATTGTCATATTTAGCTAAAGCTTGAAGGAGGGTAACCTTGCTTGTAATTGTTTGATTATCTAAAAAATCTTGAACACTTGGCTTCAAACGTTGGATAACTATTTTTAAGATTATCGCTTCCGTCATTCCCTCTAAATATTCCTCACACTTGGAAATCTTTTCCATAGCAAAATCTAATGCAGACTGACCTTCACGTTGCCTTAGCGAATAAATTTCCGCTTCAATTTCACTTTGATTAAAGGTCTTTGGAAAAACACTAAGAAACTGTTGCTTGAATGACAAATAGTCAAAAATCAGATTACTGCTTTGCATGCATGTGTACCACTGATATGCACTACCTCTTAAAGCGGCTAGAGCAATTTTAAGTTTATCCCCCTCTGGGGTGCATTGTTGCTGAAAGTAATGCTCAATTTTCTTTAGGAATTGGCTTGAGGGGCCGCCATTGAAGGTGGCTTCGAATGGCGCAATTTGCTGAACCATAATTACCCGAGGAAAATTTCCAGCAGGATTTTGTTCTACAACACTCATTTTTTAAATAGTATATAAGTACTTGCAACAATTTTATCAATATAAGTACACAGTACACAGTTTTTAATTTCAATTATGTTGTTCGCTACAAATTTAACGCTAACTACCAGGGTATATATATTTTCGGGCGCCAGTATAGAGAATCTATGCTCACTTCTACCCAGACTTGGGTGTATATAATTTGAAGTGGCACTCTATTTGAATTATATACAAACACAGTTTATACATGAAATAATGTTTATTGAATTCGCTGCACAGATAATTGGCTTTTACAGCAATAAGCATGCGTACTACTTGTACGGAATGTAAATACAGCTTTCAAGAACAATATAATTTTATACTCACGAACAGTAAGTCAAACCAGCAGTACTGCCACGTAAAACTTCTGGCCCGTAAAGCACTAGCGCAGGATAACACCTTTTCAACCTTAACAACAACTCCTTTTTCATTAATGACGCTGCGTGGTATTTATACTAAGCGCGTATGCCAAAATTAGCATATCTGAAGCAGCTTCTTTAATTCACTCAAAAGTTCGATTCTTGTGAATCGAATCTTGTGTATACCTTACACATTCAAATGAAATACAACTTCAATGTATCCAATTAATGCCAAAAAAACAAAAAAATATATTTATAATAAATACAATAGTCAATGTATGCAATTAATGCCAATATATATATATACATATATATATATATATATATATATATATATATATATATATATATATATATATATATATATATATATATATATATATATATATATATATATATTAAAAAAATCGAAACGAATATTTTTATAGACAAAATAATGTAGAAGAAAATATTCGAATTAAATCTAACATACTAAAGAATTTAGTAGAGAAGGTTGTTCGTACTTTACGGAAATGATTTTGTAATTTATTTTTGTCGTTTGAATATTGAAATAAAAATTTGGCAAATTCGGAATAATCGTCTGCTAATGTTTTGTTTTGATTAGAATGTAAAATAAAAGATTTATTTTGAAAATGGCTCCTAAAGTTGATAGATGGCTCGAAGGTTACGTAACTGCTCTTTCCGAGGAGACATATTCGTACCAACAAATAATAAAGCGGTGTACAAATCGTGGTTATAGAATTTCAAAAAAAGGTATTTATAGTATATTAAATTTGAAAGGGAAAAAACGCCTAATTGAATGTAAAAATGAAAACATTATCGCAAAACCTCATCCTAAGACTGTTCGAAAGCAGGTAAATATCAAGAAAGTGAAGTCTCTGATCCTAAAAGAAAATCCGCCGACTCAAAGATCCATTGCATCGAAACTACGAATGTCTTCTGCCACTGTAAGTACAATCATTCATAAAGATTTGAAGTTAAAAAAGATGTTTAAACCTAAAGTTCATCTACTTTTGCCAAAGCATGTTGCTAAAAGAAAAACAAATTGCAGAAAATTATATGAAAATCACCTAGCCTGCTGAAAAATGGAAATTTATGGTAACACTCGATGGGGAATGGGTGTATTTAAGTGTCTGTAATAAAAAAAAGATCAATTTTCTATTGCTCAACTAAGGGGAAGGACCGTACGAAATTGATTCTTCAATGTAGAGAAAAGTTCCCAAATGGATTCATGATAGTTGCAGGATTTTGCTACAACGGCAAATTAAAAATAAAAAAAGTCTCGAGTAAGCCAAAATTAATTCACTCTATTATCAGCAGAATATTTTAAAACTAATTTTTGAAGAAGAAATTCCAACCTTATATGGAAATGACATTAATAAAGTTGAGCTTCATATGGACAAAGCCTCTAGTCACACATCTAAATCAACTGCCGCTTATTTAGCAAAGAAAGAAAGAAAGGATCAGAAACAGGAATAAAGTGTATCCCATTTAAAGAAATACCTGTACAATCACTTGACGCTCCTCCAATGGACATTTGCGCTTTCCGTTTATTAAAACGCGCCTTAGGAAAATGGCATCCAAGAACACTGAATGGACTTTGGAAAACGGTCCAAGGGGAATGGGGTAAAATTGGCATGACAGTACTAAAAGAAGTTTACTTTCATGGAAAATTTGAGCTAGAGCTATTGTCAAGAACCATGGATATCAGATAGAAGCGAATCGCCGCAAAAAAATACGGTATTTAAAGATAAAACTTAAGTATTAAAATCGTTTCCATAAAGTGCGAACGACCTTCTGTACAGTTAATTTAGTACAGTTTGAGTTACATTTCTTTTACTGCATTTTAATATATTTTTTGGATAATGTCCAGTCGTCTCCGCATTAGAAACATAAAAAAAATATTTTTTGTTAATTTATTTCGTTGTTATGCATGTAACGCAATATTAGTTTAAAGTATCACGAAAAGAAAATAAACCACGTGATCAGCATTTAGTAAATTGAATTCTAAAAGTTAATATTTAAAAAATCCCCAAAAATTAGAAAATGGAGGTAAAGATTCGAAAAAGACTTCATTTTAAAGGAACTTTTATGATCTTTCTCGTGATGTAAATTTTATAACCCCAGAATATTATTTGAAATGCAAACTTAAAAGAATGTTACAAAATTAGCTTAAAAATTTAATTTAAAAAATCTAAGAAAAATTTTTTTAATCTTTTTAAGTGCACCTCTACACTATAAGAAGAATCGCCATGCAAAATTTCAACCCTTTAGGTCCAGCGGTTTGATCTGTGCGTTATCTGTCAGTCAGTTAGTTACGGAACAGTTTTATTTATATAGATTACGACGCGAGCCTTCAAATAAAATATTTCAGAAAATAAAGCAAACAACTTATCTCTTCAAATAAAACTTCGTTTGGTAACACCTTAAAAGGTGTACTAAAAAATAATAATCTGAGTTTTCATGTTTCTGCGTCTTATATCTGATTTTTCTTCTTTTTTTTTGAGCAACATGAACGAGATGGTAATTGTTATACATTTACCTTCGCCATGAAATGAACATGAACCAATTAGGTTCAATCAGGCCTTCTCATAAGATGAGCTTAGTAACAGAAAGTTTTTATCTCTCTGACTCCGTTTTAAATAAGATCTATTCGAAGAGGATTCCTAAGGTTGCTTGTACTAACCTTATTGGATTAGTTCACCTCAATGTTAACCTATGGAGAAAATGTGTCTACTATTTACAGCTACATAAATGCGGATAATGAAATAAAAATGGCATTTTCATATACCATAAAAATGGTATTTTACACCTACTGTGACGTTGTCTCCAATACTACACGAAAATTGTAATTATATAAGTCTGTGATGCTCGTTCCTACCCCTCAACATGAACATGTCATCTATCGGCGAAATGTTAAACTGAGCGGTCTCATAAACTCTAGGATAAGAGGCCATAAATTTTGTGTAATATGCGGTTCTGGCGTTATAAAAGGCATAAATCCCAGAGTGGTTCGAGGGCTCTCCAGAATTTTGACACTATATCGACATGTGGAATCCCATAAACTTTGGACACTTACGAGCACTTAAAACGCCGGAGAACGCTTTTGAATTCGCCGACCGTATAAAAGAAGACCCCCAATACTCCACAAGAGAGATCTGTCTTGAGTGCCAGAGAGGACGCAGTTCTCCTGGTCTTTCGGCCTGATAGGCCGAGTTGTCGGTGAACCCGAAGCCGTCCTGACATATCTAACTGTAAATTCGAACTTGCTGTACATACTTGCTTTTTGTAGTTGTAGTGTTTAAGGTAGCGTAGTAAAGTAATTGAAGCGAAACGCTTGTCTTATTATTGACTACGTTACACTACATAAATGCTGATAATCCAATAAAAAATGCTACCTTCAGATAGCTTGAAATTTTCTGCAACTTGCAACAGGATTCATTTTAGAAATTTCGTGCCCCAGATGAATTTATGAGCGTGTACAAAAACATTGTACCAGATTTCCCCCCCCCCCCGAATAATTTAAATTTTAAAATATTATTTCGAATTTTAAAAAAAGCGAAAAATGCCCCAAGTCGTAAAATTCCTTTCTCTACTACGGAGTACAATTTTTTTTTTATCTTTAAATCCAAATCGGCAATCCTTGGACAAATTTTCTACATAGGTAAATGTTGAGGTGAGCGAATTCAATAGGGTTTGTACACAGCAGCCTTAACAATACAATTTTGTCAGTTCAGTTGCCACCATAAGAAGATTATTAAAGACAGTTTGCTCTGCATAAGCCTTTTTTGGAAGGCCTCAAACATAATGGCTGCAATCAGAGATTTCTTACGCAAATTAGAGTTTTGTTTATCTGTAGAGATCAAAAGTTAGAATTCCAGATTACTGTCTTTTTTATGGCGTTACGAAATAAAAGCCTTTCATCCTCCGCAACATTTACTTTTCAGAAATGTGAAAAATGTTTTTAATTATCTTTTACTCTTTTGTTTTAGGCACTCTTAGTCATCGCCTTGAAATAAGCTCCTGCGTCTTGTAAAATAGCAGGTTGGGAATGAATTAAAAATTGATTAATTAAAATATATGTTTTCAAAGTTTACGATTCCGAGAGCCCTACATAAGTTTTATTTGTAAATAAGTTTTTTTTCATTCATAAACTTCTATCTTGGGAATAAGTGGAAAAATATTATAGACTTGTTTGTTTATTGAGACGTTTATTTAGTGAGCTGTACTATGTGTCTCCTAATAACGCAGTATTAAACTTGTGTGTCTGTCTAATACAGGGATTCCCAACGGAGTCCAGGTGGACCCCTTGGGGGTCGATGGAAGTTTAAAAAGGGTCTATAGTATTCCAAGGTTCTATTTGAGGTCGATGATAAATTTTTCTGTTTTAAAATATAATTTAATATTTTAGGATCGAAATTTTTACATAATAGTATCCGTTTTAATAAGTATAAACATATACAGTGGAATCTCGATCTATCGTTTTTCAAGAGACCGATTGAAATGAACGATAAATGCGGGAAAACGATAGATGCGGAAACATAACAAAGCAATATGATCGTTGGGACTGGATAAAATGAACGACACATACGGAAAAACGATGGATCCGAAAACGATCGATCGAGATTCCACTGTATTTATATTCGTTATGTCAGTTATTTTGACTATACAATGATAATAAATTTCAGGCCAAACATTAAAAAAATTGTACCAATGCATCAAGCACAACCACTCCGTTAATTAAAATTGAACTTTTGTGCAATTACAAATGTTGTTTATATTTCTGAAATTAAAAATGAAATTAGTACAAAAATAATAAAACAAACCTAATGAACCGCTTTTTCTAATTTTTTGTTCATATTCTTTGTCAAATTGTTATCTTTAAGTGTTCTATGCGCAATTATTAGTATTATAATTATGTTGTATGCTGTATATTATAGAGAAAAGTGGGAGGGGGTCAATGAAGAAAATCATTCTTTCAAAAAGGGTCGATCTAGGAAAAAGGTTGGGAACCCCTGGTCTAATAGATACTCGTGTCGACCGTTGGTGGAGATTTTCAGAGGAGCGTAGATTGAATGTTTCAATACAAATTTCATACATTTTTAAAGAGTCATGGAATAATCGTAGCTTAAAAGAACAAAAAATTCTAAGATATTTTACATTTGTAAAATATTTAAAATAGTTTTCTTACATTGTTATGAAATTTAACTAGTTTATTTTTAAATCTATATATTTAATGCTTATGAGAAAATTTTCTAATACTCCTCCGGAGAGGACTTTATAACGAAAATTGTAGAGAGGACGTGATAAAGAAATTATAGATGAGGCTACTAAAATGATTTCTCTTTTTTCAGGAAACTTAAACATCTACCTAAAAGAAGACTAAAATAGTCATACATCTGATTACCAACGAAAGAAAAAAAATCTACAACCCTCACTTTGTTCCTTAGGTTGCTAAACGTTTAAACACTAAGATTAATTCAACGCTTTAGGCAAAACAAAAGAAACTTAGAAGAGTATAAGATAATATCGCTTTCTTCATTAGTTCCACGGAAAAGACTCTTGAGTATAGGGATAATTAAAAGTTAATATTGTGGTTTTTCCAATTACTTTTATTCCTAAATCCATCATAGTAATCCACAATCTCTGATGATCATAAACTCTGCGACGCCTACTTCTCGAAATTATTTAAATATCTGATATCAATCTTAATTGCGACCTCCTTTATCATCGGCCATCATTAATCAATTAGAATCATGAAACAACGCAGACACATAAGACTCTTAACTTTGATACATCCATAAATAGAATCTTAAGATTGAAAGTATACAGATGGTTCATTTAAACTTTAAAAAAGAAGGTCTGACTCAAAAGTTATACTTTAATTTTGTTTAATCATCGTAACTACTTATTTACTCTTTCTTCATACAGATGTAAAATTCGTTGTTGGTAGTTTTTCTTTAGTCGCCCAAATCGTGTTGTGTTTAGCGTCTCGAGTTTCTACGAGACTGGCTCGGGAGTGAATTCCGGGTAAGACATGAACATTCTTGTGCTGCTTCCTCATAGGGAACAGTGTTGGCTCTCCTGTAGGCTGTATGATGCTCCCATAACAAAGTAACCAATAAGTTCGCTGTGGATACTCTTCTCTACTTATTTTCTCTTTCTTCATATAGATGTAAAATTCGTTGTTGGCAGTTTTTCTTTAGTCGCCCAAATCGTGTTGTGTTTCGCGTCTCGAGTTTCTACGAGACTGGCTCGGGAGTGAATTCCGGGTAAGGCATGAACATTCTTGAGCTGCTTCCTCATAGGGAACAGTGTTGGCTCTCCTGTATGCTGTATGATGCTCCCATAACAAAGTAACCAATAAGTTCGCTGTGGATACTCTTCTCTACTTATTTACTCTTTCTTCATATAGATGTAAAATTCGTTGTTGGTAGTTTTTCTTTAGTCGCCCAAATCGTGTTGTGTTTCGCGTCTCGAGTTTCTACGAGACTGGCTCGGGAGTGAATTCCGGGTAAGGCATGAACATTCTTGAGCTGCTTCCTCATAGGGAACAGTGTTGGTTCTCCTGTATGCTGTATGATGCTCCCATAACAAAGTAACCAATAAGTTCGCTGTGGATACTCTTCTCTACTTATTTACTCTTTCTTCATATAGATGTAAAATTCGTTGTTGGTAGTTTTTCTTTAGTCGCCCAAATCGTGTTGTGTTTCGCGTCTCGAGTTTCTACGAGACTGGCTCGGGAGTGAATTCCGGGTAAGGCATGAACATTCTTGAGCTGCTTCCTCATAGGGAACAGTGTTGGTTCTCCTGTATGCTGTATGATGCTCCCATAACAAAGTAACCAATAAGTTCGCTGTGGATACTCTTCTCTACTTATTTACTCTTTCTTCATATAGATGTAAAATTCGTTGTTGGTAGTTTTTCTTTAGTCGCCCAAATCGTGTTGTGTTTCGCGTCTCGAGTTTCTACGAGACTGGCTCGGGAGCGAATTCCGGGTATGACATGAACATTCTTGAGCTGCTTCCTCATAGGGAACAGTGTTAGATCTCCTGTATGCTGTATGATGCTCCCATAACAAAATAACCAATAAGTTCGCTGTGGATGGGTCAGTGTCCTTGGGGTAAAGTACCTACCGCTTTGAAAAATAAAAGCATCTCTTTAGTTCAACTCTTCTTAATTTCGATGTGAAACCATAATTATGTCTAGATGTAAGCAAACATAATTAAGTCTTCTTCTGACTTTTCTAATGATTAAAAACAAATCTCGTAAAATTTGTCACCAATATAAAGAATAATCGTGGGCAAAAAATTTCTTGTTCAAATTTCTATTTGAAGCATATAATCCTTTCAGAAATGCTAATCATATAAGCATATTCTACAGCTATTTATATTCAGTAATATGGAATATACAAGTTAGCTGGAAACATTTACCTCTGGAGCCTTCTACAGAAGACATTTTCAGAACAATTACGAAATTTTTAAAATCTCATGCTATGCAAACAATTTAAAATTTTAAATTAAAAAGTGAAATTTCCTTCATTGGTAGCAAAGTTTTAACTTGGCAGGGATTTTGCAGAGTTAAATATCTTGTAGATCAACTTTAAAGACTTAAATGTAGAAAGTGGGGCTTTTTCTGTTAAATCCTTACTCGTGTAGGAACTCTTATGTATTCATATTTTTATTTCTATGACTAAGCGACACAAATTAATAAGGGAAATATTGACTCAGTAAGATGAAACTGGAATATTCAAATATGACTTTTTCAAAGTAATCTTTCTGAAACATACTCTTTAAGAGGGTTTAAGTATGGTAGAGGGTTATTTTAACATACTTTTTGTAATATTTTTTGTTTACATGCTCAAATAAGTAAATTTATAAACGTATCCTTCAATAACATATTTTTAAAACAAAGAATTTTCTCTTCATTTTTTGAAAATCTAAAAATGGTACTGTTTTCAAGTTTTGTGACATTTTTGTGCCTTAAATTAATAAAGTAAAAGAAGAAAAATAAATTATCACGAATAGAAGGCTCAAGAGAAATTTTAAAAAATTTAAGAAATAATCTTTCATAAATTTTTGGAAGCATTTTGGCAGTCTTTTTTTGCAAAATACTCAGTACTTCTCAAAAACAGTTTTAAAACAGGTAAAAATCTTTCGTCCTCTGTACACGTAAACGGTTCATAAAATATTTTATCTTGAAATGACGCTTTTAGTCCATGAAAAAGTCAAAAGTTTTTAAATACGAGTTGAACTTTTACCTTTCCCTAACCTGTAAACAAAGATTGCATCTTCTAACGTTTAAACCTCTAGCAAAGTACTTTTATTTGACTGACTTACAGTTTGAGGTACTTCACCTTTGTGGAAAATTTTAAGACTTCGTAGAAAGTAAAGGACACGCAAGTAAAAATTCTAGAAACATGTCTCAGTCACTCAGGTTGCTTTCAAACCTTGTGTGATATAAGAAGTAATAAAAATTTTGTTTTGGGAAAGCATTCATTTTCTAGAGGTTATCTTTTAATAAATGATATTTTAACTCTGTAAAAAGTAATTAATGGAAACCCATTAAGAATAGTATGACGTAAAAAAATTCTATAATGTTAGAGAAGAATGAAAAAACTTATGTAACATGGGTAATAATTCTAAAATTATTTTTTTTCCTTGGCAAATATTTGCGTAAATAATCTGAAGAAAATTCAAGAATACAGTCTTTTTAATAAGTTTCGCATGTTTGAATATTATCCGCTAGCTTTGAGTATCTCTGAAGTAGCTGCACACATCACTTTTTCAGAAACAATGAATTTGTTTTTCGGGAAAAAATATTTTCCTTCCTTGAATAATGTTCCGTATTAGAGGGAGTATGTTAGCATTTTTTTATTTGCTTCGAATTATAGATCGAATGTTGTGAGTTCGCTTTGAATTCCTATGAATTTATTTTCTATTCTGTTAAGAAGTTTGCCACATAGAGGATTCATAAAAAGCTCTCTGCATGAAAATGGAATTTGCCTGGAATTGTCCCTTTTATGGTGGTCTGTGTAGATATTCTAAGAGTTTAGATTGGCATAACAATACAGTTTAATATAATAACGTTTCCAGCTTGATATTACAATTAAAAAAATACACATTTTTATATCAATCGTGTACTTTAAAATAACTGTTGAATATCAGAAGATTGAAATAACCTAATTAGATACATCGTAGTGATGTGGTTAAGAGGAGTATTTCAATTTTTAGATGTTCTTCGCAGTTATAAGGAAAAAAGTATGCATAAAAACTGATAAATAAGAAATAACACTTTAGAACAGTTGAGGTTTGTATTGCGTAACAGTAAAATTGAGAAAATATGCTAGATTATGCCGAAATGTGCATAATTTCACCACGAGATATGGAAGTTTAAAAATTCATCGTTTTAAATAAAATTGTCAAGGAAATGTCAACAAAGAGTTATTTGATTCCAAGAAGAATGGAATAGTTTTAACTTTCTGAAGTAGTGTCACATACTATAAGGTCTAAATCAAAAGAGTTAAACACTAGCCTCTTAAACTAAGATAAATAATATACAGAATTCGATACTTTTTTTGAGCTTTCAATTAAGTTACATTTACCGACTTGATTGGGAAATACAGTTTATGCATAGTAGTATGCTTCTTCAATACTTATACTAAAATCTCACTGGATGGTTCACACTTGACTAGTTTGATCTTCTTTGGGGTTTCAAGCTTACTGCTTTTCACAAGAGGTTTAGGATTGCTTCAGTCCAGGAAAATTTTCTACTCTTTTGAAATCTTTCTTTTTTTACGTTGCATGTGTGTGTATGAATGCATGTACTCTACTAACTCTATGACATTTTCCAGTTTGTTGCATGTACCTATATCCGGGTGAATCTGCAGTGAAGGTTTGCTAATTCATACAAGCAATTGCGACCGTAAAGATATTAAATTAGTAACTAAATCTGAACCAATAACACACAGATAAAATTTTAGGAATAAATTTGATTTTTGAAATAGACTTATTTAAGATCTCGTCCTATTGTAATGTAAAAAAACAGTGGAATTTTTTTCGACCGTCAGCATCTTTCGTTAAGAATTAACATCTACAACAAGTTATATTTCAAAACGAGATTTCTTTGAACAGAGGTATGTTTGGATATGAGAACGCTCTTGGGGTTACCTCACGTATTCCAATTGATTTGATGACAGTTGTTTTAATCTGAAGTGAAAAAGAAGGAAAAAAAACAATATTTATCATTTAACTCTTACAGCAGATGATAGCTCTGTTTATGATTTTAATCATATTCAAAACAAAACTGAGTTTTCAGGTACGAAAATTCTAATCTTTCAATATTTAGATTCAAGTAATAAAAACTTGGCAGAACAGTAGACTAATAATATTCTGCGGACACTCGAAAATGTAAAATGAGATGTGTGGTTAGAATTTGCCCTCGACATAAAACATTGACTCCCTAGTTGTTGTTTTTTTTCAAAATGACTTCAAAGCAAGCGAAAAAAATTATTAGTATATTTTCCTTGCTTCTGTTTTAGTTCAAAACATCAAATTGTTATACAATAAAGCAACTAAGTACGAATTTGGATGATTCAATAAATGATATCTAGAAAAGGAAGAAAATGACATGAATATCATCCTAATAGCGGAACCCATTGTCTAGTTAGAATGGAAGTTAGTATTGTTTAACTCAAGATTCTAGCATCTTGAATTTTTGCCACTCCATGACACCAGAAGCCCATAGGTACAAACACTAATAAATATCACTCTAAACAGAGAGAAATTCTATCCATATGAATTCTCAAAATGTATTCTCTCTCCTTAACTTTGTTGCTTATGCTCCTTTGAGCTATTTTTACAGAGACGCGTATTGTTTTGTTTTTTAATTATAAGACTGTATACAAAGTACTCACATATCACCCGTCTAGTCAATGAGCTTTCGATGTTGCACATATTAATTTTTTTTTTTGCTCTCCAGGATATTGGATGGATTTGTAAAGGAAGGCTTTACTTCAAAAATACCCTGAAGTGCCACTGAATTAGGGATACCTACCTAGTAACGAGTTGGGCCTCCTCTGGCCTTGATAACGGCTGCCACACGACGAGGCATAGATTCAACAAGTTTCTGGAAACGTTCCACGGGAATGGCTTGCCAAAGATTGGTTAAAGCTGTCCATAATTCAGTAAGGTTCTTTGGTGCTGTGTGATGGCCTTTCACGCCTTGTTCCAAAACATCCCAAAGATGCTCAATAGGATTTAAGTCTGGGCTTCTAGGTGGCCAATTCATGACAGAGAAGTCAGAGGAATGCTCATCCAACCAGCCAGTAGCCAACCGGGACTTGTGAGAGGTACAGTTGTCTTGCTGGAAAACTCCATTACCGTGCGGATAACAGAACAGCATAAACGGATGGAGGTGATCACCCAGCAACTCTACGTACCGAATTGCATTGAGGGAGGTTGGTACACGCACCAAAGATCCCAAACTGTGCCACGAAAAAACATCCCAGACCATGATTGAGCCACCATGCCCTTGTACAGTTCCAGCCAGGCATGCAGGATCCATGGCTTCATGAGCCTGATGCCATATTCTCAGCCTCCCGTCGGCGTTAAGTAGTCGGAATCGAGACTCATCACTCCATGCTACTCGTTTCCAGTCCTCTACACTCCAGTCTCTGTGCTCTTTTGCCCAGGTAAGACGTGCAGCCCGATGGCGAGTATAGAGCAATGGTACTCTCGTAGGTCGACGGCTCCCGAAACCCATACAGTGAAGCGAGCGTTGCACAGTCCGTTTACTGACTGTACGACTGGCACCGTCATTAAACTGGGTGGTAATTTGAGCTAATGTTTGGCTTCGCTGGCTACGTACAATACGCCTGAGCTGTCTCTCACCACGCACTGTCAAGACTAATTGTCCTTTGCAGTTTGCCCGATCGCTAGTTTTTTTTACACCATCCATGTATTCTTGGTATACTCTTGACACTGTCGACCTTGAAAATCCTAGCTGTCTGACGATTTCGGAAATTGAATGGCCCATACGTCGCGCACCTACGATTTGTCCGCGATCGAAGGCGTCTAAATCAGGCAGTTTACCCATACTGGCAATTCCAACAACTAATTCAGAACAACCACAGTACGCGCTATATATGCAGTTACCACAGCGCCCTCACTTGCGTATACATGATGCGCAGCGCTACACAATTTGCATAGGCTTTGCTATCCCTAATTCACTGGCACTTCAGTGTAGGTATATAATAGTTTTTAAAAGTAATTGTGTGTAGAAAAGGTTCGATGATTTGTTCTTTCGTGTAAGGGAGACCCGAACCCCATTTTCCCCAAAAATCAGTCAAAAAAATAATTTTTTTTCCAGAAAATGACAATGCATACATTTAAGAACATGTGTACAAAATTTAAGGTCTTTGGTACAATTGGAACAGTTACTAATTAAGCATTTTATAATTGCTCTCAAGGATTTAAACGTCCGATCTGCCATTTTTAAAGGACCGCGTGTTGTGTTTACATTTAGTTTCATGAAAGAACTAACCTTCGACACAATAATATTCCAGTTTTTACAAAACTAATCAAAGAAGAAGACACTGATAACTTGAGTAAGTTACTTTTAACAGTAACTGTTTATACACCATTGCATTTCAATGTTTTGGTTTAGCTAATGTTTTGATGATCATTTGTTCTTCGAGTATTTTGGTAATTTTTTTGTTTACGAAAAAGAATGGCTATGGGGGAAAAAGAAAGTGTTGCTTATGATGCAGGTGTGCTTTAAGATAAAAGAAATAGCAAAATATATTTTTTTAGTTGTTTAAAATAAAATTGTGAAGATTTTTTTTTATGAATTCTAGCAAATCGTCCAATTTCCTACACATATGGAACTGCCTATAATTTTTTTTCTATGTTTAATTTAATATGTTCTTGCTATCATAAGAACCTTCAAACATCATAAATTACTGAAAAAATGTTTGTTACAAAAGTAAGTTATTTTTCTTTAATTTCTGTTGTGTTTTATACTTTAAATGCATTTTTCTCAAAATCATGTTTTTACAATTTTGTCTGACTTTCGAAATACTAAGGCTTTGAGAAATATGCACTTCCAGTTATACTTTTTTATTTTTTAAATCTTGATTGAAGTTTTAAGAAACGTAGGGAGAGTTTTTTTGTATAAATGCTTAAATTTTGTTTTTACAAATTGATAAACATGAAAAAGCAGAATTTTTTGTCAAAAATTACCATGTAATGAGGGAATTTTTTTTTACAAAAATTAAGAATATATTTAAAAAAATCTCTCCCTAGGTTTATAGCATATACTATGAAATTATTATAAAAATTTAAATTATAGAAAAAAATTTTAAATTGACAAAGGAGTAGTCTTTTAAAAAAGTATATAAATCGTGTAAAAAAAGCATAAAAATTCCCATATAAAATAAAATTCCATGTAGAAAATTGATTTTTTATTGATTCTTGCTTAAAAATATATGCTTAATTATTATAAAAAGAATTGGTTGCTTTTAACTCAATAATAAAATTTTAGCTTTTTTCTTACGGGTCTCCCTTATCACTGAAAGCCCAAAAAGAGTGCTTTTATTTCCAGCGCATGTGATCAAACATCTAATCTTCTCCCCACATGATTCTCCACTCACTCATTCTAGGAGTGCAATCCTCGTAAAATAAGTGTCATAAAAACCTTAAAAGAATATCTATAAGTAACTGTAAATTTAGCTTAATTTAAGTGAAAAGCTAATTCAGGAGCGGAGATTTTTTAGGAGCAGAGTCATTCTGTTCCCGAGTCGATTTTATTTAGGTTTTAACTGACTTAGTCCAACAGTTTCGGAGCTATTTACCTGGTAAAAAGTAATAAATTTCGGTTAGAAATCAAAAGAAATGCATCATTTTTCGTTAAGAGTCTAAAAATATAATCATCTAGTATAGCAGTATAATTCTTGAAGACAATTTTATTACTCTATTGTATATTATGCCCTAACGAGATCAAAGGTTCTTTCGAAAATTGGGATGTAAAAATATTTTGATATAAAATAAAAATATTGTGCTGAAATGTCAAATTGCTTTAAAGTTCTACCTATAAAAACTAAAAGCAAGGTAAGAAAATTTCAGTCAAAGTGTCTTAAATTCTACATGGAACAATTTCTAGAAACCCTGTTTTCGTTAAATACTTCAAAAGTACATTTTAAACTTTAATTCAAGCTAGTTAGTACCCGTCTAAACATGACGGCTAGATAGTAAATAAATGTACTAATACACCAATTATACTCAACACATCATTGTCAAATGTTGAAAATCATAATAATGCGCAGAAACAAATGAATGTGTTTAAGCGGCCTCGTGCTTAGTGAGTATCTGAAGCCAGGTTTAAAAATGTCACTGAGCATGCGCAGAAGGCAATTTTTTAAACAATTAATTGTAAATGATCACTAATTAAACAGCGCAAAATAAACAGATTCCATCAGGTTTAATCTTATATTTCATAAACATAATTATCATAAAATAAAAATGGCAGAGAGAGATCTAGAGAGACTCCTCGGAATAAGCGTGTTTACCATTAAAACATGTCATTAAGCATGCGCAGAAACAGTGAGTTTCTAAAGACAGATTTAAACATGCCACTGAGCATGCGCAGAAATAAATATTTAATTGTAAATTATCGCTAATTAATAGAAATTGCGGTTACAAAAACCAAATTTGACAAATCTACAGATTACAATCTTTCGTTTAAGACCAAATTGAAGTAAATTGATGCAGTAGAATTCTCTCACGGACTGCCCGAAAATTCGGCTTAGCAACTTAAATATATAGATATTTGGAAGTAAATGTTTATATAAATTGTACGTAGCTTTTCAGATTTTAAAAGTGTCAACAGGTAGTTGCCAATTACTGTCTGTAGCTGTACAAAACGAAATCAACTGCTTTAAAAACTTGAACTTAAAATAAATTTGAAAAATAAACGTAAAGCATTTAAAGTATTTGCTCTGAAATGATAAAAAACAAAATAGAATTTTAAAATTTGAATTTAATTATGTGTAACTAGAAAAATGCAAAAATTTAAAATCCTATAGCTTAATATTGAGGCTTGAAGATGTTAGCTGTCAAATGCTTCTTTGCCTTAAAATTATGCATGTAAGATAAATATACCGAGAAAGTCTTGTGTCGTGTATTCACACTACACCGAGGTTCTTTCTCTGGCATAGGGACAATGAGGTAGATAAAACTAGTCGTCTAAACGACACAAACATTTATTGACAATTTAACAAAAGATTATAACCAAAACTCTGAGCACGAGGTGGGCAAGCCTATTGCATCTTACCAGACCCCGACTCCTACTAGAGACGCTCTCCGTCTGTCCCTTTCTTACAGACTCCCCGCGATTCGCAGCACCCCTCTTGGGTTCAACGCCCCTGCAGCCAATCCTCTGATTGGTAGAGGGTTGGGGGAATCACGGGGCACAACATTTTCGCTTTAACCAGCGCTACGTTTAAACATTACACTACATCCTGATTCTTAGATTATATGTGAATCGAAAATTGTGCAACAACAGAATGTAACTTCAAGAAAGATGGAAACCTTAAAAAATATTTCAGGTAGTCTCCTCGAACGAAACTACCGCGGATTATTAACGTAGTATTACTTATTGTTTGCTTACCTTTTTTTTTTTTTTGACGCATTTAGGTAATTTTCTGCTTAACTGTGTACTGCTACTGGGTTTGGAGCACTACCAAAATTACAACTCGCGACGCAGGACAATTTTTTCCTCTCCGACGGACCGTTATTGAGCAACGTAATCTTACGTTAAAAATGTGGAAAACGAATGCTCTTTTCTATTAATTTAATAAAAGCGAGTAATTCAATGTGGACACAGATTGTTAGAATAACTTTCTCTAAAATAAGGAAAAGATTAAGAAAACAATGTTTTGCAGGCGTGAAATTTTCCCAAAATAATATATTTTTTTAATTTTCAAAATATTCCAAAAATTCATTGGTCAATAACATTGCCCCTAAAGGTGAGACTAGTTATGTAATTTTTTATCAGAGGACACTTTTTCTACATTCGAGAATCTTATAATACTTGCTTTAAATTGTAGTGCTGGATAATGGGAATTAACGTATATTAATTTACAACAGAGGGAGAAGAAAATCTTAAAATAATGATAATAATAACCTACTTACGTTAATCAATAAAAATCACAGTATTTATCTCAAATGTATCTTTTATTTTTGGGAAAAGTGGCAGTATTATGTTAATAGAGTTTTGTGAATCATTTCCCCAAAATATCAAGGGTTTGTTTAAATAACATTTTTCTTTAAAAATAAGATTGATATGTTTCTGGACAATGAAACAGTCAAACTTTTCTCTATCAACGAGACCTTCTGTCGGAGGAAAAAACTAAAAAAAGTTGTCAAATTCATGACATTTCGTCGATTGTCTTAAATGTATTATCTTATCCATCTACTTAGTTCTCTAGCATATCATTTTTTTCGTCGTTTAAATACGGTTAAAAGCTCTTTTTTCTCATTTCTAACATATCTATGCATTTTTCTTCAATCTAAATAAGTGTATATCTATTAGAAAGAGATTCAAATATAAACACCCGGTTGATTTTCAACAATAGCCTTCATTGAAAAAGATGTTAAATCACCTGTATTATGGCTGAAAAATGAAATAACTCATTATTGAAATAAAAATTCTATTGCATGTCATTTAAAAATACAAATACAACTGAATTTATATCCATCATTTAGTTTCAGTTCCGAAATTAATTACTTCAGAACCGGTAGAGAGGTCTCAGCCAAAGAAGTTAATTTACTTTCTTGTGAAGTGTCATTATCATGATACCGAATAATAACCCTGCTAGGATTTGTCCACATAATTTACTGGATTGCCTCATGCCATTACGTTGACTAAGACACGATAGTACTCTACAACAAACGATTATATTTATCAGAAGAATAATAATCTGTGAAATATCTGAAACTATACAGCCAAGACTTTATTAAAAATTATCCAATTCAATATCTTTTTTCTTTATTTGATCCTACATATATACAGGGTTTTAATTAATTATTTTTATTTTATTCAGTCTAATTATGTACATTAATATGTTGTTAACTACTTTGAATGACTAGAACACATCACTGAATGAAAAATTTCAAGACGATGTGGTGTTTATATGTATCTAAAGAAGAAAAGGCGTGAATGGTTAATTCAAGTCACGTTGCTCAAAGTAGGAAGAAATGTTACTCAAATACTGAATAATTCCTATTGCACAGAGATAGGAAACAATGTCCTTAAATCCTCAGACACGCGCCTTTGTCAGAACCAATTAATTGACCAAAGACGAAATGGTGACTAGGCCAAGGACTTAACTCACAGTTCATAATTAAAAATCTCTAAATAGAGAAATTGGATGCAATTAAATAGCAGCAGCGGTAAATAACAGTGAAATAAATTCGAAATATAGATAATGGAAGAGGATACATTTCTGAAAACATTTTTGTAGTTTTCTTAGTAAAGATTTCGTAATAAAGTGCTGTAATACTTATCAAAGGAATATTTTTGAATTTTTCAAGTAAGCCAGTGAGACGAATTTAAAAGTTTTAAAATTCAATGTTACTTACTGAAATTTCTTTACAATCAAAAATTTTAAAGTAAACAAAAACACACCCGGTATTTATATTTAATATTATATGTGCCTGTGAGTGTGCGTACGAGTATCTATATATGTTATTTCTGAAAGGTGTTTGTTTATTTTATCCCTTTTTCTCCCTTCATACTTAACTAAAATCGATAAATGAGGTACCATTTTAAAGATTAAGATCTCCGCTTCGTGCGAACTGCTAATTTAGAATTACACATCTTATTGTTTGTTTGAAAATCGAAGTATAAACATTATAAACAATTTTTCTTCACCTAGATGGCGCGCACGTAGCTTTATTTTATTTTACCATTATCAATCACACTGAACTTTTAAATTTAAAAATCGTTTGCTTTTATTATCATTCTGTGGTTTCATTAATGGGTTTCTTTATTGGCAACATCCGCGTTCGGTGTACATTATTCTTTTTGCATCGGAAAAGCCATAAATATTATTTCTAAAAGTTTTTTTTTTATCCCTTTTTCTCCTTTCACACTTAACTAAAATCGATAAATGAGGTACCATTTTAAAGATTAAGTTCTCCGCTTCTGACGGATTGCTAATTGACAATGACATATTGTATTGTTTGTTTAAAAACTGAAGTGAAAAATTGACTTTTGACCCTAAAGTTCTTTCCCTGAATGCGTCGAAACGGAACAGTCAAATAGTTTGTACAAAGAGGGTTTGTAATGTAAATATCACATTTTCCACGAGTTTGTGTCATATTTAACTTTTAATATTGTCTACAAAGTTATTTGGACGTATACATATCTCATGTCCTCCCGTTTAGTCTTATGCTTCCCCTCCAATATTGTGACCAAAGGCGTTTTGTTTATTGATTGTATTATACTTATACAAAAAAAAAAAAAAATGCTACAAATGAACCGGTTCTTCTTTCATCCTACTACAAACCACAAACCTCGCTATAAAATTTATCGTATTTTAATCTCATGCGAAAGGGTCGCACGGGCCACCTAGTATTATTTTCTTCAGGAATGAAGTTTTAACTCGTGTGCTATTCTACCTGATATACTTACTCACCACAGTTTTTATATTTTATAATATTTTCTGACTTTTAACATATGCTGCTAATACATTTTTACGTATGTGATTCTTACAAAATGCGGATTCGTGAATATTTTAGATCTAAAATAATACCATATAGTGTTACCATACATAACTTCCAAGAAAAATGAAAATATTGCACTTGATTCATCAGTTCAGCCAGAACGATGGACCTTAAAGTAATACCGGGGTGAGAGCGGGGTTAAACTGCATATACCATACAAAAATAATAATGTAAAATCTCCTCTATACATAATCCATTTTAGCTTTACAGACACACTTTGACAGTAGTACTTAATCGAGAATTTATTAATCTCATCAATAATTTAATCATTATGTTTAATCATCTTTTTCGTTGGTTTTGATTAAAAAATTTTTAAATATTGCTCAGCAATTTTGACTTCATAGTTTCTGTAATTCTTTTCTAATTCGAATCAAAAGCAAAAAGTTCTTTGTGTCCATTTGAAAATTAAAATTAAATCTATAGTTTTCCTATCTTCTTTATTAAGTATTTTAAATTTTTCTGATTAACTTTTTCTGTTTTAACTTTTATAGCGTTTTCCCCAATACAATCTACATTAATTTTGAAAAACTATCAGTCTTAATTATAAGTAATAGAACATATCCGTCTCACTTTGAGAACCATAACTAAAACTTGAAATTTCCAAGCACAGTCGGCCCTCCCCATTTGCTTGAATTAAACCAGTGGTTCCCAACCCGTAGAAATCTGCGGACCACTAAGCCAGAAATTGACGAGCATCTGTATGACGAGCATCCGTGTGGCAGCCGTGTTGGCGTGGCTCGTCATACCAACACGGCTATTTTTTTTTTGCTATTTTTCGTTATTTTTTTTTTGCCAATATATCGCCAATATGTGTTGTGTGCATTCGTATAGAGAGTTTTTGGCGTCATCGGGCCCTGCGGCTCTGGGATTGTATTTACTTTAATGAATTATTCCATTGAGCGTTGTTTAAATCGATTTAATTTAAATTCGTAAACTCAGGATTGATAGAGAGAGTGGAATTGTATTTCGTATTGTTTTATAAACAATACAACAGAAACAGACGGCTGTGAAAAGTAAGAATGGCTTTGCTATTCATTGTTTTCACTGTGGATAGTGAGATATTATTTTCCTGTATATTCCACAGGTGCGCAATAAAATTATATATTTTAATGTTATCTAGAGTTTGAAAATTGTACCTAAATTGAGTTTCAACACATTATTAATTGAGAAATCACAGCTCGCATTTTAACTTCGTCTAATACATACAAGTTAATTGGGCACATACCCCCTATAGATATTTTTCAGTAATTCTTATTATGTCAAACTGTATCCAATCGAAATTTGAAATTGTGTATGATATAGACACGTTTTCGAATAAATATCAAATACTATGGATTAATATTAAATTGCAAACCTATGATGTCATATATGCAATGGTTAATTCATACATCTATTTTATGGGTAAATTAAATTTCTCCTCGTTGGTCTTTAGAATTTTTATAGTAAAGAAGCAAACATAAAGTTTGTTAAATATTTATAGAATTAATTGTGCTGGTCTAATCCCATTCTAAAGATCATTTATATCTTCCTTAGTCCTAACCATTTAGACCTCACTACCTGTAACTATTATATATATAAATTTCAATGTAAAATTCTTACTCAAATATGTGATTTTGATTACTGTTAATCCTTAAGGAATTTTTTTAAAGTATACTGTTTTTGAATAAAAAGTACATTTTTATTCTATGTAGGACTTCGTAATTACGTGTCATATCTGAAACCTTTTCTGATCATATGAAGCAGTTTGCTCTGTAATATGCAAATGTCTACAGGTATGGCATTATTTAATAAATTATCTAAAGTTCTTAAATATTTTTCTTCTGTTAGGTTAAAAAAGAAAAGGTAATAGTTATAGAATTCCAAATGCATGTTTTTATCATACTCTTACCTTTTGAGTTTTTCAGAGTTATTATTCATTGAATGTTAATTTAAACATAAAGAAAGGAAGTTAGATAGTAAACATTTAATACTGTATTCAATATTTTAAAAATGGAAAAAAAAAATTCAGTTGAAAATGATACTTCTAATAGGATTACATTATATTATATAAATGCATTTATATACGTGAAGATATCATAGATATTTTTAAAGACTTCCGGTTTTATTGTTCAAGCTCTTTTTTCTCTTCTCATATGATCATTATTTATTGCAATCATTTATTGTAAAATGTACTTTATTAACCTCCCCCCTCCTGAATGCTCACGTAATTCTTGAACAACACCTCTCTAAGATTTGTATGTATGTGTATATATATACTGAATAGCCGATTTATTATTTCCACCTGGCAGTTTTAAGTAAATCAACTATAACATCAAGCTGTTGCTGTTAGAGGGTCAAATTTGTACAAAATGAGGTTGGTTGATGATTATAAAGAGAGTTGAAGCGTATCGCTTGTGAAGGAATGGGTAAAAAAATATAAATTATTGAACTTTGAGTGATACGTGATTGTGGGTGCTAGAAGCAGTGAGTATCAGTAGAAGTGCTTCACTTGGGATGTGTTTGAGAACAGTTGGCCGGATGATGGCTGAATGGCTAGGGTGCTGGCATTCGGTACCAGAGTCTGTGGGTTCAAATTCCCCTCTTGGCATGGACATTTGTAGCCGTTCGAAATCGGCTTTAAGCAGTAGGTCCCGATCTAATTAGCAATCGTGTAGCATAAGTTGACCGTAGCGCTCCAAACCAAACCAAATTGAGAACAGCTGTTCATGTTTACAAAGAGTAGACTACCATACAAAAAGCTTTGTATCAGTGTAAGGTGTGTGTGACCATCACTAGTTACTGAAGGTATGAGTTTTCTAATTATATTTATAAATTTCCACAAGGTGCTCAAAATGTCCTCTATGGCTGTTGCCTAGAGTGCCTACCTTTTTTAAAAAAAAAATTTCTAAGCTTATTCAACAAACCACATATTTCATGGCACTTAAAGTATTCAGGTGAAAGAAAAGAATAACAGGTTATTTTTTAATATCAGTCAACAAATCATTTTTTCATATTCTATAATTTTTTGTTTTTATATGTTATCAGCCTGATTTTGTAATTGTTCATAAATAAAAATTCTTCTGTTTGTGTGTTTATGTATATGTTTATGTTTTCTGCCTTGTTTTCATATGTATACGAGACTGGCATCTGAGACAGTCGTCAGCCCCAGGTACCTTAGAAACAACAATAGTTCTCGAAATTTGTTTTTGTCAGTGGGAGCTAGATTGCAAATCACGATTCATTTTCATATAATGTTCACAAACTTTTTCCTCTATTTCTATATGTTAATTTATTCTTTTCTTAATATTCCTTATCACAGCTAAACATTTTTTACCATGATTTTGTCATTCACAGTCATATTAACTATAATAACATGTTTATATCAATTGTTCCTGTGGATAGGAAGTGTTTAAAAATTATTTTAATGTTATAGTTCCCTTTATATAAACTTGGGGGCGTAACTAGGCTGAGGCGCCCCAGCCCAAGACAGGGGGTAAAAAATGGAGTCGTAATATTTCAGGGGGCCAAATTTGCATCCTTGCCCCGGGGCCCTTAAATGCCTAGTTATGCCCCTGTATAAACTGTATATTTTTTATGAATCTTCAAGGTTTAAACCAAATGGAAAATACTTGTTAATTTCTACTGTTTTCTATTAATTGCAGCAGCTTATTAGCATTTCCTTAGCTCCAAAGACATCTATTATAATTAATGTATATGCAAGGTTTGTTTTGTACTTCATTTAAATAGATAAAAAGTATCTTACTAATATAAAATCCAGATGAATACTTGTTGAATGGTGCTGTGTTAAAAGTAAAGCAGTATTTACCGAGTGTTTTTTTGGCTATGAAGAGTTTTACGAAGATTTATATGTATTTTATAAATTGCAATTTTTATCCTTATTTTACTCAAATGTTTATGTTACAGAGTTATGGAAAAGCAATTTTAATATTTTATGTTAAGCTAAATGTTTATGTTCAGTACTTCTTCACGATGCAGGAAGAGAAAGCAGTGAAAAAATTTTTCTTTTTATTGGGATGTAGAGATTTGGCCATAATACGAAAAAGGACTTAAGTGTAAAGAATAGAGGAGAAATGGATTTTTTTCCTATTAGAAGATTTTTCTTTTTTTCTTTTCAAAAACCATATCATTTATCATCAAAATTAGTTTTTGTCAGTTTAAAAAAAAAATCTTTGAACAGTTTTTTTACAATGACTTTCTCCTATAAAGTTGAATAGTTTTTGCCTATTTCTAAAATGTTTCTGTATAAATCTATGATGGCAAATTTTTCTCAAGAATATTGGCAAAAATATCGTCAATCTTTCAAATGAACTATCTCTATCGTTGCGTCAAAAGTTTGCATCATCTCCCGTCCATCTTTTGGTCTTTTTTAAATTTTAAACAAGCGAAGAAATTAAGTCATATTTAAAAGATCACAGAGGTTTTTTTTAATTAATTGGCAAAGACGATGCCACATTTCTAGCGTGGTAATCATTAAGAAGGAACGCCAAATAATATCAACAAATATTTGATTTAAAAGTTTGGGGAAATGAAGCGATAAACCACATAATATAGTTACCCTCTATCTTGATGCATGAGAAAAAAAGACGAGAAAGCGCCAAATATGACAAACGACCGATAACTTGGCATTCTCCGTTTTCTGCTCGAAAATAGAGTTCCTGAGCATGCGCATTTATGCACATTTCAAAGAGCCGTTACGCCACACAGACACTCGTCAGAAATTGAACCATGTGCGGACACCCCCCCCCCCACGCCGACTTGAGGGGGGCATCCGGGGGGTATGGAGGTATTGAATATCTCTCAGGAAAAGGGATGTGATGCCGGACCACTCCCGTGGGTCTCGCGGACCACCAGTTGGGAACCACTCATTTAGAGGGAAGACCCAGTACGAAAGTGGGAAAATCCTCAAAAATATATAAGATAACCCCCCTTCCAACCTTTTCCCAGCCTAAATACGTATTACCGTTGACTGTATTTAACACAAAAAATATTTGAGGTAGTCTCTTCTAATGAAACTACCGTGGGTTATTAACGTAGGATTACTTATCGTGGCTTACTTCTTTTTTTTCTTAATTTTACGGATTTTGGTACTTTTCTGTTTAACTGTTTACTGCTACTTTTCTTTTTTTTCTACGTATTTTGGTACTTTTCTGTTTAACCATTTACTGCTACTGGGTTTGGCGCGCTGTCAAAAGTATAACTCGCGACAACACTGAAATTTTGCTCTCCGGAGGACCGTTTTTAAGGAACGTAATCCTAAAAAAGTAAATCAATTCACTATACTGCAATGGTATGTTCTATAAATTTAAATCTACTTGATTGAGTTTGTACGCTTAAGACAGTATGAGTAGACATGGGCGATTTTCGGTTCTCGTGAGAAGCTTTATAATACTAACTAGTGGTTAGCCCGTCAAAAATACCATGTTAATTATAATTTTTATCAATTTACATCTGCAAAGTCAATATTATATGTATCCCTAATAGCTTATCTACTTTCTTTTATTTAAATTATACATATTTTTAAATTATATAAAATTATGCAATATCAGCACTATTATGATCCACTTAAGGCCTTATCACACGTCAACGCGTACGCGTTTCAAATGCAACGGATTCAAGATACGATTCTCTTTTGCGATAAAAACCTCGTGTAGGGTTGCTTTTGAATCGCAAAAGCAAACGTCTGGAATTGGCGTTTAAACGCGCTTGCGTATCTGAAATTGGCGATTAATCGCTCCTGCGTATATGGAATGACGTTTATCGCGCATGCGTTAACGAGTGTGAGGTTGCAATTTGTTGTACGTGATGGAAAGATTAGAAAATATTAAAATAAGTACTACAGTATTAGCCATTACAGCAGTGATGGATTTAATAAATAAGGAGAAAACTCGACTTAGACCGAAGAGATCTGCTTGGTCCAGAAAGTGGTTACAAAGAAGAAATAAATTAGGCTGCTATGAAAATCTCATGCGAGAACTAGCATTAGAGGTAAGTACTCTGTTGTCTACTTAATATGCCTTTAATTTCATACCATATTATGTATTTCATTTATAAACATGCTGTTTATGGTTAGAACGTTTATAAAAAATGACAGATTTAAAATTAAAGACAGAAGTGTTGAGAAAAATAGATGAACGTTATAACATGGTTGCAACACCAGCTCATCTGCTCTCTTACTTGCTTGATTCAAAGACAAAAAATTCAAGAACTGAATTATCTGCAGATGAAAAAAAACAAGCATTGGAATATGCTAAAAAGAAGTTTCTTCATTATTCTCTACTACCAGTAGATAGAGCAAGTGGTAGTTTTTATTTATTTTTAATGATTAAATTTGCAACACTATTTCAGATTAACTTGACAGTTAAAAATTACCAATAAAGTCTACATTTTTAAAAAATTAATACAATTATACCATTGTTAATTAAAAAAAATGTTATCTTCCAATATTCTTAGAATTTTTTGTAATTATTTGAAAAGTAGGTAACACTAATGTACATTTGTTAAAAGTATTATTTAAATATCATAATTATGGTATATTTATGACAGATGATACTCTTGGACAAACTTGTTGCGAATCGAAATTTTTATCCTAAAACAGGGGGAGGGGGAAATAGTTGGCTTAAACAAAAAAAAATACCTGTTTTTTTTACAACCCTGATGCCTGTACAAATGCAATTAGAAATACAATTAATGATAGAAATTATTAGATAGAAATACAATTAATGATTTAATTATTAGTTAAGAAATTTTTATCCCTGCAATATACAGTGTAACTATATTACTTATGAGCATTTGTTTATTTATGCTTAACACATATATATATTTAATGTTTAAACTTTTTAATTGTAGTTTGAGTTTTCTGATTCTTTTCAAGAATTTTAAATACTTAATATGTACAATTCTTTGTGCATTTTAAAGTATGCACAATTTATAACATTGTTCTAAAGTAATATGTTTTGTTAGTTTTCAGATATCATTTTTTAATTATAAAAAAAACAATTTGTAAATCAATGTACAATTTGAAGCAATTTCTATTTTTAAAACATTAGGACACTGAAGGTTATCGTCGATGGATTAGAATGACCACTGCTGATTTTGAATTTCTAGTTCAGAAAATTTCACCATTGATAGAAAAAGAAAGCACTGTGATGCGTGAAGCCATACCAGCAGCTGAGAGATTGGCAGTTACATTACGATATCTTGCAACAGGTTAGAAACTTTTTTATATGTTTTCAAGAAATAAAAGATATATCCATTCATAATTTATACTATGAAATATATATATTGGACTTTTTGATTATTAAAAAGTATATGAATACAATTCATATCATTTTTTAAATTGACATTTAATAATGTATAACACAAACATTTATTTTATAATGACATGAACTTCTATCATATGCATTCCCTTTTATATTGGTTTTTACTTTTATTTATATAGACATTTTTTTCTTTTTGCATACAGGAGAAACTCAGACATCACTGGCATATCAATTCCGGATCGCTCAAAACACTATATCTGGAATTATACCTGTGGTGTGTGATGCATTAATCAGCACCTTGATGCAAGATTATTTAATAGTCCCATCTACAGAAGCAGACTGGGAAATTTTTTCTGAACAATTTAATAATATGTGGAACTTCCCTATGTGTATCGGTGCAATGGATGGAAAGCACATAAAAATCACACCACCCCCCTGGGTCTGGTTCTATTTATTATAATTATAAAGGCGATTTTAGCCTGGTACTCTTAGCATTTGTTAATGCAAATTTAGAGTTTATCTATGTTGATATCGGAATAAATGGTAAAATAAGTCATGGGGGTGTATGGGCTAAAAGTAAATTAAAAGCATCTATAGAAACCGGGAAACTTAATATCCCAAAGTGTGGTATTCTACCGAACAGTACATTAACTGTACCGTATTTCATTGTGGCTGATTATGCTTTTCCTCTCTGTGAGAATATTATGAAACCATATCCTGGGAGAAATCTCACAGAGGAGAAAAGGATCTTCAATTACAGAGTCTCCAGAGCTCGAAGAGTCTCTGAAAATGCACTTGGTTTACTGGCTGCTCGATTTCAGATTTTTAAGAGCCCAGTAAATGCCAGACCCGATCGGGTAAAAAAAAATCTACTTGGCACTTGCATTCTGCACAATTTTTTGAAAAAAAGAGCAGAAAGCATCTACATTACAAGTGGCAGTATAGATACTGAAGATCAAAAAATCTATGCATAAGAAAAGGCAATTTCAGAGATAGAAATAGCAGCCTCCATAACTTTCGGAGAGTACCACAAAATTCATCTCAATGTTCCAAACAGGTGCGTGAAATATTTTGTACATATTTTAATTCTGTTGGTGCTGTTCCATGGCAAAGTGATATGTGTAAATATCATTAAGCATTTACTCTGAAATAAACGAAATGTTTTAAATTTTATTTTATTCGTCATCACTTTTTTCATTATATTTAATGTCATATAAAATTTGCTGTATCTTCAGTCTGGCTTTCTCTCTTTTTTTCTTGACATCGACCTCATGTAGTCCGCTATGTATTGCCCATAGCCATCCTCACCATCAAGCTCCTTTTTGGTATTTAATTCTTTTAGCACATTAGAGGCTTGCTCTAATATGTCCTCAGATGTTTTCATGCGTTTAATAGGTATGTCACATATTTTTCTTTTCGGAGTACTGTCTTCGGAGTACACTTCGGCGTCTATAGGGTGTCTGTATAATGGTGTGTCTAATTCCTCTTCAGGTTGAGATGCAGCCTGAAAAGAAAATAAGTCATTTTTTCAAGAGAAATGATTTTTCAACTTTGGACAGGGTTTAATATTTAACAAAAAAATTTAATTAAATGCCAAGAGATATTTAAATATCATGAATATATAAAAATGTGTATTAAACATAATAAAAAGTTATACTATAAAAAGCAAAATATTAAAAACCGAAGCATTGAGATGGAATCTGTGATATGAACACCCAAGAGCAAAATAGTGCACACAAAACAATTGTCTCATGAATAAATAGCAGTATTATTTATTGCAAGACATATATATATGTATATAGAGTTTCCCCCAGACAGTTACAGGAGGGCACGTAACCGCCTGTCTTTTGATTTAAAAATAGCGCCCTTTTTGCCTTTTATCCAAAAAATAGCGCCCTTCTTGACTTTTATCAAAGAAATAGCGCCCTTATTGACTTTTATCAAAGAAATAGCGCCCTTCTTACCTTTTATCCAAAATATAGTGCCTCATAAGTATTATAAGCATCTTTAAGAATAAAAAATTCCCTTAAAAATCTAAAAAAGTCCCCTTTTCCAAAAGGAGCGCCCTGTCCTTTTTCTAAGCATGGGGGAAACTCTGCATATATATATATATATATATATATATATATATATATATATATATATATATATAGTTGGGATACATCACTGATGCCAAGATGTGGTACAGAAGAAAAAAAAAATTATATGCATTAAAAAATCTTTTTCAAGCTGTACGTTTGAAATATTTGAAAGAGAAAAAATTTTGATCAGATTCAGAAAAATCAAAATATAAAATATCAGAAAATTGTATGATCATTACACACACACACACACATATATATATATATATATATATACACATACCTGCCAACATTGCCAAAAGCTTTTCAGGAGCAAATACAAAAGATTTCGGGAGTTTTGAGGAGCATTTCAGGAGCACACCACCAAGTCGATAATTTTAAAATGTTTTTATACACATACATATATGTGAGTGTGTGCAAATTTGTAATTAAAAAACAATGAATTTTAGGAAAAGATTATAAATTATTTTTCTTCAAAACTAGTTTTCTTAGCAATTTTCAGATTACTCAGTAAGACTAACTGCATCGAAATGTTCACAGTGTACATAAAGTTTTAAGAGAAAATTTGTGCAAAATCAAAATGTAAAGTCTTACTTCCTAGCCTTCAACATACATTCATAAGTTTATAAGTACAAGGGAGTTAGAATTACAGATTCTTAATTAAGCAAAGCAAGTTGAGATATCACAGTAATATTTGATTTCAATTACCTTTTTGTAGGTTTGCTACTATAGACTAAAAAAATGAATCAAAACTTCGTTGGCACAATAATTTTACCAAATTTTATTTTATTTTCACTAATATTATAAAAAATATGTAAATAAATAGAATTTCTATTAAAAAATTTAGTAACCATGTGCACACAGCTAATTATTGTTTCTTTAATGCTTGATAACTTGCTTTTTTTATCTCTGATTAAATTAATCTAATTATGATTAATAGCTCTGGGATAGAGACACTTTATAATTTTTCCACAAAAGAAATATATATTTGATGATAAACAACCTATGATAAATTTAATCTTTAATCCACAATACATTTTAATGTACTAACAGTTAACAGCTGTTGTATATGCAAATAACTTTGTGAAAATATATCAGGTAACACCCATGACAATGAATATTGTGCATTTTTCTTAAAAAATTATTAAATTCTTTTTTTTTATGTGATATAGTAAAAGAACAAATTTACTAATGAAAGTATCATTTTTAAAATGACACACGAATTAAAACATGAAAATTAATAAGTTTTCTAGAATTAAAATTAAAAGATTCAAAGAAATCTTACCTCAAATGGAGTTATTTCACACTCCACAGGCATGTCCAAATTCGACGAACTTTCCTGTGGTTCAGTAACGTCATTTAAAAATGACAATTTTGAAAAATGCGTCCATTTAGACTGCAATTCAAAGGCCCCTGAGCCACTTTTTAGAGACCTCAGCAGCTTTTTCTTTTTGTAGTAATAGGCCTTCAAATTTATAAACTTACGCTTGAGCAATTCTGAATGGATTACGGAATGAAAAAGTAGATAAGTTCACATTTATGTTAAAGTATTTCAATAAAAATAATAAGAAATAAAATATAAATTTATAATATAAATTCTTTTTATTTAAAAAATAAAATTGTCTTGACACTTCAGATTGAATCATATATATTTTGTGTTTTGAATGAGAGCAAAAAGCAAATTATTTTTTTTTTTTTAGAAAATTGTTTCTGTTTTGAAGTGTTTAATCTTCATTATTTATAAATTATAATTTTGTTGTCAAATGAAAAAAGTTTTAAAATATGATATTATTAATACAATTACAAATATAAAATGGAGGTTTTTATGTTAAGCGAATTAAGTTTATGCCATGCATGGAAATATTAATATCTTAAACAATAGGTTGACTATTGAAAATATCAAAATAGCGGATATTTTTTATATTTTCAAAAATATCATATTTGCGAACTCTGATATAGTCTAATGACAGTATTTGTTTACAATTCAGTATTTGGCGACCATATTGGCAACAAACTGACTCGTTGCACAAAACACGAATTTTGGAAAATGATATTCAAATAATATTGCTGCGAATATGGACTACAAAGATTAGTGTAATTATGAAGCAACAGTCATTTACAAAATAAATTCGCAAATATGAAATCAAATTAACAACAATGAAAGTAGCACTTACCGGTGGTAAACAGACTTGAGTGACTGGGCCATTTTGATGTCATCAAAAGGCTAATTTCTTGGTATCCAAGGTGTTTTAAAGCTTTTTTAGTATAATTCGGGTCCGTAGTAATATCCCATAAACATTTTTTTATACACTTCGTCTATGAAATGTTCTTCTATCTCCTCAGACCACTGTGCAGCCATCTTGAATAACAGTCGTTGGGACGTATGAGAAAGGGTGAACTTCTTCGGCCGCTGATTGGTCGATTTCACGATTGTAAACACGCACGCGTTGCTTTTTCCATTCATGTTGGAAAATGAATCTGATTCATCAGGTGCCTCTATCACACGGGGAATTTGTGCGTTCTTCATCGCGAAAGGGAATCGTATCTTGAATCCGTTGCATTTGAAACGCGTACGCGTTGACGTGTGATAAGGCGTTTAAGATGCAATTTTTTAAAACATAAATAAAATCTGAACTCCACATAATAGCATCACTTTACTTAATTCTATTACATGTATTAATTATGAAATATTAAATTCTGTCTGTTAACATTCTGCTGCACGTATTCGGTTTAGCGATTCCTGACTTTGTTTTGAAAGCCATCTACATTTCCGTTCATTGGCCTTATGACGCTTTTTAGCAATGGGACTTTCGTCAACATTCATTTTAACCCTCAAACCGGCCCATGAATTTGTTCCCAGTATCAGGACTATCGGTCAAATGTTGGGGTTATATTAGGTATTTGCTTTGAAAAGCACGCGTTGAAATCAGACGGTTTTGAACATATCACTACGCATGCGTCGAGTTTGCAACTTTCCGAAAATACTAAATTTGACATTATTGTAATATCTGATTAAAATATATATTATCTGGTTAAAATATAAATATATATATTAAAAACAGTTTAATGAAAAACTGTTTTACTGTGAAAAAGATTCTTCGATTCAATTTTTCTTAAATTAGCGACGATGAATGAATCACAGTGAATGAATGACACACTCGTGTTTACATTTTCAAGTTCAGAGTATATAAAATGAATACTTCTTATTAATTTAAATGAAACACTATGATAAATCGAAAGGTGGCGGAAAAGAGATAATTTTCTAATGAATATGAATTTCACAACGAAAATGCGTTATAATTAAAGGATATTTTATCCTGAGAACAGTTTTAAACGTTCCTAAGCTGTTTTGAAATTGTCATAACAGTTTACTACAGCCGTCTAAAAATCGAAATAAAGTTGCTTTGTATCTATATTACGTTGTTTCTAATAAATTATTTGGGTTTAGATAGCAAATAATCTTTTTTAACTTTACTTTTAACTTGTTAAGCGTAACTCAAAAAACAAAATTGGATGCCATAGGCTGATACATTTATGAAGCGGTCGCTCCGGAAGCGCTCCAGAGGTACAGAACTGGGCTATTATTAGGTTAGATACTAATGTGCTAGGGGAATTTTCCTACTTTTCCAATTATTTGTTTTCACAGATTAACAAACCCCTAATTTTAATTTGGCTTTTGGCATAAAAAGATAAATGTTGTTTAAGTGAAGAGCTGATAGTTTTTACAAATTTCCAAGGTTTTTTTTTACAGGGCTTTAAGTTACTGCGTCTACTGCTACAAATTAAAACTGTATTTAAAAAAAATCTAAAATAAAAGGCTATTTCGAAAGCATGCTCATTGCGTCAAAACATCTGTTTTCAAATGCAGAAAACGTAATTAAAAAATATGCATTTTTAGAAAAAAATCCGAGAAAATAATTATCTGCTGCTTGAGATGACGATGGAACAACTGCGAGGTTAAGTGACATATTTCCATCAATAACACACGATGTGAGAGAGCAAGACAGCACAGAACGTATATAATTTGTGACGCATTTCTTGTAGAGTAATTTCTGACAGTAAAAGTGTATCAGACGCCCAATTTTATAGCTCTCTTTAAAATGCAATGCAACTGATACTATTTCAGTCAGTCAGTAAACTTTAAATTGACAAAAAAATATTCTTTTTAATTTATTGATGGGAAAACTCGCGGTATCAAACTTACGCAAGTTAAATTCGAGAAAATCAAATACACATCACTAATATAAATCAGTCTAGGAAATTTAAAGTTGAATACGGTTGCAAGAGGGGAATTCAGGTAAATCCTTTTTATATCAATTTTAGAAATTTTAAAGTGGGAATTTTTGTAACTTCAATAAAATAATATAAATTCCACAACGGAAAAAATTATACTCATTAAAAAAAAACTGTCAGATTATTTTAATAGTAGATATTTTTATAATGAATGAATTGATTATTAAAAAGGAAAGTAGAGAATTGAAGTGAAAATATGATTTTTTGCCTTTTAAAGCTGAAAAATTAAATATCAATTACAGAAATCTTTATTCTCACTTAGACATTTATGCGGTGTTTTACATGTACGGTTACGGTAAGTTAAAGATTGTAACGACTGTAAATTTAATCATTTAGGTACGTTTGAAATTAATGAAATTTGATTGTAATCTTTAAATATTAACTTCTTTATTTTACGTTTTAAATTTCATAAAAAAATCGAAAAAAAATAATTAACACTGAAAACGTAGTATAAAAATAGATTTAGTGGTATTTTAGTTTTCAGAATTTTATTGAAAGGTTATTCTTTACTATTAAATATTAAAATGTAAGCACCGATATGAGCCAGGTGTTGAATAACTCCAACTTCCTCATCTGCACGCCGGTAGAGGGCGCTGTGTCCAATCTGTTTGCATACTTTTTAATGCGTAGTTAGAATCGAAAGTGTGAACCACCACCGTTGCTGTCCGGTTGAAAGATACCTACTCTTGTTATGTTTGCTTGGGTTGAAAGATACCTACTCATGTTCTTCTTCATGGGTTGAAAGATACCCCACCTGGATTACATTTTGATGTGGCACCTGTATATTAAAGATTAAAAGACAACTGAGTGTTTAATGACTGATAATCTACGCGACATCACGGCATTCGAAACCCCCTTCTCCCTCACCTTTTTTTATGGCGCATCGGCTCCGGAAATAAGAAGATAATGTTGTGATGTTGCTGTTTTCTGCCCGAAAAGGATATTTACGTTATTTACGTGATAACAGTGTTGCTCCGAATTTAATTTAAAATATTTTGTGTGTGCAAGCATTAGGATTATTTCGTTTTCGTCTCCGCGTTTACTGATGCTGTTCAATTAAATCTTTAAAGTTATTGTTTTGTTGTTCATTGGGTACAAATATATTTTGCAATAATGTCGAAGTCGTGCGAAAGGCTTGAAAAATTGAAATCGAAAAGAGAGACCGTAAGGTCAAATATTACAAAATTGTTAACAAAAATTGAAACTGTTTTGGTTAGTGAAAACGCTGATTATGCTGAGTTAGACGAACACCTCGCTGTTTTGACGAAAAAAGCGGATAATTTAAAGACCTTAGATTTGCAAATTGAAAATTTAATTGACGTATCTTTGATTGAAGAAGAAACTAATGTTAGTGATGAATATCAAGAAAAATGTACTAGGTTTAGCCATAAAATAAAACGTTTCTTAAAAAATAAAGAATTACTGGAGTTCGGTTTCGCAATGTAATGCTGGGATAAATAGTGTTAAAGATGTTTACTTGCAAGCGTGTACTGCCGTAGCAAAATCGAAATTCGGTCATAAATTGTCGCGAATTATGTTGGATAATGGAAGCTCTCGGAGTTTCTGTACGACAAAGATCGCTAATGATTTAAAATTAAAACCTGTACGTTATGAGAACCTGTCTATATTTTCTTTTGACATGAAGCGAACAACAGAAAAATTATATCCGGTTGTAGAGTTTGAGTTGACGTCTAGGGATGGAAGGTTCCGAACGAAAGTCCAAAAATTGGTGATTCCAGAGATAACTGCCGCCAATATTGCTCCCCCAAACAGCTATATTACGGAGTTTATGAAAAAACATAGGTTGGAGCTTGCTGACTCAGTCTCGATTGGTGATGAGTCGACCATTCAGATTTTAATTGGGAGTGATTTGTTTTGCTATTTTGTCTTAGATGAAAGAATTGCGATAAACAAAACCTTAGGAGCAGTTAATTCTGTTTTTGGTTGGGTAATTTGTGGTTCTACTTTTTTGAGATAGGAAAGCTGTGCACAAAACATTGCAGTTATGAAGAACGTAGTTTTAATGAATGATTTGACGGATTTTTGGCGACTAGATAGTTTGGAAATTGTTGAGGCGCAGGAGATTCCTTGTAAAGTAAACAAGTGATAGAGCAGTTCTAGAGAGAATTAGAATTCAAGAATGGCAGATACGAAACTAAATTACTTTGGAATTCCGACCCCGGCGAACTGGATAGTAATTTTTGTGTCTCAGAGAAGCGTTTTGAGAATTTAAAAATTAAATTCAATGCTGATAAGGGAATTTATAGAGAGTATAAAAGTATAATTTCAGAACAATTATCAGATGGTATTGTAGAAGAATGTGCGAATAATCAGTGGAATGACGGTTACTTTATGCCCCACAGAGCGGTAGTTAGACCCGATAAAACGACCTCGCGTGTTAGAATTGTTTTCCACACTTCGTCCAATGCGGAAAATTGCAAATCGTTGAATGATTTATTGCTGTCTGGTCCGAACTTAAACCCTAACATTTTATATTTAATATTGAAATTTCGTAAACATAAGATTGCGTTTTCAGCAGATATCGAAAAGCTTTTTTAATGATTAGTATTGCGAATGAAAGTCGAAAATATTTAAAATTTCTTTGGCTTGATGATTTTGAAAGAGAAACAATTAGAGTTATGAACATGACGCGCTTAACATTCAGTGGTCCTCTGGTTACTACTGAAATTCAACAGGCTGAAATAATCTGTATTCGTGAAGTTCAACTTGAATATTTCGTCTCTGAAATCAAAACTCTTAAGTCTTCTAAACTTATTCCTGCTGACTCTAATATATTTAGTTTAGCCCCTTTTCTTGACGAAAATCCAATTCTTCGAATTAAGGGTAAATCGGAAGAATCGGAATTCACATTGACCGAGAAGCACCCTATTCTTCTTCCCCGAGATGCTCGGTTAACTGAACTAATAGTGCTTCATGAACACAACAAAGTGTTACATGCCGGAGTTGCAGCTACTTTAACAAAAATAAGAGAGAAATATTGGATACCCAAAGGTCGACAACTTGTAAAAAAAGTCATCAATAATTGCCTGCTATGCCGAAGATTTTCTGCAAAACCAGCCGAGCAAATGACTGGTCAATTACCGAGAGACAGAATTGTAGAGGCCCCCCATTCAGTGTCACTGGCGTCGATTTCACTGGCCCAGTCTTCGTTAAATTAGGAACAGAAGTTCAAAAATCTTATATTACGTTGTTTACCCGTGCAATCACGAGCGCCGTCCATTTGGAGCTCGTTTCAGACATGTCATCACAAAAATTTATTTTAGCTCTTAAACGTTTCATTTCCCGACGTGGAAATTGTAAGGTATTTTATTCGGATAACGCCAAGACTTTTAAGTACGTTAGTAAAGATATACAACAGTTCGTCGATGTTAAAAAAAATTAATTTAAGAACTTTCTGTCATCTGATGGTATAACTTGGAAGTTCATTGTTGAGCTTGCCCCATGGTAGGGAGGGTTTTATGAGCGCTTAATGAGATCGATAAAAGAACCATTGAAGAAAATTCTTGGTCGAGCCCAACTGTCATTTGAAGAAATTATGACCATCCTAGCAGAAATTGAAAACGTTTTGAACCAGAGACCTTTAACCTACGTATACGATGATTCAACTGAACCAGAGCCTCTTTCGCCTGCACATTTTTTTCTTGCTGGACGCAAGAGTGAATATCCCTTTAACTTTGCAGAAGTTTTAATTCCTGATTCGACAAAGGTGACAAGAGATGCACTTTTAAGGCGTAAGTGATACCAAACCAAATTTTTACGTCAACTGTGGACTAAATGCAAGAAGGAATATATGCTGAGCCTTAGAAATTTTCATTATTTCGGAACACCACTGGCGAAAAAAGAACTATCAGTGGACGATGCAGTTCTGGTTGAAGGAAGTCAATAATCAAAATTTTGTGGGACTTAGGTCGAATCGTTGAAGTTTCTAAAGGACGTGATGAATTTATCTGTTCTTGTGTTGAGAAAACTAAAAAAGGACAGTTTAAAATGCCTATACAGCTAATATATCCTTTGGAACTATATGAATCATTGAACTTTCTTACAGTTTTTTAAATGTGTAACACTTTGAAAATTTTCATTCAGTACTGTTATATGATATTAATTTTTGCTTTATTACAGTGTGATAATTTTCAAAGAGAAAAATATCAGGTGGGGAGTGTTGAAAAACTCCAACTACCTCATCTGCACGCCGGTAGAGGGCGCTGTGTCAAATCTGTTTGTATACTTTTTAATGAGTAGTTAGAATCGAAAGTGTGAAGCACCACCGTTGCTGTCGGATTGAAAGATACCTACTCTTGTTATTTTTGCTTGGGTTGAAAGATACCTACTCATGTTCTTTTTCTTGGGTTGTAAGATACCCCACCTGGATTACATTTTGATGTGGCACCTGTATATTAAAGCTTAAAAGACAACTGAGTGTTTAATGACTGACCATCTACGCGACATCACGGCATTCGAAACGCCCTTCTCCCTCATCTTTATTTTACCAGGTGATGGCCGAATTGCTAGGGCGCTGGCATTTGCATCAGATCTTGTGAATTCGAGTCCCACAGTTGGCATGGATGTTTGTAGCCGTTCGGAATCGGTTTTAAACCGTCGGTCCCGGTCTAACAAACCCTCGTGTAACAAAAAGTTGACCATAGCGCTCCAAACTAAATCAGTAAGGATCGATATGTTAATTTTACTAAGATCCCAAAGCCTTTTTAAACAGTACGTTTATTTTACATACTCCGACTCAAATCTCCCAGTAATTAGCTATTTCCCTAAAATACTTATGTAATTATTTTCTGTGATATTATTTCGCCTACAATGTATATATATGTAGATTTTCAATGTTTCTCTTAGCCCGTTTTTTAAAAACGCATAAGGAGTTTGACACGATATACATAACATTTCTCTTAAAAGTTGCTCAATCAATATTTTAAACCTGTCGAACCTGTAGGGTCTTTTCACATAGAATCCGTCAACGTCAGCGTTACTCGTATTGAAATATATTTAACCAATTACAAACCTCAAAACGACTAGCCACGAAATTGTTAAAGTCTGTGATTGGTTTAACATATGTCAATACGAGTAACGCTGACTGACGGATCCAATGTGAACAGTCCCTTATACTTAGAAATCTAAGAAATCGTGATATACTTTTTGGGAAAAGTAAATCTTGATCTATTTTTACTTATATTTTCCATATTTTGTTTCAGTTAATTGGCTTATTTCAGTTTTTCGTGGTATGTATATCTTTGGCTAACTAAGCTAGGTTGGGAAATAGGAATTTAAAAATGTATGAACAGAAATTTTGAATTGATGGTATACCAATATCCACAGTTAACTTCTTGAGGACGTTTTCCGTGCTGCATTTCAGTAATAAACACTAGTTATCAAAAATTAAAATTTGAATATGTTGTTAAGTAAAAGGTGCTGAACAATACTACATTATGCAAAATAGTGGCGCTGCAGTCAGAATACGTCCTTTACGAGGAGCATAAAAGTGCATGTCTCAGAGCAAGGTGACAATTGTAGCTGCGAGACTGATATTAGACATCTGACATAGCCAAATTGTAACAATGACCTCCAGGCATCATTTGACCGAAGAACTGCGATGGCGAGCTATTTGGAGACTAGAGGGCAGAGAAAATCAGACAGAAGTGACCAGATGGCTAAATGTGAGTCCGTCTGTGGTTCATAGACTTTGGCAACAATTTCTAACCACGGATTCGGCATCCAGGAGGTTCAAACAAGGACGGCCATACGCTACGACGAGTGCCGATGACCGATATTTGTCATTCTGCGAAAGAAGGAATAGAAACACAACTCCGTCTCCAAGCTCCGTCTGAAGATCCTCCTTCGCTGCAAGCTCTAGAAGGTTAGTATCAGCGTCAATCGTGCATAGAAGGCTTCACGAAGGTGGTCTTTTTGCTAAAGCGACCAGCCATTTGCGTCCCGCTCACGTCACGCCATAGGCAGGAACGTTTGCAGTGGGCACGTCAACATGTCTACTGGACGCGTGATCAATGGAGGGCTGTTCTCGGATGAGTCTAGGTTTAGCCTCCAAAGCGATAATAGGCGTATTTTGATTTGGAGATAACCTGGAACTCGTTTTTATCCATCACACATCCGTGAAAGAGATGCATACGTATCCGGCAGTGTCTGTGTTTGGGGTGGTATCTCTTTGGGTGGACGCACAGACCTCCTTGTCTCTCTCCGTGGAAATGTAAATGCTCACACCTATAGAGATGACATCCATGATGCTTATGTGTGCCCTTATGCCTGGGCAATAGGTGATGCTTTCGTGCTACAGGACGATAACGCGAGACCGCACAGGGCTCGCATCGTGGATTCTTATCTTGAGCAGGAAATAATTCAGCGCATGGAGTGGCCAGCTCGTTCACCGGACCCGAATCCTATCGAGCATGTTTGGGACGCTTTAGGACGACGTATAGCTGCTCTCAATATTCCTCCTAGGTCCCTAGCCACGCTTTCAAATGCTTACAAGAGCAATGGCTCTCACTTCCTACCGAACTCATAGACCGCATAATTGACAGCATCACATATCGCTGTATGTGCTGTATTGTTTCTCGGGGGATTATACGCCATATTAAAGGTACTTTTCCTATACCAAACTGGCACATCCGATTTGTTCTTTGTATACATATGCTAGTTTCTATAACACCATAATTGTCTGGCGATTTCTTTTTATGCTATTTTATACCCACCTATGTGTTGTATAATGTGTATAATTTTCATTAAATTATACGTAACTTTTTGAGTAATCACTATTTTTGTGACTTTTCCATAATTTTTGATAACCAGTGTAGTAAAAAAAATTATTTCTCTCGGGGTCAAATGTTCTATTAAAATTATCCTTCAAACTCATATTGAAATTTCGTTTCTCTCTCCGAAGGTTACTGAACAAAAATGTTCCTTTAAAAGGAAAATAAAAATTATTCCGTTTCTCTTGAACTGAAATTACTAAATGAATGCAATTATAAGTTAATAAATTGCACAAAGAGTGTATTTAGAAAGATCGTATAAGCTTATACATTTAATTAATATTTATGCACATTTTCTCCTGAAATATTCTAAGTGATATTTCTTTGATTTTTTAGCTTGATATGCACATTAATGCATTAAAATAACTGCTATTATAATACATTTAAATAGTTTATACGTGTATAAATAAACGCCAGTAATGAAAATTATGTCTGCTGGCAATATTAAATACCTTCTGCTAACGACACAGATATGAATAATACAACTCGTGTGGTTCTATTTATAAACTTAAATCAATTCAGAAATTTTTTAAAAAAATTATGTGAGATGATTATTATTTATGAAATATGCTGCATCTAAATTCAATTCAACGTTTGTTGAGATAATTATTTTGCCAGCTGTTGGTTTAGCTTTTTTATGACAGTTTAATTATTTTGATAAGTTACTCCTTAATATTTTACTAGTAATTACTTATAATACATTAAGCAAATTTGTATCAATTTTATTTTCGTTGAGTTTCACATGTATTTGTTCAGTAAAGTCTATCTGTACCTAAACGTAAACATTAGTTTATTATACAGTACTGTGCAATACTCTAATTATTAGACCTCAAATCTCTCTTAGTAGAAAACTTTTTCCACCAGAAACAGAACAATAGCTTAGCAATTAATTCATTTTTTAAAGTTTAATGTTTTTGGCATATTTATTGTTACAGATAGCATTATGAAATGCGTTCTTACTGACTGTCGTTTATACCGTTTTTGTGATCTATAGAGAAACGTTCAACTCGGAGCATTTTTCGTCATTTGATTTTTGCAAGATAGTATCGTTATCAGCTCAATGCATGTTTTATTTCCTCCTTGAATTATTCTACCACTTTCTCCTTTTAGGTTAATCCATACTTAAATTTCACCATAGTTCCGGGCAAAGTGATTTCATCTTAGTAGAATAAATGAACAGTGTAGTAAAGTGAGCGCTAAAAGCGGTTAATCAAGCGATCGCGTAAGTGGTTGATGCTGCTTTGCGTGATGTTATTTGACGATTGCTTGAATATGGCGTGGTTGGAGATTGTGAGCGTATTACAGTGTGAGATGCATTAAGTTTGTTCAGCTTTATTCTGTACCACGTGTCTGTTTATTCTAGAGTGTAGCCGTTTATATTGTTAAACTGTAGGCACCAACAGCAAGTGAGAGTTGTTACTTAATATTTATATGGAGTTACCAAGTTTCGAGTTTTACCGGCATCTGATGAAGATATGCGAGATCATTTTTAAGGACTAAACAAAGACTTATGAGTCGCTTGTACAGGTAGTTGTTTAAACATGGATGCACTATTAAACACCAGGTTGACCGGGGCAAATACACAGTAAGATGTCTTGAGATATAATAGTCCACTGTCAGCCGAAACAATTTTCTAAACTCTTTTGATAGATAACAACTTATATTTGTTATGTAGACTCATGAATTATTTCAAATTTTTACGTAACCTGTACTTTTTCTCTCAAACGATGGATAGACACAGTATCATTATGGCAAGGCTGAGGATTTGATTTATTAGGCAATATAACGGCTGTTAACGAAGGTGCGTGAGTAAATAGAAAAATTTTGTTTCATATTAAATGCAGTTAGTACATTCTAGATGTTATCAGAAGTTAGATTTAATGGTCTGTGATATATATTTCATCAAAAATTTTGAACTTTCTTTTAAAGTACTACAGAGGCTGTTCACACATTTTTTAGACGATGTATATTGTATTCACAAAACTAAATTACATAAAATTCTTGTGTTTTAAATGTTCTATTTGACATCCCTTATTCTGAACTATCTTTCGACACCGCAATTTCCAGGATAATAATGCCTTTTGAAGTGTCAGAAGAGGTATTCTATCCCATTCCTCCTGAACAGCTTTCCAGAGTCCTGTAAGGGTTTTGGGACGACGTTTGGATAATGCCGATTTTAAAAGTCCGAAAGCACAAAAATTCATAGGTGATACATCGGGAGATTTAGTAAGGATATCAGTGAAGGGTATGGCCTGATACCAGTTTTTTGTTCCATTTCTTTTAGGAAATTTACAGTGGATTTTGATGTGTGACTGCTAGCTTTGTCCTGATGGAGTCTCACAGATTGATGGCACTGTGGGTAAAGCGATGGTATTTCGTTCAGAAAAATTGGCGATAAAATATGTTCCTGATAGTATTTGGAGTTAATCTTGACTTTTTTTCCACTCTCTTTATTTTTAACTTGCCATTATAAGAAAAGCCAGCAACAATCATGAATCCCTTAGAAAAACTTTCTTTCGATTCTTTGAACCATGTACTTAAATTTTTTTCTCTCCTTTTATGATAATAAATGGCTCTTTTTTTGATGCAATCATTTAAATACACCCATGATTCATCTATTGTGACAATTGTTTTCCATTTTTCTTTGGATAAGTGTTTCTCATATAGAATTCTGCAGCGTGTCCTGTGTTCAGCGATATGATTTGGAAGAAGACGATGCACATTGCGTTTTTTCGCTTTCTTAAGATTTAAATCAACGTTTATCATTTTGTTTACAGTGGACACCGAGCATTTTAATAATTTTGCAACTGTCCTTTGACTAAGGGGATTTTCTTTTAACATTAAACAACGTACCTTTGCAATATTCGAAGATGTCCGTTTTTTCCTTGGATACTTGTTTGGACTTTTTGTCCCACTTGAGGTTCAATTTGACGTTTTTTTCCTTTCTTGTTGACGATATTACCTATCGACGCTTTAGATATCACAAAACCATGACTCTCACATCGTTTTTGGATAACGGAGTATGCATATTTCTCTTCGGAAAGAGCATAAATGTACCCTTCGATCCACTGCTTTGTTAAAAACGCCATTTTTAATAAAAACAAAACTTTCAAGCCGCAGATGATAATTTTACAATAGTACATATACACATAGTACAATTACACATAGTACAATTGCAATTATTTCTTTTGCAGCAAACGCTTTTTTATTACCGCTTACCAAAATCGTCTAAAAAATGTGCGAACAGCCTCTGTATATTTAGTCAGTCCTGTAAATAATTTCTTTCATATAATATACTTTCTCTCTTTCAATACACTCTTAAACAGTTTCTAGTGCGAAATTTCCTGCATGTAACTTTTTATTAGGCAATTTTTACTTCCCCACCCGATTTCTACTCGGCAGATTTCATGATTATGTGAAATCTGAACTTTTATTATGAGTGTTTTAAAAAATCAACTAAAACTATTTATTATATAGATACTTAACTATGGTGAGACTAAATTGTTATCCTAACAAATGGGAATCATCTTTTACAGAAGTCTATTTGAACAGACGAAAAATTCATAATTTTTCTACATTTTAATTATAAAACTCAACCAACAGAAAATTCCCCTTGTGACTCAAAACAATATTGTAGTTTGTTAACACTAGAAAGACGGGAATTTTTTTCTTACTAAAAAGACTGAATGTCGTCATTTTGACGGTTAAAAATCCAGAATTTAAAATATTTTTTAAAATATTTTTTTTAATTGTTAAATACTTTAAATTTTGAACTATTTCATATCAATATATAATAAATTAGTATATATTTAGATACATTTTTATGCAAGTATGTCGAGCTGACAACCTGGTATAGTTTATGCGTAAAAATGTATGCATGGTTTGTGCATTCCTTATTTTTCAACACAAATATTTCTGTTATTTGCAAAAGGGAGAAGAGACGAAAAGTAACTAAAATTTTTCCGGTATTATTTTAAAGATTTCTGCCTGTTTTCTACACTGCCGTAAAATTGACGGCTTTAACTCTTTTTGGGTATACAACACATTTTCTCTCCCTCTATACTATCGAATATAATTTTGTAAATGTGTGTGCATATTTCGCGTAAAATTAGAAAATGTCATAAAATTTCAGAAGCCTGAGGACATAAATACAAATAAAGTGCTCAACAGTATGTCCAAAACCGTCAAAATGACGGAAGCCGTCTTTCTAATGTTAAAATTCGATAGTCATTTTAAATAATTCTCTGTTTGATGTATAATACAAGATTAGACCATGTTTAATAATTTTATCATTATATAATCATAATATCAAATTAAATTATTTTCCGTGGTCTCTTTTTTAAGCTTTAAAATTGAGTTTATTCGGAATCTAAGCTTATATCAGAATCTCGCGTACTTTTGTGTCTTATTTAGTTCTGTGCTCATAGTTAAAATATAGCACTGCTAGTAAAAGCCACTAAATTAAAAGGGATGTCCCATTTAACGCGATAGAAATATTTAATTAATATACATTGCGAATGGATTATGACTAGAAATTTCTGGACGTTGCATATTTCGGTTTTAAACAGCATCAGCTGCTTCGAACATTAACATAATCCTTTTACATGCAAGCATCCACAGAATTATGCTTTTATAAATATGGGTATTTATAAGCTCTCTTTGTGAAATAAATACTAACCTAAAGGGTTCAAAACAGATCTTTTGTTCTGCATGATCCTTTCTTTGCAATTGTGATTGAACGCTTGCGAATAAAGAAAGATATAAATACCAATTATAGAATAAATGACTATAATTTTGCTTCTACGATAAGACAAATTTTAAGCGTTTCTAAATATTGATATGAAACTGTATTGTCGGTCTGAAAAGAAATGTCAGAGATAAACAATAAGTCTCAAAGTATGTAGCTTATAATATTGCCATCTGTAGAAAATCAGCCTGGAGAGACGGAAGGTAAACCTATGAACACAGATTTCGAATATAACAGGTAGTAGTATCACAACAACAGAAGTTTAAATCCTCTGAATATGATGTATGAAACCTATGACTTGAGGCAACACTTCGAAAGGGTATTTAAGATGCATGGCAAGCGATTCAAGCTCTGCCCCACCCATGATTTTAACCAAGGGCAATGACCAGCGGATAGTTTCGCTCGGAAATACCCAAGCGCAGCAGACAGTCTATTTGCTTTTGTTATTACAGTTTTTTATCGAATGAGATTGCCCTGATCGGAGCTACGAGAAAATAAGAAAGCGTTATATTTAGGATGGGCTAGTTGTAAAATGAGAGAAGTTATCTTTCAATTAGGGTGCGCCCTTCATTCAACAATGGTTTTCTTGTGAAGGTCACTTTGGCCCGTAATCACTGCACCATAGTGTTTAACGTCACCTGGACACTCTTGCTTCACATAAAAAGCTCTCATAAATATTTGTCAGTTTTGTATCGTTTTTCAGAATATGTAGGAATCTTGAAAGATTATGTTGATAATAAAAAGAAATTCCAAATTGAATAGTTTAATCTTCTTTTTAAGCACGAATATTCAGAATAATGAATTTTAATGCAAAAGAACATTTAAATTGTAGGAAAAGTAAATTTAAACGCATCTTGCCAGGTTTTTCTAGGAAAAAAAAAAACTAACTTGATTTCTTTCTACGTCGATTAACTATAACCATAGAGTACTGCATGATGATACAATGGTATAAATGATCAATCGTTTTTATCTGCATGTAAAGCCGTGAAAGCTTGTTTATGTAAACAAATGTTTACAAGAAGCTAACATTACAAATAAGTATACCATTTTTCTTAAGTTTATTTAAATTGAGGTGAAACATTTAAAAACAAATGGAATAATAATAATAATAAAGTGATTAACATAAACAAACAATTGTTAAGGTGGTGCAAAATTGAAACTATTGAAATAAAAAACTTTAAATATCAATTGAAATACTTGATTTGAACAACATATCTGAGATGTATAATGTTAAAAATAATAGAAAAGAAGAAAGTCATTACGTCCTGATAACCAAGTTAATAAAGTTTTGCTTTAATTCGAAGCATCGACTTGTTTATTAAATTTATTTTCAGCTGTTTTTCTCATTAAGTTTCAATTTACTTTATAATGCCAAGTGGAAAACAGTTTTAATGTATTGTCATTGGCATTATACGGTTAAACAATTTTCTCCGGTGACAACTGTTTATTCTGGCAGATGGTAGAAAAAGGTTTCTACAAAAGCACGCCCTGAATTCCAAGCAACAAAGGGCTTATATCTACATACCACCCTTTGCTAAAATCACGGTTTCGAGATTTTTGTATGTGTGACCCGGTGAAGATGATTAACAACTATGTCCTGGAAACTCTTGTCATCCCACGAATTCTATTAATTTGGTTTTCAACGACGTAACCTTTCATCCTGTCTTTGGATTATATAAAAACATCGTATTTTTCGTTTTATAATAATGTATATAACATAGGAGTTAAAGATTGTTTTGTTATGCAATAATTTAAAGCAAATATTTCATTTCAGGAAAAGTATTAAATTTTAGATTACACTAATTAAGGAGTACTCTCATTCTTTATAAATAAATATCAATTCATATTTATCCCACAATCTAAAATCAATTTAAAAAATCCTTTAAATGCATATTTCAGCTTAAATTTTTATTCAAAATTCATCTGATTGATTACCAAAAGAGTTGCTACATTCTCAAAGAACATATCCAATGAAAAAGTTGTCTGATATAAAAATAAAGTTTCCCTTTAATTTTTAGAAAACTAGCTGGTAACAAACTGGTTATCATCAGCAACATGAGATTTACAATTGTCTGTACTTGTAAAATGTCAATTCTTGACTCTTGAAGTTGCAAAAAATGGGCTATTTTAGATATACTTTTTTTCGCATAATGCAATGTGGCCCTTAGAAAGTCATCACCATGGGATATAATCTGAATTATCTAAAGAAAAGTTAGAAAATTACGAATAGAGTATTTTAGAACAGAAGTGAAGAACTTTTTAGTTTAAAAAGCAATCGCTTGCAAAAAATATTTACAGACAATATTTCGTAGCAGGCAGAAGAGTCGACTTATATGAATACTAGGACGAAAAATTTATACATGAAGGTAGCATTTATTACAATAGGCTACTGTGATGCAAAGAGAAAAAAAATTATTTTTCTTTTCCAATGAGGCAAGCACTTGCTCTTTTGACTTTTTCCCATTCTACACCTCGAATTTGTTGGCTGTTTTTATAATACAGAGGCTGTTCACACATTTTTTAGACGATGTATATTGTATTCACAAAACTAAATTACATAAATTTCTTGTGTTTTAAATGTTCTATTTGACATCCCTTATTCTGAACTATCTTTCGACACCGCAATTTCCAGGATAATAATGCCTTTTGAAGTGTCAGAAGAGGTATTCTATCCCATTCCTCCTGAACAGCTTTCCAGAGTCCTGTAAGGGTTTTGGGACGACGTTTGGATAATGCAGATTTTAAAAGTCCGAAAGCACAAAAATCCATATGTGATACATCTGGAGATTTAGTAGGGATATCGGTGAAGGGTATGGCCTTGATACCAGTTTTTAGTTCCATTTCTTTTAGGAAATTTACAGTGGATTTCGATGTGTGACTGCTAGCTTCCTGTGACTGCTAGTGTGACTGCTAGTGTCCTGATGGAGTCTCACAGATTGATGGCACTGTGGGTAAAGCGATGGTATTTCATTCCGAAAAATTGGCGATAAAATATGTTCCTGATAGTATTTGGAGTTAATCTTGACATTTTTTTCCATTCTCTTCATTTTTAACTTGCCATTATAAGAAAAACCAGCAACAATCATGAATCCCTTAGAAAAACTTTCTTTCGATTCTTTGAACCATGTACTTAAATTTTTTTCTCCCCTTTTATGATAATAAATGGCTCTTTTTTTGTTGCAATCATTTAAATACACCCATGATTCATCTATTGTGACAATTGTTTTCCATTTTTCTTTGGATAAGTGTTTCTCATATAGAATTCTGCAGCGTGTCCTGCGTTCAGCGATATGATTTGGAAGAAGACGATGCACATTGCGTTTTTTTGCTTTCTTAAGATTTAAATCAACGTTTATCATTTTGTTTACAGTGCACACCGAGCATTTTAATGATTTTGCAACTGTCCTTTGACTAGGGGGATTTTCTTTTAACATTAAACAACGTACCTTTGCAATAGTCGAAGGTGTCCGTTTTTTCCTTGGATACTTGTTTCGAATTTTTGTCCCACTTGAGGCTCCAATTTGACGTTTTTTTCCTTTCTTGTTGACGATATAACCTATCGACACTTTAGATATCACAAAACCATGACTCTCACATCGGTTTTGGATAACGGAGTATGCATATTTCTCTTCGGAAAGAGCATAAATGTAGCCTTCGAACCACTGCTTTGTTAAAAACGCCATTTTGAATAAAACCAAAACTTTCAAGCCGTAGACGATAATTTTGACTTTTAAAAACATAGTACAATTGCAATTATTTCTTTTGCAGCAAACGAATATTTATTACCGCTTACCAAAATCGTCTAAAAAATGTGCGAACAGCCTCTGTAGGAGCTCCTTATAGGTAAACCAACATCCCTCCCTATTACGAGACAAAAAAGGAACGTCCAAGCCTAAAGAATAAACCAGATACAGTAATAAAGCCTTTGTCATAGAATAAATCATTAAAGGTTAATATTTATTATTTGTTAATGGGGTTTTTCTGTTATCTATAGGATGTAAAATATTTTATATAGTCTCATATTTTAGCTACTTGATGAGGACACACACCAAATTAGATATAACTGTCAGTTATATTTGAAAATATCTTTTACAAAATATCTTTTATAAAACTCTTTTTTTCAAATAAAGATTGTAGCATGCTTAATTAGATTAGATGGCATAACTACCACTACTAAAATTTTTATCTATTGACTCTCTGAGTAAAGGTAGTCGGTATTTCGGTTCTGCAATTTTCCTTTTAGATTAGATTGTAAATCTATTAATTAACGTTTCCCAAGATCTTCAAAGTTCAATCATTTAAAAATCTCTATTACATTACCTACCCCTGTCATGTTTGGGTAAAAGGTCAAATTTGGAATCTCTAAAAATTGCTTGAACTTTAAAAAGCGCAAAGAAAATTCATTGTTTATCTAATTATTAACAACTGTGTTAGACTAACATGATCTAGCTTTTCATAAGATACCAGATCTGGGGAATTTTTTTTTTCAAAATTGGAAAATTTGTCAATGTTCAAAGCGATGTCGCAGTGAAAGATTTGTTATTAAGCTTCAAATTCATCCAAAGGAAATGTTTAAATTTGGAAGCAATATTACACACGTTCAAAAAAATTTTAACAAAATTTTTTAAATGTATTATTTTATCTTTAAGTCGCTCGCGGGCCAATAAACTTGTTTTTTGTGCAACCTCTGGCACGCTTACAATAGCATTCCCTAGGAATATTGATCGCATAGTATCGCGAGTGAAATGAATTAACATCCTCATAACCGTAAGCGCAGTTTGCTTGATAAGTCTAAGATTTGTTTAGCTTTCATTCAGCCAATAAATTATGCACTACGATCGTCAAATATATTAAAATTTCTCTAATAGTCTTAAACATCATCTAAAACAGACATTGTAAACAAGTTATTTCTATTCAATCAATTTAAAAATTGCTTGCTCCTTTTACACTTGCATATATATATCAGCATGTCATAAGAAAAATATTTGGATCTAAACCGAGATGCAAGAGAAAAATGTTCCAATAACTGTAAAACCCTACTCAAATTTTATTTTGTTACAATAAAAGTATTCGTATATTAACTATTCATTTTTTAGTATATTTAATTACCAAGTTTATTGCTCATGCTTTAAAATTTCTATTTTTTTTAATATTTAACTCGTCTGTTACTGCAAACAAATGAATTCCTTAATTTCTCTGCACTATTCCATCAATTTACTGTCTGTAACAGGTTCTCCTTGTAGGCATCGTTCGAGATATATTGCAAAATAAATCTTGTTTATTTTTCAGTCAATTGGTTATCTTTCTAATGGATATTTCATGTTGAAATTCAAAACTAGTTAATAAATGAATGTTTAATACTTTACGTAGCACTAAATATTACGTCCCACGTAGTAACAATAAGTTTACTTACGCATTTTTTGTTTTATCTTCTTTCATTTTCTTTAATTCAGATGTTATGTAAAATTTATACTACAAGTTTGGTGAATATCATGATTTAGCAGCTTGCATATTATCGTCTTTTAATACGTTTGCTATCGTCAAATTTTAGGTGATAACGAATATATTCCTTTGTATACGTGCATCACGTGTGCTCGAAGAATTCACTCACCACACCGCATATTATGGCAGGTACGGCTATAAGTGTTACACACCCATATATAAATCATTCAGATTATTGCATATAAATCAAAGCAATGGTATTGATTATATTCTCTCGAAGGGTCCACCCACTTTTCCTTTTCACTTAATAGTTATTTTTATTATTTTTATACTAACTTTCTGAAGGAAATTAATAATATCACCTGGTTACGAATGTCTGTTTCCATCGGTGGCATTTGTATTTACACAAAATTAAATTTATATTTTGAAAGTAACCCTTTTAAGTTTTAAACAGTATTTATTAATGGTTAAATATATTTAAATATTTTTCTCTTTGGGAGTTATTAACATATAATGACATTTAAATGCTTGTTTCAGAAATCAATTAAAAGTAAAATCTCATCAAAAAACTGATAAGGAGCTAAAATAGAATATACGTACATCTAGGAAAGTTACATTTGATGCAAGAAATTGTTAAAGTCGCCAACATTGATGACAGTTTGCTTTCTATTTCTCTCTCTTTCTCTGTTGTATCGTTTTATTAGTTCATTCTATCTTTTTTCTTTTCTTCTATTGTGCGTGTTTTGATAATTTATTAGAATTTAAGCATACGTGTCATTCATGTTTCAACAATGATTTTTTAAAAAGGAATCACATTGAAAATTGTTTCTCTAAAATGTGAGGGTAATTTTCATGGTGACATTTTATCACACGTGAACGTACACACACACTACATGATATTTTGGCATTAGTTTGGATAAATTAACCAAATGTACTCTCGGATACTGCAATATTCAAGAACTAACATTTTCAACTTTTTTTAAACTACGCTTTATTTCATATTAAGAGTATTTATGAAAGAAGTTCTTACTGAAAGCGTATAAACAAATATATGAACTACGGACTGCCGCTGATTAATAAAATATTACTAGAAGACATAAATTATGTTATCCTTTTAGCTGCATCATTCGACTGTTGGGAAAAGTGGAATCCTAAGAAAAAGAGTTCGCCTCATCGCAAAAATAGTCAAGTTGCTAGAACATCGGCCTCGAAGTTATAAGTCATGGGTTTATTTCCCGCACTGGGAGATGCGTCCTTGACTATGCATCAGTTTAGCCCTTATGTTGCAAAATATGCAGGGCCTTTTTATTGCATGGGCAAATCGGGACTTTGCTCAGGGCCCCCTGATGCTAGGGGCCACCAAAACCCCCCTTGGTATATGAACCTAGTACTTCTAATAGTATGTATAGCTCATGGATAGTTCTTATTTTTATAAATGTTCGTAAAGGGGGGCCCCTGAATAGCATCTGCCCAGGGGCCCCCAGCGTTCATAATCGGGCCCTGAAAATATGACCTTAACGCACTAAACCAACCAATAAAACGTCCATTAGGAGTGTTACCTAATGGCTGAAAGGCACAATTGCCGAACGACTAAGGCGCTGGCTTTCGATACTAGCCCCAAGTCGATACCTATAGTCTGTTGGTTTGAATCCCTTTGTTGGCATGGGTGTTTTAGCCGTTTGAAATAGGCTTTAATCAATAGTTCCGTTCAATTAGCCGTTGTGTAACAGGATTTGACAGTAGGACTATAAATCAACCGACCTAACGGTTGAAAATGAGTTACGAGTATGAACTATATTGTAAAACAATGAAAATTTAAAAGAATTCAGCATCGTCAAAAAATAAAAAAGAACAAATATGTAAAGCCAGCATCATACATCCTTGGCCTCAAAAAGAAAGAATATATAAGAGGCATGGATGTAAAAAAATAAATAAAATAAAAGAGAACTCCTCAGACCTTCGTGAAAGTTCAGTAGGCAAAACATCGGCCTCGGTCCAGATGTCGGTTCTTACTCTGTGTTGTATTTTCAGCTGCGTTTTGAAACTCAATAGGTAAAGTGGTATATATAATTTCAGTTAGTGTAAATAAGATAATACACTTATATGTGTTTTCTCAAATGAGGTGCGCAGTTTTCTGCTTTTGAGCCTCTTAGATTTATCAAGTAGACCTCTGAACAATTTTGTGTTTAAATAGCTTTTAATTATGCAGTGTACGGAATTGCAAAATAGTAATTATATTAGCATATATTGGGTCATCCCATAATTGATGCGGTATTGTCTAATACGTCATAATACCACATCATTTATGGGATGGCCCAATATTTCAAATTCCTTTCGACAAGATCGTTAATAGGTACTTGTACTAATTGCTCATTTGAAAGTTATTCTGTTAAGAAATATTGAATACATTTTTAAAGTGTTAATCTAAAATTGCGAGCACTAGACAGGATTAATTTTTATGAGGTGAATGATAAGAAAATTTTAATTTATAAGGGAAATATAGGCAAAGCTTTAAAAAGGCTTTTTTCCCCAAAAACTGGATTATTCAAAGTTTCTAGCTTCTTTCTTTCATCTAGTTCCTTTATAAATGCTTCAAAAGTTTAGATATTATCAGAAAAGTTTCAACGTCATTATTTTAAGTGATGACATAAAAGTGTAAGCAAATTAAACATTTCATCAGAACTTACATTGGCGTTTATAATAGTCAACAATCAATTGCTTTAAATGGGAACATATTCGCGTAGAGGAATAGAAGACTTTTAATTTTCCTTAATAGTTAACAGTTATAAAATCACAAGCTTTTTTTAGTGCTGATTATCCTAAAATTTTAAGAATTTTCTATTTCTTTTAATTGATTTCACAAGATGTGGTTCAAAATGTTTGAGAATTTATTCGCTTTGTCACACAATTAAAGAGTTAATCCAATAACAATATTTTTAATCAAAACAGATATTCAGATTTTATCCTGAAGGTCAAAAGAACATAAATTCTTGTTCAAATTTCCCAAACTACACCTAACTACCTCCTTGCAACAAGATGATTAAGTGTGCTGGTTTCATGCATAAAGCGCAATACAATGAAAGATTAATACCGCAGAAATTCATAGAATATAAATAAAAACATGAGTGGTTTCGATAACAGAAGCAGAGAACTATAAATTACCATTTCCTTTATTAGAAAATGATCATCAAGTATTGTCTAAATAAAGATTCATTTCCCCTTTTGATTCCTTTCGTATTTGATGTCTTAACGTTAGTGATTTTCTTTTGTTATTTGTAAATGTTATAAAACAAAAATGTTTGTAAATTTTACTAACAATAGATCTGGAAAACCAGTCGAAATGGCTGGTTTTAAGAATGGTAGAAATAAGTATATATGATAACTGTCGGTAGTTCAAGTGCTAAAAAACTGTTAATCTTTCTGAGAAATTAATCTACTGAGAAATAAATGTACTTCAGACCAGAGAAATTTTCTGAAAATATTACCCATTGGATTGAGAAATCAAACTCTGGAAATTGAGGTTTCTCCATTTTAATTGCGAATAATGTTAAAATAAACATGCTGCAAAAAGAATATTATATTTTCCAGTGAAATAATGAAGTGCAGTCTATTAGAAATTCGTAAAGATCTAACGTCTCATTACTGTGAGAATAAACAATCTGGAGCATAGGAAAAAGCGTTTGAGTAAATAGCTGTATGATGAAATGGAGAGAAGTTGTTTTATCCACGGAACTTTGATGATTCAAGTTGTTGTGTACTTTCTCAAAACTTCTCATTTAAAAATAAATTATACAGAATTCAAGCGTTATTTGCTATTGTTTGTTTCCGTTCACGCCGTTCAGTGTATGCACGTGTGAATGTGAGAGAGAGAGATGAGAAAGTTTTTGACAATAATTGACATTTGTGTTTCAATGAAATGAAAACTTTTTCCTCTAAAAAAAAAGTCATTAACATTAAGATTTTCGAATAAAATATTTTCATTCACATCACCTAGAGCATTTTTTAGTTATCCAGAATTATTATTGGTGTGAAGGTTATTGGACGTCAAGAAACGCCAAATGTAAGTAAAAAAAGGTTTAACTGGATGGTAAGTCGAGCCCAATACTGAAGCCATCGGCCTTAATTGATTTCTAGACTTTTAAGACTTAATTGATAAATTACACCGTTTTCATAACATTTTATTAAAACAGAGTAGGGCATTAATGATAACATTCCACATATCATATGCAAAGTAAATATGGAACTAATTTAAGGGGACAGTGGACCTTCAAACCTAACTTTTTTTTGTTTTCAATGGATTTGCTTGAAATTTGAATATGTGATTAGTACCATAGATATGTAAAAGTGGTTAAAATTTAAAGATGAAATATTAATAATACATGAATTATGAATTATTAATTATATCAAAAATTAGCCTAATTAAAAATGTTCCATGCGCATTTCTTTTGCATATAATATGGTAATTTTTGTTAACAGGATACCTTATAGAACTAACAATGAAACTTATCGCTTATTTTAAGCATTCATTAAAAATATAAAGAGAAAAAAATAATAATAGTGAAAACACCCTTTTTATGACGCAAAATACCAATAAATCATCTTTTCGAGTACAAAATTGAGAAATTCTGAGCTACGAAGCATAATTTTTTTCAATAAGATTTATTTGATATACAGTTAAGAATATAAAACTTAAATTTCAAAGCAATACGTTAATTAGAAATGCGCCTGGAGCAGTTTGAATATTCGTATGACATGAAAATTTTTATTTTGAGAAAAACACTTTTTCAGTCGCCGAAGTTATTGCTATTAATAACCATATAATATCTAAATTAAATACAAATGCCTATAAGTAGGTAAGTAATCACAGAAATTAGAAATTCTTTTTGCAACACATTCCTACTCGTCCGTAGTTTCACAATTCAATAAAATTAAAAAAACAGAATTTTTGGACAAATTTCACAATTTTGAAAGTCCACTGTCCCCTTAATGGCAAATAACTTTGCTTTGAAAGATTCTTTTTAACCTCTCATTTGGGGTTTAGGATTGCGGTTGCTGGAAGGCTCAGCTAATTTGGTTCTAAGGATCAGCAACGGCAAGTTCAATGATTAGATTACTTTAGATGGAGATGATGTAGGGTTTTTTTCATTATGAGAGCGGTGAATTTGTCACAAGTAGGTTTAATATTTTTCCTAAGCCAATATATACTTCCCTAATGACGCAACTGTCAGTAAACAAGTTTTTGAATCATTTTGATTTATCGCAGCAATGTATGGGTATGTAACTTACTAAAAACAACCCCAATTTTCGAATTCAGAAATGTCAGATTTTTCTCTCGTGTTCTATACAAAAAATTATTTAAACAGTTTTAAGTCAAATTATTTTACTATTACGAGACAATAAACACTTAAAAATAATTTTAACGACTGAACTATCAGCATATTTTTAAAACGTATTTAAAAAAATTAAACAGATCATTGAACTGAAGTTATATGTTTTTTAAATACATGGTTTAAAAAACAGATAACTCCTATCCATCCATAGTTTTTGAAACGCATAAAAATGCCATTCCTAATATCATTAATCCTTTACAAATTCCATTCCTAATTCCATTTCCTAATTTCCCAATTTAATAAAATTTTCTTAGAATTTTATTATATTGGGATTTTCTCTGTGTTGTCTTGCTTAAATACCTATCAATCTGAAATTTCTGAGAAATATATTTTAATAGGTGATTAGCATATTATTTTAATGAAAATACGGTAGTATATGCTCAACATCTGGGATTTTTAACTTTTTCTAGTTAATAACAGGTTGCTAAAATTCCGACATTTATAATTGTAAAGAAAATAATTTCCTCAATTCTTGTAATAACTTTACTTTATCGTTGTTAAAACTGACTTTCAAGACCTAAATGAAAGTATGTCTTTGCCATAAATACTAAATTATCATAGTCAAAACTGCCTGATTCGCAATAATTCAACATAAATTTGTTCAAATAAATTGGAGTAATTTGGGATTTAGTTTAAAATTTTGTTGTTCCGATAAATAAATCTTGTGCATGATGGTCCTCGAAAAATGAAGGTTATTTTTTTACATATTATGTCTTCTTTTAGAAAATTTTTGTTTCATTATTAATTGCAAGAGTGTTTCCCTTTAATAGTAAAAGTAATAAAATAAATCTATTTTAATTGTTCAATTATCTCGCAATTGATAAGGGATATAAAATTATGAATAAAACCATAAAGGACACGAATGCTGGAAAGAATTCCTTTATCATATAAACAAGTTGGGCATCCCTTAATCCAAAATGCTCCAAAATCTGAAACATGACATCACAATTGCAAAAGTCGCCTGGCAAATTATTGCAGCACTTGTTTTTTGGTAACAGCAATGTAAAATTTTTTTGCTTCTAAGTTATGTGGGAATTAAGTGTAAGAAAAATTATTCTTCCTCCACTGATGATCGCGCATAAATTTAGAGTCGGGAACATTAGTGATGCCAAACACAAACAGATTTTTCATATGGGCGGCTGAGGTTTTGACGCCTTATCTTTTGAAAGGATCAGGTCGTATACACTTTGTTTCATACGCAAAATAATGAAGGATATTGCCTGAATTACTTCCAGGCTATATGAACAAGGTGCATGGGAAACGTAATGAGTTTTGAGTTTAAACTAATCTATCCTCGAGACATCTTGTTACGCACATGTAATGTTTAAACTACGAAACTCATTCTGCCCCAAGCATTTCGGATGAGAAATACTCAGTACCTGCATATTGTATGGTAATACACACGGGCTAAATAATCGATATCATGTACTCAATTGCACATGGTATGTAGTTAATATACTTTTTCGAATCCATTAATATAAATAAGAATGCTAAGCCATTGTTTATATACACTTGAGTAGAATGGAAATAACAAGATAAAATGTAATTGTAGCAAAAAAAAATTATGTAAAAAAAAAAAAACTAATCGCTAAATATTAACAACTCTCCACGTTCAATTTGAATTGTTTTTCGTTAAAAGCAGATTTATAGATTTCACTAATATTTGTTTAAAACAGCAATTATAGAAAGTCTTATAATTCTTTATTACATTTAATCTATTCAATATTAATTCAATCCAAGAAGTTTATTGACCTCTCTGACAATATATGTATGATTGATGAGTTTTCAATTTAAAAGACAAACTCCATTTACAAAGAAATTTAAAAAAAAAGAAAGATTGTCATTTACAAGGAAGATAGCCAATGAACTCTTGGAATTTAAAGAATCTCAGAACATTCTTTTTCAGCAAAAAAATTCAGATTAAAACATTTTATCTTTTAGAATTAAAAATGTAATGAAGAGAAACTTTTGCTTACCGTAAGGGTTATCTAAACAAACGTATCATGCCGATAATCTACCACTCGCACTTAGAGGCTCAGTAACCTGTACAGTGATAATTCTATGGGGAAGAGGGTTGGTATATGCTCCAATGACTAAGTTTAAAATCCTCTGTATATATTGATCATATTCAAGAAAGATGTCGAGAGTAGTGAATACTGAATGGAAAAAGTTATTTAAGTTGCAGAGAGATTCAGAGCGGCCGATTGGGGAGGCTATCTTTGGTACTCTGTTCAGTACTTTCGAATTGGAACTTGCAATAAAGCGCCTTTAAATGAAAAAATCTCCTGGTGTGGACCACATCCATGCAGAATTTCTTAGACATTTGGGCATGGAGGCAAAGAAAACAATTTTGAATATATTTAATCGAATATGGGAATCTGCCCGGATCCCGGCACATTGGAGAAGAGCTATTATAGTCCCCGTCTTAAAGAAAAACAAGGATCCTGGACAGTTAAATAGCTATAGGCCCATCTCGCTCACGAGTATACTTGCAAAAACCATGGAAAGACTTGTAGTTAACCGCTTGAATTGGTAGCTTGAAGAATATGGTATCTTAGCAGTAGAACAGGCTGGTTTTCGTAACAACAGGTCAACGTGTGATCAAGTGACACAATTTAGCCAATTTGCTAAGGACGCTCTGGACGAAAGAAACATCTTGACAGCCATCTATGTTGACTTTAAAGGGTATATGATTCCGTCTGGAGGGAAAAGCTCTACCAGAAGCTCCTGAGCATCGGTGTCACTTCAAACTTATTTAATTGGATTAGATCTTTTACAAGTCCGAGAACCTGCAGGGTTAAATTTGGAGATTTTTTCTCCATATGTTTTAATATACAAACTGGTCTTCCACAGGGAGCAGTTAGCAGCTGTACTCTTTTCAATATCTATATTAACGATCTTGTCTCAACTCTTAAATGCCTACTATTTGCTGATGATTTGGTAATATGGACTCAAGCACCAAAACGTTGTGCAAAATACCTTATTGAAAATCGATTAAACAAGACACTACAGGTCCTCTCAGATTGGAGTGATGAAAATAACATGACTGTTAATCTAGATAAGACAGCTTCACAGTCCTTTTCTCTATCTCATAAGACTTTTCGCCCAGAGCTTCAGCACAAGAATAGTTTGAATTGCTAATACAGATAATTTCACCTACCTGGGACTGACTTTTGATAATAAGTTAAGTTGAAAACTCCATGTGGAACGGCTCATCGAGCACGTTACAAATAGATTTAATGTCCTTAAGCGTCTGACAGGTTGTAAATGGAGGAGTGCCCGGTCTACCCTTAACACTACATATAATATATTTATCCTCCCTTTAATGACTTATTGCTGTGGGGTCCTCATCACAGCTCCACAACTGGTGATCAACAAACTCGAAGTTCTGCTAAATCAAGCTCTCCGCTTGATTACAGGTGCTGTGAAGTCTACGCCAATCGATGCGATGCTAATCCTGACAGAAAATAAGCCTTTCCAAGATATTATGAAGGAGAGGGCTTTGGTCCTCTATGAAAAGCTTCTGAGAATCGATGACTCCTACTGGAGGGACTATGTGGTCAAGCCTAGACAACTTAAAACTCAGAATGGATTTATCCAGAAAGTTCTAGACATTAGAAAGGATATTGTTCTCCCGGGTCATGTTCAACTTCTTATGAAACCTAGAAACCCCTTGGAAATAACTAATGTCGAAACAAAATTGGATCTAGTTGAAACCATCTATAGGAAAAGAGATGTCGCACCAAGTATCTTAAGAAGTATTACCCTGGAAACCATTGCGGTTAGATACCCACCTAAAAATTGGCTGCACATTTTTACTGATGGATCTCAATTTGACTGTCATTTTAATGTAGGGGCTGGTGTCTTTTCGGACCTTTTTTCTTTCTACGCCCCAGCAGGCTACATTGGTACAGCCTTCGATGGTGAAGTGGTTGCCGTTAGCATAGTCTTACAGCAGCTGCTGGCTCTTCAACACAAATTTGAAAATGCAGTCCTCTTTTCGGACTCACAGGCAGCCATTCAATCAGTTAGCTCTTTTGAACTCCCCCTGACACCTGAGATTTCTCGATGTCAAGAGCTTTTGAGAAGTTTGAATTTGAGGGGAAAACGAATCGTTCTCCAATGGGTGCCTGCTAATTGTGGTGTCTGGGGTAATGAACAAGCAGATTCCCTTGCAAAAAAGGGTGCGAATATACTACAACATCCAAATACATCAACTTCCTTTTGGAAAATAAAACTGTTCCTGAAAAATCTATGTAAAACTAACTCATTGCGGGATCTTCAGACTCGAACAGGCTTAAAAAGTTGGGGGAGGTTAAGCCCATCTTCAATTCCCGACAAACCTAGACGTGGTGCAGTTGCGGCCTTCCGTTTATCTACGGGCCATGATTGTCTCTCTGCTCACCTACAACGTATAGGCCTTTCCACCACGCCTTTTTGTCCACTTTGTGATACTGGAGAAGAGATGGGCGGGGACCACTTGCTTCGATGTGGGTCCCTCCGCGGGCACACTGTGTTCTCAAGGTATTGAGAGGCAAGAGAACTTTTAAGGCAATGACTTCGGTCTTATACCCCGTTTTCAGTTTCGCCATCTCATGTACATGTTTTTATCTTTGTACTGTCATTTTATCTTTTTATATGTATTGGTATTTTGCCTTGCCATTGGAAATAAAAAAAAATATTGATCATATTCATAGCCGTTTGAAATCTACTTTTAAATGTAGTTGTCAGATTATTAAGTTCAAGGTGAGAGTATGGGATAACCTATCAACTGCTTCAAATTCAAAGTTTTATAAAGACTAAACTTTAAATTCTTGTTGAAATTCTTTAAAGTACATAATTAAGAATTATAAACATTCAGTTCATATGTAGATAAGCTAACTGTCGCTTATTTAGTAGTGTAATGCTCTATGGCTCCCTTAAACATAAGATTTTACTTCCATCTCACTTCCTATCTCGCACTTCTTACTTTTAACAGAGACCAAATGTTCACTAAGGTGGAAAAAATGTCGGCAATGAATTTCATGATTACGAACTGATACGGCTGATTACGAACCAAAGCTTTTAACCAAAACAGAGTCGATGAACAAGGTTATCTCTTTTGACCACCGTTGCTCAGATACTGACTTTGTCCTTGAGATCTTGAGTTTCCTTAAATTCTTTTTTATTTATGTAAGATACTACATTGCTTTTGTACGCTAACCAGTTATTGTTTGGAGTCCACTTTCCTATTTGCCGATATCCACAAGTTAATTCTTCATGTACTAGTTCATATACTATCTCAAAACCGAACAAAAGCGGCACGCCCCTGCGCTAAATAGATAGACGAACTACTTACAAGCCGAGACTTATGAGTATCCCAAAGGAGTAGATCAGCTGGTATCAAACCTTGATGGAAGACGTTGACGTATGCCCCAGTCAACCAAACTAGTAAAGAACTACAATTAACGAATTGGAATTAAGAGAAGTTAGAGCGTGGGATTTGAGATTCTAAATTTGGCATTTAGTTTCAGCCATCTGTTAGAGACATTTTGTAAACTAAGCGATTTTGCTAGGTTGTATTTTTCAGTCAAGTCCGGCAATAAACTTTAGTTTGTCATTTGTGTTCGAATATATCGTTCTTCTCTCCACTAAACAGGGGACATCTACCCACAGTTTAGCATAATTAACTCGTATTTAGCTCTCCTTATTGATTGCAACATTATGAAGTCAATATAATAATGAATGTTGTAAACATTTTCAAACAAAAAACCTTATTCCTTGACCACTTATCTACAGATAAAGAATTATTTTCTTTTACCTAAAATAATCACTCTCCATGCTCATTAAAACAGTGAAGAGAGATAAAGGTTTGTGAATAAATTTTACTTACAGTTTGTAGAGGAATTAAAATAAATGTCAAAAAAACAAGTTTTTAAAGCACGAATTTGCGGTTCCGAAAATTAACTCAACCTTAAAGAGTTTGCAAGGAAATGATTCAAAAATGTGGGTTTGAATTCATGAAATGGATTTACCCAAACCATACGTGCATGCTCAGAATAATTTAAAAGCATCCAGGCAAATGTCCTTGTATAGCATTTAAATATGGGAGGTACTTCCGAGAAAGAAAGATTATGATGTCTGTATATCACGTTTTAATTTTCAGTTTTGTGTTTTAAAGAGCCCAAGAACGAATCCAAAAAACTATTAAGTGTAGATATAATCGAAAATTTTGAATTTTATTTTAGCATGACCAAGGTCTATATTTGCTTCTAAAATGTATTTCTCGATTGTGAAGACACATGTATTCAGCTTCTTTTAAATTGAGTGAAAATCAATGCTTTATGAGTAAATCTATTATCTTTTTCTCAAAAATCAGCTATTTGCTATCTGTAATAATGGGTCAAATGGAGTTTAAGTCTTCTTCATATTTAATGCTTTTTTTTACTTTGTTAATGCCGTAGAAGACAGCAGAAATTTGAACAATTTTCAGGAAAAATGAGATAGGAGTTTGGAGTATTTTTAAGAAAGAAGGAATTTCAAGTACATATTTAATTTCTTGACATTTTAAAATCTCATTGCCTGCAAAAGGCTGAAAACGGAAGCTGAGAAATAGACAAACGGGGATTTACAAATATTACCTCTTCAACTTTATAAATACTACTGTTGTTGAAAAATAAAAAAATGTATTGTAATGCATATTTTTTGTTTTACTGAGAATATTATGAAATTATATTTTTCATATTTTTAGTTTTACAAAGAATATTATGAAGTCATATTTTTCATTTTTAGTTGCATTATTGATAATATTATGATTTACCTTTCTTTCACTCTGAACTGTGTTGTTGAGTTATTATGACTTATGCTCCCTGGCTGAACACTCTGAACTGTAAAACTGCAATGAAAGTTCGTGTGAAAGTTCTTACGTCCTGTATATATATTTTAGTTCATAATTTTAAATAAATAAGTTTTTGACAAGTTTGTTTCAAATTTCAAAAATATTTTCTGTGAAAGAATTTAATATTAAACTTCAGTTGTAAGAGATTTGTAGAGTATAGCTCAATTCTACCCTCACTTGGGTGTATATAATTTGAAGTGGCACTCTAATGAATTTGATACAAACACAGTTTATACATGAAACAATGTTTATTGAATTCGTTGCACATATAGAATTTGCTTTTACAGCAATAAGCATACGTACTACTTGTACGGAATATATATTAGCATTCAATAAAAATACACATTGCAATACTCACAAACTAGAGAGTCAAACCAGTAATTCTGCCACGTAAACTTTGGGCCCCCTAAGCACTAGCGCCGGTTAACACCTGGAGCTGCTTACCTCGTAGCTCCCTCTCGCTTATCTATCAACCTTAACAACATTCTTTTTTTTAAATCAAGCTGCTTGGTATTTATACCAAGCGCGTTTGCCGAAATTAGCATATCTGAAGCAGCTTCTTTAATTCATTCACTCAAAAGTTCGATTCTTGTGAATCGAATCTTACGTATACCTTACAGATTATTCTAAAATTTTAAAAAAATATATCCTTATGCTTTGTAAAGCTTGAAACACAAATATGCATACAAATATTCACTGGGATATTTAATAACTTTACTGTTGTTGAAAGTGTCTATAATTAGGATAAGTCATTTTCTCCTCACCCAATGTTATTTCTATGCGAGATGTCGTATACATTAGAATTCAAATACGGAAATGTGCAGTAAAAATGCCTTCAAATTTGCATCATTTAAGTGCATCAATATCAAGATGCGTATCAAGATCTTGGACATGTAGCAGAGAGTTCTTCTCATCATCATTTTAAAATTGCCTCCTCTAATATAGGAGTTCTCAACAAGGGGGGGAATATACCACCCCTGGGGGGGGGGAATTATAGGGTTTCAGAGGATGGGGAGAATTTAAAACACTATTTAGAAAAGTGTGATATACTGTAGATTATCTACAATCTGCAAAATTGTAGTTTATTCAATGTCGCCGATTATGTTAAAAACAAAGTTCCCTGAATGTCACAGATTAAATCAGTTCTTGAACATGCAGCATTATTTTCATTTGAAAAATTAAATTATTATTAAAATTGGAAGAGAAAATAAAAAATGTGGCAATATTTGAGAAAGTGTCATTAATTCTTGTTGCTGCTGGTTAAGAACAAGTGCTCCCCCCAGAATTTTTTTCAAAAAAATGAAATTTTGCAGCATTTAACAGTATTGGAAAATGAATTCAGCCTCTATTTTCCTGAATTCAGTGATGTGGAGTTGTATTTAGTGCCCAGTCCTTTTAATTTGTAGTTGAAAAAGTTCCTGATTATTGTCAAGATGAATTTCTGGAGCTAAAAACTTGTTCGGGAGCAAAATATTTGTTCGCTGAGAAATCAATCACAGAAATTTTGCTATTGATATGCGATTCCTATCCAGAAGTATAAAAACGGGCTATTCATACATTACTTCCATTTGTGTCACCGTATCTCTGTGGGTCAGGCTTTTCAACTTTGTTGCAAATGAAAACGAAGCAACGAAGTAGATTGAAGACTAAAAATGACCTGCGTCGTGCCCTTTCAAGCACTCCTCCGGGTATACAAGAACTGGCAAAGAAAAAAAAATAGTCAGGTTTCTCATTGACTGTAATCTTTATCGAATAAAATAAATGACATTACACTGGAATTTGATGGAAATTTTTGTTTATTGAAGTATGCTTCAGTAACTTTAGTTTGTCCAGTAATTTTATTCATAAAACTAATTTTATTCAAGTTTTGAAAGCTATCAATATTTCATATGGCTATTAAATTTCTAAAACTCTATTATAAAAGTAATCCAAATAAATGTATATGCACTAAGATAGAAAAAGAGTTTCTACATTATATGCATATTATTTGGTAGACGTCTCCTGTAGCACGACCACGAAAGTCAGAGTGGATCATATACAGGTGTGCATGTGATGGGTACGAATGATTGGGGTAAAAGTCACGCTTAAGAGAGGTTGAAAACAATATTTCGTTGCATCGTTCTTTTATCATAAGTAACCGTGCATTTCATGGATGCGATAAATTGGTACAAGTGCATACACTCCCATGGGAAAAAAATTGCACTTCCCCAAATTAGAAATCAATAAGGAACCCTCATGAAAGCCGTTACATTATTTGGAAAATTACCCACATCTCCAAGATTTATTTTAAACTGAATATTTTTCAATATACAATTCCAAACTGGATCAGTTTACTTTGGAAATTATTCTTTGAATGTTACATCTCCTCATTTAAAGTTTTTTTAATTGCAATGGAACTTTGGGATGTCATCTATTTGGATGATAAAATCCCATTTACGAATAGCAGCCTTATAGAGTTTCATAAATGTAGGTCCATCACTTATTCTCAAGACCTAGTAAAATATTTAAAGGGTATATTTTTTTTAAAATTTAAATTTAAGGAACGAGAATCCATTTACCTGATAACTTTTATTATTGTTTCCGAATACGGTCTAATTAAGAATTATCATTTGTCTGCGGTTTGATAAAGGAACCTATTTTATTTGTTAACACTAAACATTCCCTTAAGACTTTTCTTTTAAATGAAGTTTAGTACATTTTCAAAATGGAAAGAAATCTAATCTATTCATGTGATGACTTCAGATAATTTTTTCTTAAGATATCTGACACAGAATTATCAAACATATATGATTCTTATATCTAGGCAAATAAAATATTAATATTTCAGTCCCACTTTTGAGATTTTAACATTATTTTGGAATTTTTGAAATGAAATATACCTATTTCTGTTCATCAGATAATTTTAACTAAAATTCGTCATCGTTTTCAGACGAATCGATGCAATTTCCTTCCTTTTATAAATTGGAAAAAATTGCTTAAATATCTGTCTTCGGTCTTCAGGATTAATGCTAAGAAACTGACCAACATTCATGAAACAAGGGAATGATATTCCTATATCATAATTCATTTTATTTGTGCTTTCATAAATCATTTTTTAATAATTTATTCATAAATTAGCATAAATATGCTATATTTATAACGTTATAGGGACAAACATAGGAAAAACTATTTCAAGTAATGTCAATAAACGAGCTAATTCATTTCAACTAGCTAATTAATTGCAAAAATGGCAACTTTTGTTCGACAGATAAGACATTAATTTGCATATTTATTCTACCTTATTTAATAACACCTTTTGTATTAGTAACTTATAAAATTTATTTTATCTTTAATTTCTCTAAGGCAGTCTTTGGACAATAAATTATTCTATTTGCATTGTAGATAGCCTTGCAGTTCAGGGTGTTAATAAAAAGAGTTAGCTTTGGAGAGTAGCTCAGCCTCCTTGTAAGGTTAATCGGTAATTTTATCTGAATTCTTAAAACAGGTTCTATATTTTCCTCACGCTTTCATGTGGCTGAGGGCTTGTTCACATTTATAGCGTAATCATGGCCGACAACGAAAAATGTCACCACAATAGTATTTAGAAAAGTAATCGGCTGAAAATTCTCCACTGCTGTTTGCAGTTTCTCTGAAAATATGAATATTAAAAAGCAGTAATATCTTTAAGCCTCATCCATAATTTGCCTTTCAGCTTTCTCGATTTTATTTAAGAAACAATTTTTTAGGATGATTTTAACACCATAGTCTTTTTATCTGAGAGATTAGGCATTCAGAAACCTATAATTCATTTTTTGGTAACACTGGCAACACTGAAGAGCATTACTAAAAAATTATACTATTATTGCCCCTCTAATAATTTCGAAACTGGCAAATGTAAGATGAAACTTCATTAAATACTATTTTCAAATTTCAAAATTCTTTGTATAAGCATTTAACTTAAATAATTCTGCAATTAAAGGGTTCAGAAATACTTTTTTAATTACCTGAAACATAAGCAATTAAAATTTAATCTTAAAGGAAAATTTTCTTGTGTTATTTTTCCAGGCTATTTAAAAAAAGACTATGCTTTTAAAGTAATTGCAACAAATGAAGCTACAAGCAAGATCTAACAAAGAACAAGTTTCAAACTGAACTGACAAAATGTTATTTATTGATATAATTACTAAAATCACTTTATAGATAGATATTAAAATTACGAAATGAAAAAAATCTGTAAAATACAATTTTCAAAAAAAAGATGAAAGAGAAAAACAGCTCCAAAATAAAATAAACTTGTTCCGAATCTCACGAATAAATAAGTATTACAATTCATGATAAGAATCTACGAACTGCATTGCACAGATATTTTTATTTAGCATAAAACAGCAATTTAATACTTAAGCTGCGTACAGGATCATAACATAACATGGAATAACACAACAGTAGCATAATATGGAATATCAATTATGAAGTTGAGATCTAGCTAAATTAAACTTTTTACTAGTCATCAACTGTGCTGAATGAAATGATATATTTATGATTCGTAAAGGACATTTTGTGACTTTATTTGTTCATTTAGATTATATATAAATATATATTTATCTATACTAAGGGTGTTCCATAAATTGAGAGTAAAATCGCAAAAATAAAGAAATATAGGTGAAGCAAAAAAAAAAAATATGTATTCCTTTTTCAAAATGCCTTCTCTTAGATAAAATGCAATGGTCCCGTCATACATTGAACATTTCAAAGCATGTGGTGAAGGCATTTTGTGGAAGCTGTTTCTGTGAACCTTTACAGCTGAAATAACGTCAGCATCTGAATTGAATTTTCTTACACGGAGCTTTTCCTTCAACACATTAAGCAACCAGAAATCGCATGGAGGATGTAAGTACTATAAGGAGAATTGTGGTATGGTTTCAATATTGTATTTTGTAGGAAATTGCTGAACACAAGCAGCGACATGTGGGCGGACGTTATCATGGTGTAGCATCCACTTTCCTACCTATTCACATCGCTTTCTCGATAGGTTTTGTCGCATATTACGCTTCAAGACTGACACGTAATATGCAGTATCAACGTTAGTTTTGGGAGGAAGGCGATCTGATAGACCACACTTTTGTAACTAAAGAAAATTATCATTACCTTTCTAGGTTTAGCGAATTTTTATTTTTTGGAGGAGGAAAGTCGGTGTGATTCCAGTCACTTTTTGCTGACTTTGTAAGGGATTTAAAGGCTTAATCCATATTTAATCTGTTATTATCACTGTCTGTAGGAAATGGGGATCCTTTTCAACCACCTGTTTCCACACGTGACACTGGTGAACTCTGGTTAACATTTTTTCTCACCTCAGGTGATAAGTGTCTGATCTGGAACACAGCCGGAAAAGTAGTAATATGTCGTGTAGAATGCAAAATATGGACGTTTATGATATGTCAATTGACGCCACTACGTCTTCACGTGACATTCGCAGATCTTGTGGGACTGTCTAGGCAGTGGTAATATCGTGTTATGTAACAACAATTTCAGGTCGCCCAGGCCTAAGAGCAAGTTCTACTAACATACATGATTTTTGAAACCACGGTTCCCTCTAAAAATCATCGACTCCCCGAAACATTTATATTTGTAAGCTTGTGACGTTAAATCAATTATTTCTGTAGCTATTTTTCCCTAACGATAACCAAATGTTATCGCACAACGCATTTCATTTCTTAACTCTGAATCACTCACCTTCCCGACGTTCCAAAACCCAAACGTTCTTTAAATAAATGCTAAACGACAAAAACAGACTTCTCTGCCACGTTTAAAACTTTTGCTACAGATTCTTCTTTAATTTACAAAGTAGTCTGCGTTTTCCTTTTGCACATTCCCACTGATACCAACTTTAGAAAAGGTACTTTCACTTTTTATGGAACACCCTTTATGCATATACCTCGGTGATTTAGGTGGTTTCAAACTGTAGGCATTTTCAAAGTTTTACCTCACTTTTGAATAGCTTTTAAATTGCCGTTTGGATACGGAATCTTATGTATTCTGCCATCTATCTGAAATCAGAGCATTAAGTTCCAATTTATGCAGCACAGCTTAATAAAATCACTCTGACTCGCAGTGGAGCGTATATTCGATTATTCACACTCAAAATTACCACATTAGACCGATGAACGTAAGATACCTTACGTTCTCAGAAAATACAGTTCAACTGCAAAATGTACTAACGCAAGAATCAACAAGTATTGGATAGTCGGAACTAAGAAGTTGGGTTTTAGTATTTATTATTACGTAAATTGCAATGGTATATAGGGAAGATAAATTTTACTCCATGCATAAAAAGATTAATTTAAAATGTACATTTCTGGGAAAAAAAGCGTTTCACCTAGTTCTTATTACGACGTTTCAGATAGTACTGAATTAGGAGTACAGAATTAGAGGTTATTTTGGCATTAATGGATGAGCAGCACAACTAACTGATCATCGTGTATTATCAAATGTTTAATCCGGAATAAACGAAAATCCATTTCAAAAATCTTTGTTTCAAAACTGCTCATATTATAAGTTTAAGACGTAAAGTTGTAATTAGACAGACTCTCGATTTATATGGATATCAACCAGACAAATAGACGTAAGCCATTGACAAAAAAAGAGCCACATTTTGAATTACACTCCTCAAGTAGGATTATACCTGGATTCCAGTTTCTTATTAAGGAGCTGAAATGCCCTTTAAAAATAAATTTAAGGAAACCACGCATACCTCTTGCAGAACATTACAATTGTTTACAGTTTTATCAGAGAGTATTACCAGGCCCAGTTGATTCCGACAGATTAAAGGTCTTATCATATTTTGTGGCACTAGAACATTTTATTTGAAAACAATTCTAATAAGATCTAATACATTCAGAGTTAGGGTATTGGAGAGGGATTGAATATTTAAACATAAAATTAGGGTGATTTACTTGAGGGGATCGTGGAGTATTTACCAGGAAGAGAGTGCCAAATCGTTATATATATCTATATATATAAAACAGTTCCGTAAATGACTGACTGACTGACTGACATACAACGCACAGACCAAACCGCTGGACCTAAAGAGCTGAAATTTTGCATGCTGAAATTTTACTTCTTATAGTGTAGGGGTGCACTAAGAAAGATTTTTGAAAAATTCTTCTTAGATATTTTTAAATTAAATTTTTAAGCTGTTTTAGTAACTTTTTTTAAGTTTGCATTTAAAATAATAATTTAAGGGTTATAAAATTTATATCACGAGAAAGATCATAAAAATTACTTTAAAATGAAATCTTTTTTGAATCTTTACCTCAATTTTCTGATTTTGGGTGAAGTTTTAAAGATTAATTTTTAGAATTTAATTTATTAAATGCTGATCACGTGATTTCTTTTTCTGGTACCTTAAATAAGTTTATCGTCATGTGCATAACAACGAAATAGACAAAAAAATTTATTTTCTTGCTAATACGGCGGTCGATTGGACATTATCGAAATAAAAATATCCCTTACGATTTTTTTATAAATATATATTTTTTACATCAGTTGTATACATTGATCGTCGTATTTATTATAAATATATATATACATATATATATATATATATATATATATATATATATATATATATATATATATATATATATATATATATATATTTGGCATTAATTGCATACATTGACCGTTGTATTTAATTTGAATGTACTCCGTAGCGAAGTGCGGGTTTTCCGCTAGTATATATATAAACCAGTTTCGTGACTGACTGACAGATAACGCACAGACCAAACCTCTGACCTACCTAAAGGGCTGAAATTTTGCGTGGCGATTCTTCTTATAGTGTAGGGGTGTACTAAGAAAGATTTTTGAAAAATTCTTCTTATATTTTTGTAAATTAAATTTTTAAGCTGTTTTTGTAACATTTTTTAAAGTTTGCATTTAAAATAATTATCTGAGAGTTATAAAATTTATATCCCAAGAAAGTAAATAAAAATTCTTTAAAGTAAAATCTTTTTTGAATCTTTACCTCCATTTTCTGATTTTTGGGGAATTTTTAAAGATTA
>OU015494.1:185328979-185601479 GCA_907164885.2 Dolomedes plantarius | reverse complement strand
TACTTCTAGTCTCTAAAACATACCCCGTACATTGTTTGTTTCATCGATATCGTACATCTAATATTTGGAGATAATTTTTGTGGTTCTTTCATTTCTAAGGATAAACGAGATTATTTTTTCGGCCATTCCAACCCCCAAGCAGGTCATACTTCATTAAGATATGTATTCACCACAAATGTCCTTTTTTTGGTGAATGACGTTCTCAGAAAAAGATGAAGCTACATAATTTCTACACTTTTAAATGCAGGAAATATAATAATTTAATTTATTTTCTAGTGCTGGTTAACATTCGTCTGAACTGAAATCCTTCCCTTACAAGCATCCTGGACGAAAAGTTATGCTACTATATGAAGGCTTTATTTGAATAGTGGTCCAACTCCACTTTAAAAAAAAATGGAGTTAGCCTCACTTTCATGTTCATACAAGTCATTTCTACCTTATTTTTAAACTGGTACACCTGCAGCTTATTTCTGCTGCCAACAGAGGGCATTACAAATCATATTTCAGCACTCATTTCTCAGCACTCATTAGACTTTAAGGCTAAGTATCTCAAAATGAACAAAAATGGAGTTGGACCACTATTCAAACAAGGCCTTCATATTGTAATATGTAAATAAAAATTTCGGTAAAGAATACGTAATAAAGAATAAATAAGAACATAACTAAACAAAATATGCGTAATTTAAGCTGAAAAGCAATGAAATACTTTCGGGGGTTGAACAGACAACTCTCTGAATTTAACTAGAGGTCTGAACTGTACAAAAACTTAGTCGCGTGTAATTCTTTCAGCTCATAAATTTTCTGGTGAACTTAAGATTACAAAATGCATTTTTGGTAAATAAATAGCCACACCTCCCTCTCAAACCTCCAGAATATTCAGTAGCCTTGGATCTAGGTTTCGCCCATATAAAGGCTCCTAAGCAAGGCATAGCTAATTAGCACGCTAGAGCAAAAAGAATTCTACATGCGCAATTTCTCAAAATTTTTACTGGTGGTATACAAAGAGTAGTTTTCCAACCCCCCAAAGAAAACGACTTGTATATGAACTTGATGATTCATGCAGAATTTTGTTCAGATGTTAAAAAATGGGGTTAAAAGAAATCCGATAGAATGGTCAACTCTGTCCTTTGATCTAGCAAATAATAATTTCATAATAAATTAGAGTCAAGTAGTTTAGAGTCAAGTGAACATCAGAACTATCATTTTGAAATGAGTTGCTAGGGGTAATTTTGCAAATTAACTCGTTCTCTGTGCAGATAAAAGTAATCAAACTCCCACAAACGATCGTACTATGGCGTTATATCTATATATTCCCAAGGAGTTTAAACAAACTTCAGTAATAATTCTAAATTATTAATTAGTACCTATAGGAATTTTACTCTTAAAATTTTATGTAATATTATTAAAACTTTTGGCTAGATAACTGAATATGTAATTTATTTTATTTGCATAATGTAAATACCTTAATTCATATTAATTTTCTTCCATATTTTTCCTTAACGTGATTTGATAGTTCTTTGTTACTTTTATATCTTTTAATTTCTAGCGTTATAAACTTATAAAAGTTGTAATACAGAAAACACTCAACCAATATTACTAGCCTCTAAAATGACTCATTCAGAAAAACAACTGTTCAAATTCATATTTATATTACAATATTATATTTCATGATATAATGTAATTTAACAAACACCTACACTGAATTATCAGAATAATTTAAGTACTCCATTATGACTTCTGGCTTTTCGAAGTAATTGCCATAAAAATTTCGAGATTAAAAAACATAATTTCACTAAATTGCAGGATTTTCTGGTTGTAAGAAAATGTATGACATACTAGCAAGAGATCTCGACTTCATTTTCTGAGACCGGTAATGAACTGAATTATTGCACAAAATAAACTTTATTTCAGGCAGTTTTACTTAATTCAACTAAAATATTTAATATGTCTTTCAAAATATTCAATATAGCAACGACAAAAATTCAATCTATCAGCAGCAAATAATCAATAAACCAACCAAAGAAATTTATTTTGGAAACATACAATTCCTTTGAGCCTATTTTTAACTAAATAGTTAAAGCCTATAACATTACCTTTACATAATTCTAGTTATTATAATGGTTATATATTTGAAGCTGAATCTCTCGAGTGACAGATTGTATATCTTTATAGCGATGTAATGCTTTGAAGTAATGCTGGGCTATTCTATGTCAACAAATTAGGATCATTTAAGTACATGTGTAAGGTATACACAAGATTCGATTCACAAGAATCGAACTTTTGAGTGAATGAATTAAAGAAGCTGCTTGAGATATGCTAATTTCGGCATACGCGCTTAGTATAAATACCATGCAGCGTCATTAATAAAAAAGGTGGTTAGGGTTGAAGAAGGGTTGTTAAGGTTGATAGATAAGCGAGAGGGAGCTACGAGGTAAGTAGCTCCAGGTGTTATCCTGCGCTAGGGCTTAGGGGGCCCAAAGTTTACGTGGCAGTACTGCTGGTTTGACTCTCTGCTGGTTTGTGAGTATTTTAAATGTGTATTTCTATTGAATGTTAATATATATATTCCGTACAAGTAGTACGCATGCTCATTGCTGTAAAAGCAAATTCTATATGTGCAACGAATTCAATAAACATTGTTTCATGTATAAACCGTGTTTGCATCAAATTCATTTAGAGTGCCACTTCAAATTATATACACCCAAGTCTGGGTAGTAGTGAGCTAATTTCTCTATACATGACATGTTAAATGTGGTCTATTTAGTTCAAACGACATTCATTTTATTAAGGAAAACATCTAATACTGAGAATATTCCCAGTCAACCTTTTGCACCGAATTAAATCTGTTAAAAGGAAATAATTATTTTCCCGAACAAAACCTAAAACACTCTTTCCCTTCAAAATTGCACGAACAAACAATTTATTTTAATTAATTCTGTCAAGAACTTCGAACTCTCGCGGAAAGTGCTACGTAATTTTTAAATTTTGATGTTTTCTCGGGTCACCGCGTAATTCAAACCAGTCCCTTTCACCCCACACAATCAAGTGTGTTTTGTGTGCCCAGGTCTCATATTCATTATGCACTTTCGTGACAGGCAACTCAGCAGAATGGGGTTGATGAGGCGGGAATTAAGGGAGAGCCCGGGAGATTCCCAGACAGACTGATGGACATAAGTCCTAGGCCCACCCACGCAACTTCAGTGCGTTCCCATTGTGTGAAACCACCGAGGTATGAAAAATAACCTGACGTACTTTTGAATTGGAAATCAGAATTTTCCTTAAAAAAAAGTCGCCCAAGTTTCTTAATTTTGCGGGAAATTTATGACCCAAGAGCTAATGTTTACATACGCGTGTTTGTCAATTTCTTTGCGTACAAAACTTGCTCTGTGAAACAATTGCATTTAAAACACTTTCTGTTAGTGGTAACGAGATATCAGAATTCACGATTTATTTCGAAGGAATCAATCTTTTCTCTTACTTTTTGGTGATACATTTAGGCGAATAGTCTTGAATAAATCGTTGGTAAGCATAGTACAGAGTATTGTTTAATGCTCTAACAAAAAAAAAAAATAGTTCCTCATATGTGATATATCACATACATATCATAGAATTAAAAAAATATTATTGAGGTCTACGACTAGGTGGCATGTCTCGAATTAAATTCTGCAAAGTAGAGATTTTAATTCCTATTTATCAAATTCCATACAATTTTTTAAAATATTTTGTAAATTCTGTCTTACTTCTATACATCATAAGTCACCTTGTTTAAGAAGGAAGGATCAGCTTTCCCCTTTTTAACGTACATAAAATCTAACAAAGAATAAAAATATATGTTTACGTATGTTTAGTTGAAAGTATAATTCATTTATTTTATCAAGGAAGAATGTGATCATAGGAGCTCAAATACACTGCTGGCCACCCAAATTGCAACACCAAGAAAGACAAGAGATATCACAACAAAATTTATTTTGTAGATAACATGTTGACCAAGTATCAAATGATTAAATTTATAGACTTCTATGAAGTGTGGTTCCTGCCAAAATCAGTAGCCAGCGTAGCCGCCATTGTTGGAGATCACCGCTGCCACACGCCTCGGCATTGATTCAAAGAGACTTTGGATGAGTTCTTGGGGTACAGCAGACCAAGCAGCTTCCACACGTTGCCAAAGTTGATCTGCTGCGGGAGCTGGGGATGGAATCTGGGTCAATCGTAGAGCAACCATGGACCACATGTTTTCTATCGGCGAAAGATCCGGAGAGCGAGGCGGCCAGGGAAGCAATTCAATCTGGCGATTGACGAAGAACCGTTGGACAATGCGTGCCACGTGTGGTCGCGCATTATCCTTTTGAAATATGGCTGTGGGCAAGCCCTGAAGGTAAGGAAGGACAACTGGTTCCAACACCTCGGAGATGTAGCGCTGGCTGTTTAAAGTACCGGCAATGTGTACTAGAGGTGTGCGAGAGTGATATCCAATACCGCCCCATACCATAATACCCGGTGCAAGACCAGTGTGGCGGTGCATAACGCGGCTGTTCAGCATCCTCTCTTCACGGTGTCTCCAGACTCGAATGCGACCATCGTGGTGTTGCAGACAGAAGCGTGACTCGTCAGTAAAGACAATTTCATTCCATTCTGCCGTCCACATCCTTCTGTCATCGCACCATTGGCGGCGGAGACGTCTGTGGTTCTGCGTCAAGGGAAAACAAAGCAATGGACGTCTTGCGGACAGACCACTCTGCTGTAAACGGCGTCGAATGGTACGTGCAGGCACTGGATGATGCGTTACAGACAGCATGTGCTGTGCTATGGTTCGTGATGTGACTGAGCGATCTGTCACTGCCATGCGCACAATTTGCCTGTCATCACGTGAAGTGGTGCGCTGAGGTGGATGCGATCGAACACGCCGGTCCGTCGTACCCTCCTGCATCCAACGATCACATATCCGCATTACAGTTGTTTGGTTTCGTCCAACACGACTACCGATTTCCCTGAAAGATAATCCACAATCTCGGTAGGCCACTATCCTTCCTCTGTAGAACTCGGATACTTGATCAAAAGATGATCGCTGTTTTCGACGAGGCATAATGGATCGCTTTTTTTTTAAAAACCACAAGAAAAACACAATTGCCGAACTTGAAATCGTAGAAATCTCCAAGCCTTAAATAGCCCTTTGAAGTGGCGCCACAGGCTCGCGTGATGTGCGTCTGCGCTGAAATTCTAATCATTTGCATATCTCACCTCCGCTAATGCATGTTGTAAATTTCATGTTATTTGCATGTTTCCTTCAAGGTGTTGCATTTGCAGTGGCCAGCAGTGTACTATACATCAGTAACAACTTCTATTCTTTGAAATACCTAATATTCCATCTAGAACCCTACGGAAAATAATTTGTAAGAGAAAGGAAAATAAAAAGTTTATATCTATATTGTGAACACCTTCCATCACAGCATACATGAAATGGTATGATTTAGTCAGCACTAAGTATTTAAACAAATTGACTTCTATTACATCTCTGTGAAGCAATTTATTTATAGCTTTCGTTCAGTTTAGATCTCCTTTGATGGAACTAAAATAAGATTATCAAACGTCATGAATTACATCTCTAACACATGCCCATTCTTTTTCAGGCTAGTGACATTTCATGTCAGCAACCTTTTAAAAAAACTCAAAGTAGTCAAAAATAATATTTATTTTGGAAAAATGACTAAGGATTTTAAAGATCAAACTTTAATCTAAGACCTAAAATATCCACGGGGTTATAATAACTGTTTACTGGGAGTGGGAGTAAAATTTGGGTCTCCTAACCTAGTTCTTACTGAATTATTCCTATAATAGTAGAAGTTGTAAGGTATACACAAGATTCCATTCACAAGAATAGAACTTTTGGGTGAATGAATTAAAGAAGCTGCTTGAGATATGCTAATTTCGGCATACGCGCTTAGTATAAATACCATGCAGCGTCATTAATAAAAAAGGTTGTTAGGGTTGAAAAAGGTTGTTGTTAAGGTTGATAGATAAGCGAGAGGGAGCTACGGGGTAAGTAGCTCCAGGTGTTATCCTGCGCTAGTGCTTAGGAGGCCCAAAGTTTACGTGGCAGTACTGCTGGTTTGACTCTCTGCTGGTTTGTGAGTATTTGAAATGTGTATTTCTATTTAATGTTAATATATATATTCCGTACAAGTAGTACGCATGCTTATTGCTGTAAAAGCAAATTCTATATGTGCAACGAATTCAATAAACATTGTTTCATGTATAAACTGTCAAATTCATTTAGAGTGCCACTTCAAATTATATACACCCAAGTCTGGGTAGAAGTGAGCTATTTACTCTATAAAGTATTACTCTGAATGACTTGCCTGACGTATTTCCCCGTTCATTCCAAAGCCAATGTCTCTTGATACGGCCTTAGACACATTTCTCCATTTAAACATTCATCGATGTTGATTTGTATCTACGATAAACATTTGTCAACTTAACTGAACACCACTTAATATCGCCGGACGATGGCCGAATGGCTAGGGCGCTGGCATGCGGTACCAAAGTCTGTGGGTTCGAGTCCCACGTTTGGCATGGATGTTCGTAGCCATTCGGAATCATCTTTAAGCAGTAGGTCCCGGTCTAATTAGACCTCATGTAACAAAAAGTTGACCGTATCGCTCTAAACCAAACCGCTTAATAGCCATCAACCCGAGGGATTCAGATTTAAGACATTTGGAATTTTTCCTCCTGACAGATTTCTAAAGCAATTCCAATTATTAATTAAACAAATAGACTCTGTAACAAATTCCAATAGCATCATCTGTGTGTGCGCGTATGTTGTGGAAAGGAAATACTAGAAATAGCTTCACGTCCTGAACCTTTAAATGTAACTTATTTACAAGTTATGGAAGAGAGACTACGCGAGGATGACTTATTGGTTTATTATCACTGGGAATACGTAATTTTCGTATTTACGAAATAGATGAAAATAAATGAGACAAATATTTTTGTACTACTTTTCGGTGAAAACTCGGTAATATACGGCTTTTTAAGCGAAATTAGGTAATAGTAATAATTTATTAACATAATTGCTTATCTAAGACTATGCACGGTCTTTAACTGAGAGATCTCACTCTCGAAATTTGCTTATTGCTAAATTGCTTATTACTTATTGATAAAGACTTCAGGAAGAAAATGGGGAGATTACTACAAAGTTAACTTTGAACTCAGAATTTTGTACTTACCTAACCAAGTAAGTAAAATTGTGATTTTTTTAATAAATGCGAAATTTTGGAATTTATATATATATATATATATATATATATATATATATATATATATATATATATATATATATATATATATATATATATATATATATATATATATATATACTATATATATATATATATATATATATATATATATATATATATACTATATATATATATATACTATATATATATTTGCGAATAAATGCAAAATTTTATATATTGTAATTTTTTGCGAAATTTCGCTATTTTTATGCGAAATTTACGTACCCCTAATTGTCACCCTTTCCAATGATCAATGAACACAATCCAATCCTTTGCCAAAAATTAAAAAGATAATCACCCAGTGGTGGAAATACTACATTCAGTAGATCACACATCTTTATTCATTAGTGTCCATGGACCCACGGTTTCACCTTCATTAATGAGCTCTTGGTAGTTTAGAGTACGCAAATATCACAAAGCAAAAGAAGTTCCTTTCAAGTAGAATTACTCTTTGTTTTTCCTACACGTATTCCGTTATGCCAAGATTATACACTATCACGCATATAACGTAACGGTTTTTAATCTCCTCTTATTTTCCTGTCTACAACGCAGAGGATTTCATTTTGCACAAATTGTTGAAAACTTAAATATTGGGCTGTCTCTTCAAAACCCTCACAAGTGAAACCACTAAACGTATTGGAATCCAAACTTCACAATTAAAGTTTTCATATTTATTTGTGTTGCTACTCTCATGTGTTTTCGAATACACGAAACATATATTTCAAATAGTCCTTTTTAAATGGCTGATTTTTTAAAACAGAGTTAATATAATTAAAACCATTTTGATTTACTTACTATTCATGTTTGCATAAAAAAAAATCTCATTTTAAAAATTCATATATTCTGAGGATTGTGTATGTTTTTTCCATTAATCCCAAAAGACTTAGCTTTACTTTAACCAAAATATTTCTTTGTGGAATTAAAAGTCATGACTGGAAGATACAAAGCTGTGTGTTCGTCATTATTATATATATATATATATATATATATATATATATATATATATATATATATATATATATATATATATATATAGAATATATAAATATATATATATAAATATATATATATATATAATATAATATATAAATATATATAAATATATATAATATATATATATAAATATATATATATAAATATATAAATATATAAATATATATATATATATATATATATATATATATATATATATATATATATATATATATATATATATATATATATATATATATATACCGGGTGGTCGTACCGAAACTTTGCCGATATATGGACCTCTAGCGGCTGTTCCGTTCAACTTATCGAGATGAGATTTCAGATATAGTTATTCAGAGGTATGAGCTTGGGATTCTGAGAACGGCAACACAGTGATGCTCACGGTAATGGTTATAGGTATAGAAACTTGAAATTTTCAAACGGAAACGCCCACTTTTTCCCGTCGCAAAATGCTCAGCGCATGCGAAAACCCTAAAGAGCGTTGGAACGGTACGTGTATCACAAAAAACGGACGCGTTATGCACGCACAAAAAAACAGCTCTGAGAACGGCCAACGAAGACACGATCGGGGCGCACGGGGGAAATTTCCATATGACAGAGGCTAGAAACCAATCACAGAACACCGTTCGCCAGATATTCAGCGTAGAAAACCGATAAAGAGCTCTCTGATCGGGTTTTTACTAGCCATTCGCAGAGCTATTTTTTTGTGCGTGCATAACGCGTCCGTTTTTTGTGATACACGTACCGTTCCAACGCTCTTAAGGGTTTTCGCATGCGCTGAGCATTTTGCGATGGGAAAAAATGGGTGTTGCCATTTAAAAATGTTGGGTTTCTGTACCTATAATCTTAACCGTGAGTGCCACTTGGTTGCCGTTCACAGAAACCCGAGCTCATGCCTCTGAATAACTATATGTGAAATCTCATCTCGATCGGTTGAACGGAGAAGCCGCTAGAGGTCCATATATCGACAAAGTTTCTTTATGACCACCCGGTGTATATATATATATATATATATATATATATATATATATATATATATATATATATATATATATATATATATATATATATATATATATATATGTATGTATATATATATATGTATATATATATATATATATATATATATATCTATATATATATACATATATATATATATATACATATATATATATATATATACATATATATATATATGTATATATATATATATATATATATATATATATATATATATATATATATATATATATATATATATAAATAATGTATGAGTGTATGTACGTACGTGTGGGTGGGTGAATAAGTCGTATTAATATTTTCTTTCTATGCATATCCAATTATATTTATGCTACAAGCTCAATAATATAATTTCGGGTAGAGAGAAGAATCAGAAAAATACTTAAATACTAGTTTCCACCCATTTTTTTGCTCGTGTAAAGAAAAACATTCGATGAGGAGGGTTCCCTTCTGCATTCTAAGTCACGAGACTAACATGCCTCGGTTGCCACTCCTCAAGTAACCTACTCTTTATTATTATGCAAAAAAGAGAGAAAAACGTTAAGTTACATTCCATCGATAGCTGATACTGTCGTGCCCAAGAAGCTCGAAGTTCAAAAGGGATTATTAAATAAGAAATACCGTTTACAACGTATTATGCTATTATATAGAATCAATGAATACAGATATTTAATTCTTATTTTCTCTTATACAATATAAAGGGTGTTCAACAAAAATTTGGTAAATATTTATTATGCAGGTGAATCTGTATACCTCCCTTCAGTTTTCACATAATTTAGTTGATATGAATATCAAAAAGCTGTGTTTACAATAAAAAATAACGAACGTAGTTTTTTAAGCCTAGAGATTTAGCATTGCCACCATCAGTTGCAATAAAATCATAAAAAAAAATTGTATAAATAGTTATCTTGCGTCATTCTATATACCCTTCAAATGATGTAAAAAAATATGCTTAGGGGACATTTATTAATAGAAGATGTGAAATGCTCCTGCGTAATATTTTACTTACATAATAAAAATTTATTAAATTTCGATTATGAATAAATGACAGAGAATGATGATTTACGAGTACAAATTTATCCAATATCCACGGTAGAATTACTCTAAAAGTTATTCAAACATGTAAAAGATGTAATAATTGGTATGAAACTAGTATGCGTACGGTTGTTAATGATGCCAGCGATATTTAAAACTATCATTAACGGGCAACTCCTTTCAGTTGTCCCAACAGATATGGTGATGTGTGTGTTTCTCTGTGGTCTTCCAAATATGCTACGAAACTTCGAGGCATTTTCTCTATGAAGAAATTACAATTAAAAATCCTACCAGAGTGGCTGATCTTTCTAACCTCCAAATGAAATGTTAAAGTAGAGCATTATTGAAACATTACAACAGTATAGTATATATTAACGTGATAGCAAGTCAAAAAAATTGTCTTTTAATAAACTTCTCTCCAGTTAGGCCTAGCATTAGTTGATAACTTCAGATTCACGTTACATAAATGCAAAATTTCCATCGTACACTTTATTTTAACACAAATGAGTACCGGGTGCGTCATAAATTCGTGCAAAGTTCAAAAATTCGTAATAAAAGAAGTTATGCTCGGAAATTTTTTCTGTTTTCACCAATAGGATCATTGGATTTTTTTTTTCCATGTTAAAAAAAAAGTTTCCAAAAGTAACCGAAAGAGGGCGCTCACACGTCATACTGAGAAGTTTTTTTCAAACCAGGCTATCAATAAATCACCTGGCTGGAAATGGATCCGTCATTCGAAGTCGACACCATGCTTTCTTTACCACATCGAGCGTTAGTGGATAAACTTTTTTACAAGAATGGTGAATCCACAACTGTTGCATTGCGAAAGTTTCGCACGGCGATAGGACTATGGCCCTCACGATCACCAGACTTGATCCCGGCAGATTTTTGATTGTGGGGATACTTATATATATAGTCTGTAGCGGGACTCCCCAACCACTTTGGTGGATCTGAAAAATACCATTCGACAGACAGTCGCTGCCATCGATGGCGACATGCTACATTCCCTTGTAATGGCGTAGTGACGCTCCTCACTTGCCTATTACCTTGTGCTGCTGGTAATGTTGTATATATGTTACTTAAAAATAAATGCACAGTCTCATGTTATTGTGATCTGTTTGATTTTCTGTTTGTGTTTGCCTAATTTTCATAAAACGTCTCAGTATGTCGTGTGAGCGCCCTCTTTCGGTTACTTTTGGAAACATTTTTTTTTACATGGAAAAAAATCCAATGTCCCTCTGATCCTCTTGACGCAAACAGAAAAATTTTCCGAGCATTACTTATTGTATTACGAATTTTTGACGCACCCGGTATATCCCCCTATCAAACTCATTACCATATTAGAACTATTTATAATTTTTTTTTTTCATTTTCTAGGCATTCCAATTAAACTAAATGCTTATGACTTGCTAAACTTGTGCTTTTTCGTAGTCATAATTAACCAGACAAGGGAAAAAAACGCGTGGTTTGTGCTAATAATTGAATGCACTTATATTATGCGCATAAATGCGAGAAACTTAAAAAATAATTCAGTACAATATCATAGTTATTTGGGAATATCCATTATTGTATATTTTCGCAGCAAATATTTTCCTTAACATAAATGACAATTTTTTCTTAAGCAGAAAATATACGACAGTATATGATTATTACGCATATAAGTACTGTCATTTTCAATGGTCTTGTGTATAATTTTAAGCAAACATTAAAGAAACTGACTTTCGATTCATCAAATATAATATGAGAATTCCTTAGTATCAATAATCTACACAAAAGAAAATACGTGTAATATTTTTTTGGATTACTGCTCTTACTTCTTTGATAAGTGCTAGTTAGATAAGCATGAAACAATGACTAGCGAATAAATAAAAATAAAAAAGGAATTGTTGACTTTTTGTATTAGATTTCACATATCTGCAGGACTTCCGCGGAAGAGAAATCATTAAGAAACGAATGAACTACTTTAGCTGTTTTCTATAGTAGCTGGATTACTTCCCCGGGCGAATAAAATGAGAATACGTAGAAAATAATCTTCGCAAACAGAAAAGATTTTCCGATATGGATCAGCTAATGTACAAAGCTATTTACCACGTTTTTTAAGCGTAATTTTCTTAATAAATCGACAAAATTGGAAAGCTCATTAATTCTATTTTCAATTAATAAGGGTTAATGGTTTTAATGCATCCAAATTATTTCAAGACTTGTCCGTACATTTTGCTGTTCTAAGTGGGTAAAATACTCCATGAGTATCGTTCAGTTCTTATAGATTTCTCCTGATAATGTCATATTTTTATTTTGAACTAAACTGAGTATGATTTGTGCTTAAAAAGAACGAAATATTCTCTTAAGAGTGAATTTTTGGGTTTGGCGGAATTTCCTTCAACCTATTTGGAGATCGAAGAAGTGTAATTAGGGAATACTTTAAATGATTTGGCCACACTGTGTTTTGTTTAAATGGAAAATAAGTTCTAATTCAAGAACATGCTTAGCTACCTAAGATAGGCTTGACATTCATGCCCATATAAACGCTGATATAACATGAGAGGAAAAGCTTGATAAGATGGATGTTCAAGATAACATTTCTTAACCACTAAGTTAAAAAAAAATGTTGGAATGAATAATTGTGATAGCACCTGCCTCGAGGTGGAAGTCCCAGGTTAAGTTCCTGGTCCAAGCAGATGGACGGTATAGTTATACCTTACCGCTTAAAAATGCAGTAATTGACCGTCAGAGAAGCATTTGACAACACGTTGTTAGGGAAAATAAAGCAACAACATCGGAAAAATAATGAAAAAAATTGTACAGACCAACATTCAGCGTTGTTAGCCTCGAGAAGAAAGAGTAAAAGTTGCAACATAAGGCCTAACAGAGCAGGAATACCTTAATTTTGGTTGGTTAAATAGTTGGTTTCAAACGCTGCTTCAGTCTTTTACAACATGAGAAATACTGCCCATGCCAAACGCTGAATTTGAACCCAAAGACTCGTGTCACGACAAGCAGCTGGCAGGAAATTAAAGAGGAGAAATTTCGATTCCAGGTCGTATATTCTTTGCAAATTTCATTCCATGTACTCAGGTAGACATTAACTATGCCTCGCATACAGCGCGAACAATATACGCAGATGTCAGCATTTGAGAGAGGACGTGTAGTTGGGCTCAAAGAAGCCGGTTGGTCTAATCGGTGAATCGCTCGACATTTGGACAGGAGCGATGTCACTATTAGACGATGTTGGCAGGACTGGGTGAACCATGGTCGAACACAGCGTCAAGAAGGAAGCGGTCGGCCTAGAGAAACGACAGAACGTGAGGACCGAGCAATCGTCAGAGCGGAATTTACAACCCCATATTCATCATTATCATCGATCGTACGTGCAACTGGTGCTTCAGTGACCACAAGGACCATTCATAGGCGGCTCAGAGAAAGAGGGCTGAGCTCACGGTGCCCCTTGCGCCAGCTACCATTGACCTCTGTACACCGGCAAGCCCGTTTGCAGTGGTGTCGGGCACATTCGACCTGGAACGTCACTGACTGGAGGAGAATTGTCTTCAGTGATGAGTCCCGCTTCGAATCGAGACCCGATGACCAGCGACTACGTGTCTGGACACGCCCCGGACAGTGGTGGGATACCAATCTGACTGTGTTTTTTACTATTCAGCTTTCCACCATACGGGCCCACAACCAGGAGTGATGGTCTGGGGTGCCATTTCATTTCATAGCAGGATTCCCTTGGTTGTCATCCGCGGCATCCTTACACCGCAGCGGTACTTCGACTATATTCTGCACCCTGTTGTGTTGCACTTCATATCACACCTTCCCGAGCTTACATTTCAGCAAGATAATGCCCGCCCGCACACGGCGAGAGTTTCTACTGATTGCCTTCGGGCTTGCCTAACGCTACCTTGGCCAGCAAGGTTGCCGGATCTCTCCCTCATTGAGCACGTTTGGAGCATTATGGGCAGGGACCTCCAACCAGCTTGGGATTTTGACGATCCAACGTGCCAGAATTTGGCACGATATCCCGGAGGAGGACATTTACCACCTCTATCAATCAATGCCAAGCCGAATAACTGCTTGCATAAGGGCCAGAGATGGACCAACGCGTTACTGACTTTTTCACTTTGTGAAGCTCTTTCTCTTGAATGAATCATCGAATTTTTCTCAAATTATAATCGTTTGTTTTTCTATACATGTACATCACATCTACCGATTTTCGTCCCTTTCGAATAACTCCTTGGTGCGTCTTCTTTTTTTTTTGGGGGGGGGGTATAAGAGTGTATATAACTCAAATTGAATTACAAAGAATTCTTGAATTATTTTTGTGCGTTTAATACAGTCAATTTTTTTGAAGTTTAGGCTTTGATTGTCAGGGAATAATCTTTTTTTTTCACTTTTGCAGTTTTTTTCTTTAGTTTTAACGAATGAGGATTGATATAGTATGTATCCCGTATGGATGAGTGTGATTAATCTATACTAATACAAGTAAATGTTTCTTTGTCTGTGTGCGGCCTCCAGACGAATCTATTGCACTTACAGTCATGAAATTTGGCCCACAGGTAGTGCAGACGATGAGTACGTGCACCTCGAAGCCCGAATTTAAAATTTTATTCTAGAAAAATTTTTATTCAATATTTTTTATGCAATTTTTCGTTCTATTTGCATTAAGGTCCGCCAGACGATGCCACCAATTTTTTGTTGAATTATTTACGTTTTACTTAAATTCAATTCAATGGATACTTTGTTTAGTTTTTAGTTATATTGTGTTATTTATACTGTTATGTATTCAATGTTATTTATATTGTGTTTAATTTTTAAATTGATTTTGGTTAACATAATTGAGATTTTTTTTTCTTTTCAGCTTTTAATGCTAAAACGATGAAAGGCTGAATCTACCTAAATTCTAAGATGTATGTAACATTTCCCATGCTTTTTTCTATGTAATTTATACTGTGTTTAGTTTTAAGTTTATTTTGGTTAACAAAATTGAGATTTTTACTATTCAGCTTTTAGTGGTGAAATGATGAAAGGCTAAATCTACCTAGAGTCTGAAATGTGTATAACATATCACATGCTTTATTTTATTAGTATAGATACTAGATTTTAAATTGATTTTGGTTAACAGACATTCAACAACTTGACATTTTTACTTTTCAAAATTCTTTACTTTCCAAAAGGCAATTTGGCATTTCTCCTTTTCAGCTTTTAGTGGTTTATTATAAATGCATATATTTTGTGTTTTACTTTTCAGGTTTTTTTGCTCCAATGAGGAAAGGCTAAAATCTAGCTGAATTCTGAGGAATTTACAATAAATGTATATATTTTAATATTGGGTTTTCTTTTTATTCATGCGTCTAACATTTCACATGCCTTTTTTCCTATATTATTTATACTGTGTTTAGTTTTTAAATTGATTTTCATTAAGGGGAGTGGTCACTTTTACGTACCTTTAAAAGTATCATATTTAGAACTATGTTCGATTGTATGTACTACTCATGATTTTTGCTTGCTTTAAGTGAAATTTTTGAATAACTGCCTATAATACTATTTATTATATATGCAATATTTTAAGGTAATTAAAAGAAATATTTTTTATGCATAAAAAGTGAATATTTTTTTTTAAATCGAACACTTTTCAGTCAACTACTGTGCGCATTCTGTCAAAATAAATTATTAAGGTACAGTAATAATTGTTTACTATATGTGATTACAATACTTCAGGAAACAAAATACACCAACATTTTTTAATCTCAACGTATTTTAATTATTTTAAAGAATTTTTTTATAAGCTTTTACTCAGTTATTTTTGAAATTTCTAATTAAAAATAGCACATACTAATTTTTTTTAATATATTTTATAATAATTTTGGTGGATATTGTTACCTGAAGTATTGTAATCACATATAGTAAACAATTATTATTGTACCTTAATAATTTATTTTGACAGAATGCGCACAGTAGTTGACTGCAAAATGTTCGATTTTTAAAAAAATATTCACTTTTTATGCATAAAAATATTTTTTTAATTACCTTGAAATATTGCATATATAATAAATAGTATTCTAGGCAGTTACTCAAAAAAAAAATTTATGCAAATCAAGCAAAAATCATAAGTAGTACATACAATCGAACATAGGACTAAAAACGATAGTGTTAAACGTACGTAAAAGTGACCACTCCCCTTAACAAACATTCGCGGCCTCCAGACGAATCTATGGCACTTACAGCCATGAAATTTGTCACACAGGTAGTGGAGATGATGCGTTCGAAGTCCGAATTTTAAATTTTATTCTAGAAAAAATTGGAATTAAGTTTTTTATGCAATATTTGGTTCTATTTGTGCTAAGGTTCCTGAGATGGCACCACCCCAAAAGGGAAGGCCCAGATTCCGATCTTGCGAAGTTACAAACATGGATTATTTAACCAGTATGGTTGAAAATTTAATTTCAGTTTCGGGAAGGGAAAGGGAAATTCCATTTTATGTGAACTTTTTAAAATTATTTTTAAGATTCATTATTATCCGATTGACGATTTTCGATTATTTATTAGACTAGTCGGACTTCGCCCGTCTAGCCGGTCGATTTAGGAACCCGCTCCCTTCAGCAATCATCTCCAGATAATGGAAACACTAAAAAACAACGAATAAAGGTATTTCAACCTTTTTCGTTTTAAATAAGGGATATATAATCCTGTTTTTTAGTTAATTGTTTTCCCGATGTCACTTTTTTATTTCCGACCAGTTCCGGGCACCAAAGAACCATTTCTTCACCCATACGCGTGGAAGGGAAGGTAACATCTCGAAGAAAGAATTTTTCGCCCATACGAGGAGGGGTAGATGGAAGGGAACTTCGAGCCAGTGTGGGGGGGGGGGGGGGGGAAAAGAAATTTTTTTCTGCCTGCGACTGTTTGCAGGACGTGGGATGCGTAACCACAAAATTGAAATACCTTTAATCGTTGTTTTTTAGTGTTTCCATTCTCTGACGATGATGTTGTTGTTGTTGATGATGTGGCTAATTCCTCAAGGTCTGGCCGAAGGCTAGACTAAGTCCAAGAGGTCGTGGACTCTCAAAAAGTCATAGACAAGAAGAGACGCAGTAAATAGAGGTCATGCAGTAGCCTCACACAGTTCAATAAATGGGCACCTGATGCCGATGCTGAAGCACATTTAGTGAACTTCGAAAAGTTTTCTGTCCATTGACAAAAGCAGGGCTCCTGATGTCTACTCATGAGTCTACCGATGGGGACCTGGACAACCTTGTCCCTTTCAATTGTGAAGACGCCATCAGGAGATTTCCCAGAATACCAGGAGTGGGACGGAGGAGTCAACCATAATTTATGGTTTGATATCTTTATTTCTGAGAATATTCCGGAAAAGGTCAGGCCGACACCTCAGGTTGAAGGACTAGAAACACCATCCTTTGCAAGATTGTCAGCGGTCTCGTTTCCATGGAGACCTATATGTGAAGGAACCCACTGGAAGTAAATCCTGTGCTGCCGTGAAAGCTCATTAAGGTCTTTAAGTATCGACACAAATGTTCTGTCACCAAATTTGGTCCAGTTGCTCAGATGTTGCATAGCACTGCGGCTATCAGTCAGGATCCATATGTCTGCAGATGAAATTTCAGACTCCAAAGCCCTAAGTGCCTCTTTTATAGCAATGAGTTCAGCTCTAAAAACTGAAGTCAGGGTTTCTTAGTTTGATTTTATCACTGTGAGATGGTGACTTAATGAAAACGCCACTGCTGCAGGCACAATGATCATCTCTACTGCAGTCAGTATAAACCTGAATAGCCGTAAGTGGAATTTGGTTAATGATCTCAAGAGCAAGTTGGTAGAGGTAAGTAGACAAATCGTAATGTTTACTAGTCTGGGCTCCAAGAACAGTATGGAAATGTATACCAGGCAAGCCCTCCAGTGGGTTAATGAATGTCTTTAGGCAGTGTTCCTCGACATCTGTATATAACAAGTCCATCGAATGTAGTCTGGAAAATGGACTGTCTCTCCTCAATCTTTGGTTATTTACTCTAAGAAAAATAGATGATTGCTGAAGGGAGAGGGTCCCTAAACCTACCGGCTAGTCGGACGAAGCCCGGCTAGTATGGAATGAAAAAACTATTAAACTAGTTCAGAAGATGACAGTATTATATGCCCTGGAAAGGTATTTGATTGCAAATACAGTAAATTTAGGTTCTCAGGCTTTCAATCTTTCTTGCAAAGTATAAATCATACTTGGGTATATTAGCTTTATTTAAACAATTAGTGATATTTCTTTAAAATAAAAATTCTGTGAAATCAGCAATTTTCCATTTCTTTATTCATATATTTCAATTATTTAGCCGCTATTTATAATGCTTTTGAGTTTAAAAAACCAGGCACTAGATAAAAATTAAGCTATAAGAAATTTTCATGCATTTTTTTTTTGCATTTCTTTTCAATTGATATTGAGTGTTTTTTTCTTTTTTAATCTTCATATATCCTCTATTGTTTTTGTGTTTTCTGTTCAAAATGATCCAAATCACGCAGGATGATTTTATATCAAAATTTAACATTATTTATTCCCCTTAACCTTTAGCTTACGGGGCCCATTCTTCCGATTCCCTCTAAAGAACGGGAAATTTCATACCCCCTTTGTATGAACAGATGTAATGGGGGTAATAAATAAATATATATATATATATATATATATATATATATATATATATATATATATATATATATATATATATATATATATATATATATATATATATATAATGGGCCTGTAATCTTGGGATACATGCTATCCCACTCCGTAAGGAAAAGGTTAATCTGGTTGGTTTTCAAGGAATTACAGGAAAAAAAATTAATGTCTAAGTACTTTTCAAGACACTTTCAATATCTTTTAACTTAGCTGATCCTGACACAAAAATGTGAATAGTGCATTCAGAGGTAATTCAAAATCAACTGTAAATAAGTAATTTTGGAAATTGTATTTCTTCCTACTGCAATGAAATAACATATTTTACCAATCACCTATAATTTTTTTCTGCTTTTATTATAATATCTAAGTATTTTTAAATACCACAGATGTAATTTAGTTATTTTGGATAAGTGATGTATCAGTTCTTAAGTATGAACGGACTCGCACGATTTTAACCAATGCAGTGCTCTGACCCCTCGTTTACAACAGCAAAAAAAAAAAGGCGAAAATGTTTTCGAGGCAAGGTGCTCAAAGTAGCCATAATATCAATCAATCTTAATCGGAGGGTAGTCTAAAGAAATTCCTGCGATCGGTCAAGGAGAGAAAAGTTTCTTCCTTGAATAATAATCATTGTATACTAGGAAAAGATCTTCCATCAAGAGATTTCGTCCTCCCCGTCACAAGAATTATTAAAATTTAATCTCCAATTTCTCTTCATATTTTACATTCAATTTTTTTAATTATGTGCAATTAGACCACAGAAGCCTTCAAAATATTTTTTTCTTAATCCAGTAACGGATTTTGAGATGCGGTATCATCTAAAATATTGTTTTGAAACAGTAATCAACAGCACAGGGTATACTTGAATAATTTTCCCCCGCATAATTAAACGAAACTACAGAATGTATAATTGAATAATGTAAAGAAAATGCAATTACTTTATGGCCCAAAAGGCTTTTTTAAAGTTTTCAAAGTTTTTAAAGGCTTTTTTATTTTTCTGCTTTGTTTGTGTTAATACTAGAAAATGGACTTTTTTAAAGTTTTGTTTTATAACTTTATTTACATTTTATTTCATATTTCACAATCCATATTTTTGGAAGAGTAGAATATCTTTTATAAGATTTCTGTTGCAACATATCCGTTTTTCCTTCAAAAACCTTTGCATATATATATATATATATATATATATATATATATATATATATATATATATATATATATATATATATATAAATATATATATATATATATATATATATATATATATATATATATATATATATAATATATATATATATATATATATATATATATATATATATATATATATATATATATAAATATATATATATATATATATATATATATATATATATAAATATATATATATATATATATATATATAAATATATATATATATATATATATATATATATATATATATATGATAAGATTCTTAAAGCTACATAAAGACAATGTATATAATACGGCGTAAAATAATAAATAGGCTTCTATAATACATATATATTAAATATATTAGGCTGTAATGGAAATGAAAGAAAATTTTAATAAGATTGGTCTAATGTATCAGCTGTTGTAACATGAAATATGAGTCAGTTTCGCATTTTTGTTATGAAGCATCAACGCAAAAACTGAAGTAAAACAAATTACTGAACATTAATCAATACTCATTTTTACTATAAATGAATAACTCAATCATTTAAATAACAGCTATTTCTTGGCTTAGTTGTTTCGACGGCTGCAAAAACGTGCGGGATCTTCAAAGCAAATTAAAAGCATATGAAAACTGAAGTTTTTAATGGTAGGGATCACCTCATCACCATTCACCTCTCATAAATCCGTCAGTGGTAATTATTTTTACGACTCAAAGAGGCCATTTTATTATTTTTTTGTGTGTACGATTCAAAAAGTAGGTGATAAATTTTCATTTGCTCCACCCAGCGCTGAAACTTTTAGATGTATGACCAAAAAAAACTGTAAGGGAAAAAAGGGTGAGATAGCATCCCACAGTTTTTAACGTCTATTGAGCTACTCAGGCGTACCAAACTAAAAAGAGAAGTTTCACTAAATTTAGACTCGCATAAATGCCAAAACGGCTTTGAATACTTAAATAAAATAATCAGTGAAATAGGATGCTATATATATTTTCCTTCTGTATCTTTTGCTAACCATACCAATGATATGTAGCAAAAGATATCTCCCTGTATTAAGATCGTAATTTATATCAGTCTACGCAATAATTAGCTACCTAAAGCGAAAGTGATCTTTTCATCGAAAATATAAAGTAATAGCTGCTCGGTACGTGAGTTCAAAACCTTTAGCTGTGACAAGGTATTTCTGCTGGGAATTTTCAAATGACTGGGGGAGGGGAGAGGGCATTTTTTTCTTCAGTTCACTTCTTCTTAGCCAGAGGCTTATTCATAGCAGTAATTTCCTCTGCTATCCATATCAATGATATATAGCGTAGCCTTTTTGGAGCCAAGATGCACAAAAGCCATGACGATTTTAATATTGGCACTTTTCATCTTTGTTTAGAAGTTGCTTTATTCTTCTGTGAAATGTAAAGCAACAGCTAAAAGGAATGATTATTGAACAAGAATGCGGAAGTTTAAGAGTTTTGATGTTAAATAAATTCTTTATTTTCATGTCTACATGTGCATGTATTTATCATTACTTATTGAGTAGTAAGTTTAGAATCTGAAATACATAAAACATAAAAAGCAGTTTACAAAAACTTCGAAAGACAAATACCCCTTTTTAGCATTCTGTAAATGTTTAGGCTATTAAATGTTTGGAAATTAATTTTAAATAACCAAAACAACCAAAATTTACTAAATTTTAAAACGTTTGATATCATGCTCATGTTGGATAACAGGCTGTTTGATATCGTAGTTTAAATGAATGGCTAGGAACCAAATTCTTGAATAAACAATTCACATGCTAGTTTTTAAGAAAATCCAACCATTTAAAAATTTTTAGTCCTAACCCCCCCCCCCCTTCCGCCGACTCGAGTAGTGATGATATTTTAGTTCACTCTACCTGAAGAAAACTCGACATCCAGAGTCAGCTAGCTTCTTTTCCTGGAAAGCTTTATTAACGTGTTATAAAATTCAGAACGTTCGTTGTGACAGCTTTATTAGCGTATTAAAAATTTAGAACGTATGTTGTATCTTTAAGGACTCATATAACGCAACGTATCGCGACGAATGTTCAGCTAGTTTGCAAAATATATATGGAGTTCGACAGACTATGTAAACTTTAACTCATAAAAATTGTTTGAAGAGTTAACCAATTAAGTAATTATAAAGCAAGACAATCCCCCTTCCAATACAAATATCATTACAAAACCGTTAGGGAAAATCTGTTATAATTTATATCCTTTTATAGGAGCTATAGCACTTACTTGTGTGAACAAAATTATTATCAAGTGGTTGTGCTTTGCGAAAGGAAAATTTAAATCGCATACTCAGTGCTTAAGAATACTCCTAGACAGCGATTATTAATTTCTTTCTTAAGCTAATATGCGTCTGGAACAGACGCATTTTTTTATACAAGGCATGTGTTGGTCTAATGAGTTCTAAGTTGGTCTACTGAGAAATAATTTTTAAAGACGAAACTCAATTAACCGATTTGAGATCGAATAGATTTCGAAAATTTAAATTACCTATACTACATCAGGAATGCACATCCAGCCTTCCTCACACCAAGCAATTATTTGTTTTCTCAGACATTTTCTTTATACAGTGGGCCAATAATCTAGATGCCTTCAAGCGTGTAATAATGACCTTTATAGAGAATCTATGCTCACTTCTACCCAGACTTGGGTGTATATAATTTGAAGTGGCACTCTATTTGAATTATATACAAACACAGTTTATACATGAAACAATGTTTATTGTATTCGTTGCACATATAATTGGCTTTTACAGCAATAAGCATGCGTACTACTTGTACGGAATGTATAAACACAGCTTTCAAGAACAATATATTTTTATACTCACGAACAGTAAGTCAAACCAGCAGTACTGCCATGTAAACTTCTGGCCCGCTAAGCACTAGCGCAGGATAACACCTTTTCAACCTTAATAACCTCCCCTTTTTCATTAATGACGCTGCATGGTATTTATACTAAGCGCGTATGCCGAAATTAGCATATCTGAAGCAGCTTCTTTAATTCATTAATTCAAAAGTTTGATTCTTGTGAGTCGAATCTTGTGTATACCTTACACCTTCCTTTGTTCATATCGCCTTTAGAGGACCCAATTTAAAACCATACTCTAAAAAAATATATAAAAAATACAATAGAAAGAAATTTCTTATTAATTAAACCAGAAATATAAATTCCAGAGAAATTTCTTTTGTTTAAATGACATAAACCTTGTGGGATGTGTAAACTTTGTTAAGTTTACTTTCAATGCAAGTTATACAGTGAAACATATTTACGTATTTAAGCAAATTCTAACTAAAAATTTAGTTGTTAAAATTCACGTTAACCACCAGAATAATTTTTAGTATATTTATGCTAAATTTATCACGTTGGGTACTCTGCTGTCCATGAAAGAAATGTGCAAAAAACAGCAAAATTGGCACAAAAAAAAGGGAAAGAAGACAGCTTGATTTACTGCGCGATTTGTAGATGCTTAAAAATGCAGGAAAAATCCAAATATACAGTGAGAGCGAAGCCGTCAAATCCTCCCAGAATAAAAATAGTTACGTAAATCAGAGAGGATAAAAACAACTTGTAAAGTCTTTTTAGGACCTCAACATAATTCGCCGTAGAAAAAATGTTCATTGCAGACATAGTTTAAAAGTTGAATGCGGTATGATAGACCGAGAAAGTGTACTTTGCTTTCAAAATGCTAACATTCCTAAACAAGTTGCTTACTTCTTATTTTACAAAGAATTCAAGCATCAAATAAAAGTCAATACATAAATGATGGTTGCATATTGAAATGTGATGTATGAGAAGTTAGCAACAGATAAGCAGACAAGGGAGGCATTATTTGAGTCGTATGATGCTGATGGTAAAACTGTCGCATCAAAAGTTTTAGAACTATAGCCATAGACTGACACTGACACTAATACTAAGTACCGTCGTTTGAAACAGTCTTTAATATAGTACACAGCCTTCTTTTTTGAATGTCCAGCACATTGATGTCAAAGACTGCAATCATGCCCAGAACACAGATGCTGGAGTGCTGAATGACATCGCAACATGTTTTCTGATAATATCCTTATTTAATGTCAAACACTGTGGTAGAAGACTCTGTGGTTAACGTAGCCTAGATATCTCAATAATTCAGCTACAACAGAGAGAAAAATGAGTTTGGGGCTTTAAGGCTCCTGTTTACTAACCCTATTAGATTCATTCACCTCAATGTTAATCTATGGAGAAAATTTGCCCAAGGATTGCCGACCTGGATTTAAAGAATTTTTTTAATTGTAATCCGTAATAAAGAAAGAAATTTTACACCTTGGGGTATTTTTCGTTAATTTTTTTTTTTAAAAAGGCAAATAATATTTCGAAATTTATATTATCCGGGGTAAAAATCTGGTGTAGTGTGTTTTAAACGATCATGAGTTCCTTTGGTGGACGAAATTTATAAAATGAATCCTGTTGCAAGGTGCAGAAAAGTTCAAGCTATCTGAAAATGCCATTTTTATTGGACTATCAGCATTGATTTAGCTGTACATAGTAGACAAATTTTCTCCATAGCTTAACCTTGAGGTGAGCGAATCTAATACGGTTAGTACATAGCAGCCTTAAGCTTTTACTCCTCTTCTCCTCCGGTACATCTTGTAATTATTTTGAACGATCAATAACATTATGGCTCTTGATTTTTAGGTTACCACACACTCACAAACTATATATTCCATTGTCTAGATAATACCTTCTCCTTTTATTGCAGGCATTATGTTCTAGACTTTCTTAATAATAAACGTGTGTCATATCCTCTTTATTCCCAAGATTACCAGATTTGTCACAATGTCAAAACATCTTTGAGAGATAAGATCACTAAAAGTATGGTTCATTACATTTCCCCACTCACTACAACTGATGCTTTGTAACTACGTATAGAGGTAGAATTATGGGCCAAGAAAATCAGAACCGCTTTTCTCAATTTTAGTACGTATGGAAGCTGTTATTTCTGTTCAAAGTGGGTTCATATATACTTATCTCTTTTTCAGTAATTATTCTAATCCGTAATTTGTAATAAATAAACGATCCTCCCAAAATAGTACTTTCATTGTGCAAGTGCTTTTTGTGTGCTGCAGTTTTTGAAAAAAGTAGCGTTTTCCAAGATTAAATAATATTCCTTATAAGGTATAGTAACCACATAATATACCTTAAATGCTGTATTTTTATCTTTACTTTTCTTTGGGGGTGAATAAAACATTGTTTGTGCAAAGTGATCCTGATTTAAATTTCCAGAACATTTGCAAGTGAATAATATTCAATTTATCAATATATATGACTTATTTCTATTTAATTAAAGCATAATTATTTAGTAGTTTGGGAGATTTTCTTTTTACATTTGTATCAATTTACGTTAAATCGGGTATATTATAAATTGGTAAAACATTAATAAAGCTTACGTCAGTAACACGTGTATCTATAATAGTTAAGTTGAATTAGTTGCCATTTAATGGAAAGGGGGTTTAAAAAAGGTTAGAGTCATTTAAGAAATTGAAAACATAATGTTCAATATGTATTTATGGCTTAGTACAGTTTTAAGTTAGTCAATTTAAGTAATTGAGGTGAATTAGTGGCGTTGTCAACCATCTGTAGTTAGAAATAGGTAAATTTGATATGAACTGTAGAAATTTGTTAAGTTATGAGCAGGATTGCTGTCGTAGCGATCGGCATCAGAATTAACAATGCCGTATAAGCTATACGTTGTGGACGGCATATCTTATTGAATCTTACATTTGTATCAAATGTATTAATTATTGGTTAACACTTAAACATTGGTTTATTCAAATTGAAAAATGTCACTGGAACTGGGAGTGCTCGGTTCTAATCTGGATGAACGCCAATGGATACCTTCGTATCTCGGCTGTTTATGGATACGTTATATCCATAGATCGGAAATTCCTATGTATTCAGAAAGGGTGGGACAAGGTACGAGCCAGATGTCACCCCTTGGGTGCTCGGTTGAAATTGAGGTGGCGCCATGAGGTGGTGTTGGTTCACCTATACAGTGGGTTCACCCATTGAAAGCAACCAACGATTCTAGTGTTTATGTGCGAATGTTTGCATTGACAAGTGACCTGCATTGGCAAACAAACAAACAAACACGCACACACACACACACACACACACACATATATATATATATATATATATATATATATATATATATATATATATATATATATGTATAAATAATATATATATATATATGTCTGTGTGTTTATGTATATTTTGGAGGAGGTCTAAAGATTTTCTTTAATTTCTATTAATATGCGTTATGCAGCGAGAAAATGTGTTATTTATGGTAAGAAAAATGTTTTGAGGCTATATATGTAAATTTAAAAAATAGCTATTACAATAGGAAAAAAAATGTCAGATAGTTTCTATCATTTAAGCAGTACCAGAGTTCAGTGAAGAAATACGTTATTGAAAATGGGCTGTATAATAATAATATGATTGTATGTCAATGTATTCCTGGACCAAAATTACTTACCCACCAACTTATGGTACATCATTTTTACGTTACCTATCTAATGAACTCTCCTTTAACCTTTAATTTGAATTTCACCAGTATGCGCTTATTTTCATTTTTCGCATTTGAATTTTTATAATATATCTCCGTTTAACACAACCATAGGGATATATGCTACTTTCTATATCCTTTCTCATTGTCAATCTGGGTTACCTGAATAGACATTACTGCGATTGGCAACGAGTGTAACGAGCATGTCTCTTCTAACTCTTTTGGCGAGCTATTAAAACTATAAGCAAGATTTGCTCTCTTGTGGCCACAAATTGAGTGATTTCTCGTTGTTATTTTTCGGATGGGGATTTTCAATGAACATGGATTATTATTCAAAACAGTTTAATCTTTAATCGTTAGCTTTCTCATATACGCTGGTTAGCCCTGAATCTGGTAATGTTACGATGTATTGTGATGGCTGTAAGCTTTAATATTTCCCTAATTTCCTCAGGGAATTTGGGCATATCAAGTATATGACAGCGTTATTAATGCACTAATGTAGTCTGGACATGTTTTATGACATCCCTGTATGTGGTTATAGAAATATATTTACTTATTTACTCATTTACTTACACACACACATGTATATATATATATATATATATATATATATATATATATATATATATATATATATATATATATATATATATATATATATTATATATATACTAGCTGAATACCCGTGCTTCGCTACGGGGTACATTTTAGGATAATTACAATGAAAAAGTAGTGAAATTGCTTTTTAAAGGATTTTCTTATAAACAATATATTTTGTTTCTTCATTGGGCGGAACTAATATTACCAGGCTCGTCTGCGAACTTACGCGTGAGCAAGCTACGTAAAACTGACCGTGCGAGAAACAATTTTCTCGTAAATATACGCCAGCATATTTTAAAGTTTGGCCTTGGGACTTATTTATCGTCATGGCGAAGCATATTTTGTGAGGAAATTACAGTTTTATATATAGATTTGATTTAATATCCATAAAACATACTAATTTGAACAAAATTTTTAAAAATTTCCATCTCAATTTGTCTAGTGGTTAAATTTTATCTTTTACTGTATTTTAATATTTTCTTTGTGAATTAATTTCGTTGGTATGCACGTGACGCAAAATTAATTTAAAGTATCACAGAAAGAAAATAAATCTCGTGATCAGCATTTAATAAATTAAATTCAAAACTTTCCAAACGATTACTGTTTTGGAAGCTAATGTTCTGCTAATTTCCAGTAAAAGCTAAAATCATTTGAAAAACACACACCAGTGTTCCACTCACACGCAACACTATAAACCCCTAAAAGAATGCAAGAATAAAACGTATAAAAAATATAAATCTATTAATTTAAATAATTAAACACACGCAAATGTATAAATTACACAAAAGTTTACTTAAATTCTTTAATCTGTCTACATCTCCAGTATAGAAATATTTTCGGGGCATTTACAGAACATGGTATATTTCACTTTTGAAAACACGCATTAAATGAGCATCATCTCAATGAGAAATTTCTGAAATGAGCATGGCAATGAAGATCGTGTGTTTACAAACAACAGCAGTAACCGAAATGTGTTAAAATATAAATTTTAAGAGTATTATGGTAGTGAGTTGTGTATATAAATAAAAACTTTCCAAACGATTACTGTTTCGGATGCTAATGTTCTGCTAATTTCCAGTAAAAGCTAAAATCATTTGAAAACCACACACCAGTGTTCCACTCACACGCCACACTATAAAACTGAATTACAGTACTCTACATTTATATGGGCATTGAAAACTGTGGTTAGTAGAGGGCAATACGGGACAATCCACGCATTGTCTATAGACACTTGCTTTCTTTGGCTATTATTTGATCTGTAATATCTGCCTCATATGCCGTATGTTTCTAAACGCCATTCCCGAATGAAGAAATCGTGTAGAGGAGGCTTCTGAAACATGTGCACAGAGACAGTTGTTTTGTGACAACTGACTGAAGTGGTGTCATCTTTGGCTATTATTTGATCCGTAATATCTGCCTCATATGCCGTATGTTTCTAAACGCCATTCCCATATGAACCACAGCCTAATTCCTTTAAAATGGAACAAAATGAGTAACTCCAGTTAACCATGTAATCCACTACTGCTACAGGGGCATCAAAATGTAAGAATACAGAGTTTAAATCAGCCAAAACTGCAATTATGGTGTACATATGACACCTAACTTCTCCAAAAATCTTTGCCTTTGTGATGAGACTCATAAGTGATTTTTGATTTTGATGAAACACTCTTGCTAACAAATCATGACGATCCTGTGGTTTTTGTTCAACTATTCTTTGCTGTTGTTGTCTGATTTCTTCCAGTCTCGCTTCTCTTTCCGGGGTAAAGATTCGGAAAATCATTCCTGAAAATCTGAAAAGTAAACAATACCAAATCAATTTAAAAATTACATACAGTATAAATAACGTAGAAAAAATAACAGTATGAATAACACAGTATGAATAAAAAAGTACAGGCCAATAATACAAAAAAATTTTTAAATCGTAGTAAGCAATGAAAAATATTTTACACACTTCAATAATAGCAAAACAAAACATGATGGTAAAATAGAAAGGAAAGTTAAAACAGAAGTAAGAAGTTAAATTTTAAAAATATAAATGAGGTATAAATCAGCTATCGATTCTAATTTATGAATAGGGACATGAAAAAATTACTGCATGTAAAAAAAATTAACCTTACCTCCATTAATTTCAACACTTCTTGACCTGTGGCTTGTCCAATCATGTGAAATATAATTCTTGACAACAATTCTTGCTAACCTAAACTGTTATTTGTGTTTTTTTAAATTTAAAACAGTTATGTTCTCAAAGTTTGACAATTAAGAAAAATATATCATCGAGAAAAAATAAATCATGCTACTTAAGAAAGTCATACTACAAATTTCTATAAAATTAATGTGCAACTATATTTGACGTACAAAATAATGCATATTTAATACATTGTTAACATGTTTTAACATCAAAAATTTCCACAATCAAAAGCTAAAATTAGTTTAAAATATTAACTTTAGAATTTTGTGCAGAATGATAGGTGTTTTAGCTAAATTTCATTAAAAATTACTTCAAATTGATCAATTTATAAAAAAGTTATGCTATTTACAGGTAAGTTTTTGTTTCTTTTTTTGATTTGTAAGTGCTATTTTAGCATAAAAGACCAAAAAAACCTTTACAAAATTATTTTTTCTCAAAGCTAAACACAAACATTATTAACAGCTGTTTTAAAAAACCCCTGGTAAACATTGTTAAGTTTCGAAGTATTAGAATGATAATAAAAAATATTCCAGAGTTTCAGACAGAAGCATAAAAAGAAAGAATATGCAAAAAGTAACTAAATTAAACAAAAATTGACAGAATACAGAAAAAGTGAACACCGGCAAAAGTAAATAAAACGTTTCCTTGTGCGCATGCGCATTTCTTATGAATGATTGATTCCAACGCCTAGAGTACCGCGTTGAAAGAACCACATAAAATTTGTGTTGAAATATCGTTCTTTAAAATTCAATTAAAAATTGAAATTTTAAGATAGAGACTTGAAATGAGGTTTATATGAATGAGAAAGCTTTCATCTTCCAGATGATGTAAATATTTTCTTTGTAAGATAAAAACACGAAGAGCATCGACCGTAGATGCTAAAAAGTGCATAAATTTATCGAAAAAGTGGATTTAATATTTTGATGAAAATATTAGTCTGTTTTAAATTATTTTTAAACAAATGAGGTCTTGTTTGAAGGAGAAATGTCTGTAGTCTTAGACTGTAGAAAGATCAAAATTCTACGATCATTTTTTGCCGAGATATCGTAATTTGAAGTTAAAAAAAACATAAAATATCCCACAAAACATAAAATAAAAATTTTCTAGAATAAAATTTAAAATTCGGGCTTCGAGGTGCACTTTCCCATAGTCTGCACTACCCTTGTGCCAAATTTCACGGCTGTAAGTTTCACAGATTCGCCTGGGGGCCGCCCCCCCCCCCACACACACGCACACGCGCAAACGTTCGCTTTTATTAATAAGAAAACATTCGCTTTTATTAATAAGATGTAATGCTTATTACTGTAATGTTAAAGATGGGAATACGCTTCAAAGTTTAATTGTTTACTTAAAATACCTTTTTAGATGCCACAACAGAAATTTCTCGTTTTACCTTCAATGAAACTTTCGAAATGAGTTTTGTTCTGTAAGAAAGGAAAAGCTGGAGGTATTCCTAATTAAAGATGGCGTTGGCCGAGATTTTAAGAATGTTTGTTAACCAAAATCAATTTAAAAATTGATTGAAGTATAAATAACATAGAAAAAATTGTCATTTACTATGTTATTTATACTGTGACATAACCCATGACACGGGCTTCGCCCTTCTAGCCGGTCGGTTTAGGGACCCGCTCCCTTCAGCAATCATTGTCAGAGAATGGAAACACTAAAAAACAACGAATCAAGGTATCTAAATTTTTTGGCTACGTATTCCACTTCCTACTAACAGTAACAGTCAGAAGAAAATTCTCCCCCCCCCCCCGGCGAGAAATTTCGCTCGGTCCAACCCTCCACGAATAGGCGAAATATTCTTTCATCGAGCCTTCCCCCCCTCCCCCTCGCCTATGGCGTGAAAAAAAGGTTCTTCGCGCTTGAAGATTCAAGCTGGGAATTTGCGTTGACGTATTGTTCTTTAAAATTCAATTAAAAATCGAAATTTTAAGATAGAGACTTGAAATGAGGTTCATATGAATGAGAAAGCTTTCATCTTCCAGATGATGTAAATATTTTCTGTGTAAGATAAAAACACGAAGAGCATCGACCGTAGATGTATAAAAGAGCGTAAAAAAATTTAAAAAATGGTTTTAATATTTTGATCAAAATATTAGTCTGTTTTAAATTATTTTTAAACAAATGAGGTCTTGTTTGAAGGAGAACTGTCTGTAGTCTTAGATTGTAAAAAGATCAAAATTCTACGATCATTTTTTGCCGAGATATCGTAATCTGAAGTTAAAAAAACATAAAATATCGCACAAAATATAAAATAAAAAATTTTCAAGAATAAAATTTAAAATTCGGGCTTCGAGGTGCACCTTCCCATAGTCTGCACTACCCGTGTGCCAAATTTGACGTCTGTAAGTTTCACAGATTCGCCTGGGGATCGCACACACACACACACACACGCAAACACTCTCTTTTATTAATAAGATATATATATATATGTATATATATATATATATATATATACACTACCCTACAATAATGGATAGGATGCCAGTGGATTTGCATAAAATCCAATGTTCGCACATGACCTATTAAGTTTAAATACAATACGTGAAGTGGTAACGTCGTTAGTTCTGTGTGAAATTGTGACAATATGTCGAAACGAAAGGAACTTGGAGACTTTGGAAGACGTGATATACACTATCTACCAATAATTTTTTGAACATCTATGATAGAAAAGAAAAACAAAATTTATTCATATTCAATAGTTAGTAGAGCCTCCAATAGAGGCAATTACAGCCTCAACCCTCCGGGGCATGCTTTCCACAAGTCCTTGTATGTGGCTAGTGGTATTTTCTTTCACTCGGCTTGGAGAAGACATGAAAGTTCCTTCACTGATTTTGGACGATCCAACTCGTCCCAGAGGTTCTCGATAGGGTTCAGGTTTGGGTTGTAGGCAGGCCAGTCCATTCAGTTAACCCCATTGCCACCATACTAATCCATGGTGGACCTCGCAACATGACAGCTTGCATTGTCGTCCTGGAAGTAACCTGGGTCCGACCCGTAAAACTGCCACAACGTAGGAAGAACACTGTCCTCCGAAATAGTGCAGTAGGCGTCGGCGCTGAGCTTACCATGAATTGGGACAAGAGTCCCAGTCCATACAAGGAGAAACACCCCAGACCATAATTCCACCTCCGCCGAACTTTAATGTGGGCACCATGTATTCTAGCAGGAGGCGTTGTCCAGGCAGACGCCAGACCCAGATCCTGCCATCCAAACGGTAGAGGGTGAACCTTCATTCGTCATTCCAGAGAACCCGTTTCCACTGATCTACGGTTCACTTTCGACGTGCTTTGCACCACATTAACCGAGCAGCGCGGTTTGACTTTGTGATCAAAGGTTTATGGACGGCAGCACGACCATGAAAACTAAGCAGATTTGATTCCTTACGGATGGTATTCATCAAAACAACACTCTCGGATGCCTGTTGAAACTACTGGAGTATGTCGGCCATGGGTTGGGTGCGGTTCTTCCCAATTTCTGTGGACAGCGCTCGTCGGTCTCTATCTCCCAGTTTCATGGGTCTGCCGACTCGGGGTACATTCCGACAATCACCGCTCACCTTCCACATCCGAATCACATAGTCCATTATCGATTTTGGGTAATTCAGCTCGCTAGATATGTCCCTTAAGGATCGTCCATTTCTGTGATATCCGACGATTACACCTTTCTCGAAATCAGATAATTCTGAACTTCGTGGCATCTTGCATGAGACTAATGCCAATGTAGTTTCTTACACGATATTTAAAGGCGGAGGGCGGGGAGTATATCAGGACCGCAAATATCGTCATTTGCATTGGTGTCCAAATACTTATTGGTAGATAGTGTAGTTGGTTGTCATATTAGTGGCAATTCTATTCATGCAATTATGGTCGAATTATCACTGCCATGGTCAACTGTTGGTGATATCCTGAAAAAGTGGAAGACTACGGGAGTTAGAACACGAACTGCACACGTTGGTCGTCCTTGTAAACTGACCGAACGGGATCGGCATGTCCTGAAGCGGGAGGTTCGTAAGAACCGCAAGAAACCACTCCTAATCATCAATAGTGAGTTTCAATAGTCAGCAGGGGTTGCGGTGCACCCCAATACTTAGCGGAAAGAACTAAATGCTTTTAATATCCAGGGATGCGTTACCCCACACAAACCAAACATCCCCCTATCCAACAAACCTGGCAGACTCGCTTGGTGTTTGCAACGCCGCAACTGGACTGTGGACCACTGGAATACTGCTTTATGGAGCGACGAGTCACGCTACATGCTCTTCCAGTCGAATGGGCGTGCTTGGTTTTGGCGAATGCTTGTTACCCGATGGCATCGTTCCAACTCTCAAGTTCAGTGGTGGTGGTGTACTTTTTTAGTGTTGTTTTTCGTGGTATGGCCTGAGATCTTTGCATGTTGTTCCTGGTAAATTGAACGCCGACGCCTACATGAACATTTTGGACAATCAGGTTCTTCCTACGCTCTGGCAATTTTATGGATTGGACGAATGTTACTCCCAGGACGACAACGCTGCATGTCATGTTGCAGCCTCTGTCAAGCAGTGGTGTCAAGATATAGATGTAAAACGTCTTCCCTGTCCTGCTCAGAGTTCCGATCTAAACCCCATAGAACATTTGTGGGACGAGTTACAACGACACTTACGGACCAGGTAACCAAGTCCAAAATCTACAGCTGAGCTGGCGACATTCTTGCAACAGGAATGGACACAAATACCCATAGCTATGTATCAAAACCTTATTGAAAGTATGCCTAGAAGATTTGATAGTGTAACCGCAACACCTGGTGGACCCTCCCCTTATTAAAGCATGTATTCTTTTATTTATACCATCACACGCGGTCGTACACGCGGAATAAAATTTATTAAGAAAAAACAGATAGCACATCAGTTAGCTACAATCCCCGGCCAAGTCAATGCACTTCTGCCATTTTGCTGGTAGGTCCCGGAGGGCTTTGGTAAACCATGCTGTGGGGGTGTTGGTGCTCCACCTATGGACAATTTCATGGAATTCCGCAGTAAATTGAATGTGTTGGCCCCTGACTGCGTGGGCGGCTTGATGCATGCTTCCACTCCATGGAGATGCGTTTTTTTTTTCGATTGTGTCGTGCAAAAACCACGACTCGTCCCCCGTAACCAGGCGGGCGAAGAAGTTATCCGCATCGGCATCGTGTAGTGCAAGAAGTTCTTTGCAGATGTCGACGTGTTTCGCCTTTTGTTGTGGTGTGAGTGCATGAGGCACCTTCTGTGCACACACCTTCGTCATCTCCGAATCGTCATGCACAATCGCCTGCAATGTTCCTCACGCAAGTCTTCTCTCTTCCTGCATCTCGTTGAATGTTATGCGCTTGTTCGCCCTGATCAAACCCGAGACGGCTGCCATATTTGCTGCTGTATGCGATGTTGCTGGTCATCCCGTGCTGACACCTTTGGCCGCAGTCTCCACTTCACCGTTGAAGTTGGCCAACCAGCGGTAGACGGCACGTCTTGAGGGGGCTTTTACCGCACACCGACACCATGCGACGATAGATCTCACTAACCTGTATCCCCTCTTTCTATAGATTTGATTTGGTTTGGTTTGGTTTGGTTTAGAGCGCTAGGTCATTTTTTGCTACACGGGGGCTAATTAGACCGGGACCTACTGCTTAATGTCGATTCCGAACGACTACAAACATCCATGCCAACAGTGGGACTCGAAACCACTGACCGAAAGCCAGCGTCCTAGCCATTTGGCCATCTTCCTCCTCCCATAGGAACCACGCTATTCAACGCTGACCGTGATAGTCACCTTCCATCATTGGTGTTCACGCTCTCGATGACAGCGGCCAAAGGGATGGGCGCTGTCTCGTTGCTTTCGCCTTCAACCAGCGACATCTATGCATTCCACGTAGCTCACGCCCCCTTATGTCTATTTTGTTGGTTTTCCCTGTCGCATTGTGTATACTTTCGTTAAGAGAATCGTTGTGTCAATAATTTCTGTACGACACTAGTATATATATATATATATATATATATATATATATATATATATATATATATATATATATGTGTGTGTGTGTGTGTGTGTGTGTGTGTGTGTATACTCTGTCACAAAAAATATATGCACCCAGAAGGAAACGAGCTACTATCACGAAACTTAACATGTATGTAGTGTATGAGGAGATAAGCAAATTACTACAAATTCAGACGAACGAACCGTTTTAGTAAGAAAATATGGCATAAAAAGGTTACAAATCAGTAAGTAGTAAATCCACCTCTGGCAGCTATACAAGCCGAAACACGGCGTGACATCGAATCAATGAGTTCACCTATGACCTCCTGCGGAAGATCATGCTATAATCTTTGCAACTGGGCAGTTAATTCAACAATATTTCGGGACGGCTGAAGTTGCCTTCCAATCACGTCTCAGACGTGCTCTATTGGCGAGAGGTCTGGTGACCTGGCAGGCCATGGGAGTACGTTATATCCTGGACGACATTGTTGGGAGAGTCGCGCAGTATGCGGACGAGCGTTGTCTTGCTGATAAATGGCACCTGGGCGACTTAATAGCATAGTCAGTACAACTGGCGTTAAAATCTCGTCCACGTAACTGCATGCCGTCAAAGTGCATTGAAGGACGACTAGAGGTGATTGTGTGTCCCAAAAATCGCTCCCCACACTGTCACACCTTGTGTAATTGCCGTATGCCTCTCGACAACAAATGCAGGATCGGACCGGTGGCCTGGTCGCCTCCACACGCGTATGCGCTGGTCATCATCATTGAGACTGAATCGAGATTCATCGCTGAAGATCACACGCCTCCAGTCGGTGACACTCCAGCTTTCCCGGGGTTGGCAAATATCCAATCGGCACTGCCTATGATGTGGTGTCAGAGATAGACGTATTAATGGACGTTGGCTCCGTATACCTGCGTCGACCAGTCGTCTCCGAATGGTTTCCCTTGATACCACCGGAATACTCTTGGACCACCGGACGGTCCCTTGATACCTTCCATCCAAGTCGACAGATTTGTTTGAATAACCCTATGGCACGAGCAATCATGCTTTTAAACTCTCCCGGCTGCGCATCTCATATGCGCATAGCGCGCTTATCCTTGTCTCATTGGCGTCGAAATTGTAATCATTTGCATATCTCTTACCAGACTACATTCCTGCCAAGTTTCGTGACAGTAGCTCGATTTCTTCCGGGTGCATATATTTTTTTGTGACAGTGTATATATATATATATATATATATATATATATATATACATACATACATACTTATATCCACACTAGTACATGCATTCCTACATACAGCCACATATAACGGAATTATACCTACTGCTTTTCAGAGTTTCCTGTTGGCTTTTACCCTAGACACTTTTCTTTTATGACTATTTTTAACCAGATAATTCAACTAGTCCTGATTTCTAATGTAACTCAGCGGGGCCCCTTATGGTGCGTGAAAATGACTAGTAATCATGATGTTGATGCCAGCTGCTAAGAATAGTTCTCATTCAAAAACGTCACTTTTCGAGCTTATTTGGGCGTCCTCTTTCTCAGCATTTGAATGAATTGGGTGATGTTTCATCATGAATGAATAGATTTTTAAAAATTGACTCCCCAGTATTAAAATATTTTTTGTTCAAAATGAATACTAGGATGTTTTCATTAAAGTTTAACTTCAATTCCGATAAGCTAACCGTTTTCACTAAGATCATATATGCCTAGTTATTAACTCTGCTTAATCATTTAAATTAACCTTATTTATTTAACCTTTTTGCATTTGAATTTTTCTCTTAGTAAAAACTAAATTCAGCATTTGATAAACTAGTTGAAACGGTTTTATGAAGGTTAAAAAAGGAATATTTAAAAGTATTTTATAAACAATATTTACTTATCTCCATTTGTTTTCGATCGTTAAAAATATTTCTTCAGTTTTTTTTCTTATACACATTTTAATTAAAATCTTGCATTAAGTTTTTTCTTTCAAACCAGATTTGTAGAGTGTTGTATGCGAAAGGACTTGGCGCCCCGTAACCTACGATCCGATTTTACTTTGTATATCACCTAACCTTTAACGGCGGAGTAATCATATTTCTCTCACGCATTACTGCGTCATTATATTATAAATTAATAAAGTAAACTTTAACCTTCATGAAACTGACCTTGCTCTATGGGGACTAGATGTCAAAGATTACAATTTTTTGAGGATATCCAATAAACATTTAATACGCATTTGATACCGATTTTGTACATCTTCAAAATCGTCAACGAAATTAGTGTAATATACCTACATTGCAGTGTATATTAACCTCAGTCCCTCAAATACCCTCGAGCGTTCCTATCCATGCATGATATTTCTGTTCTTGCCGATAAAAGGCTATGGACAAACTAAACACAATTTATAAAAAAATTTTTGCGTTTGGACTTTGAAATTACTTTTAATAGAACAGCGTCACCTTTTCACGTGTTTCAGAGGTACACGCTCAGCCTAACTAATTCCGTCTAAAGTCTCACTTGATTCCTTTGTTTTTGCTTCGGATCTTTCCCAACGTCATTGTTTAGGTTTTCACACTCTGAACAGCTCACGTTTGATACACTCATTAAAGGGCCGTTGTGAAATGTTTCGCCCTTTCTGCACCGGTTTTGAAATTATAAAAAAAATAGGAAAATTCTACTCTCGATCCCTTACTTGCCCGTTCAGTGGTAAAGTGGGGTAATGAAAAAAGTACGTTCATATGAACTCCGAAATCCCTATTAGTTGCATTGTTTCATATAAGACTATATATTCAAATCATATTAATTCACTACAAATAAAGATATGTTTTCCTATTTTAGGTTAGTAAAACTTGCAGAAATTTTTTCTTTGTTCCTTTATATAATAAAAGTTTTTCTAACAAAACATTCTCTCTTCTGACTACCATGAAGGAAAATGTAAACATTCCGCAGATAAGATGCTCAAATATTGTGAAAAAAATTATTTTCAGAATATGAAAAATATGGGTATTTTAATAAAGATTTGATTGTATTTTAATAAAGATTTGATTGTATTTTAATAAAGATTTGATTGTATTTTAATAAAGATTTGTACCTCGATTGTTTGATAATATTTTCGATTGGATTAATTACCTTGAGGGCTAGATCTTTCCAAAAGATAGCTATTGATCTTACAGTTATGAATTTTCGTGGTCTGGAAGGACCATGAGATAAAAGATGTTTAAAATCAGGCTTCATGAAAGATGTAAAATATAAACAATAGAAATAAACAAAAATTAAAATTCAAGCATAGACTGCTAAATCACTTTAACATAAAACATATCCTGCAAAGAAAACAAAAAATTTTCAATAGAGGATAGCGCAGAAGCTTCATATCCCCATAATGAAAAAAAAAATTAAATAAATATTTTACTTTGAATTAGGATTATTTGTGTGCTTGCATGTAAGGTGCGTTGAGCCCATACTGTAAGTTGTGTTTGTCTTTTCATTTTCTTTTTGACTTATTGCTTCCTTGGGGGACTCGGGGCCTTGGGATGTCTTTTGGGCTTACCTGCATCCTATTCAGAAAGTTCCCCTTGAGGTAACTGATATGGTTAGGCTTCCTGATGACGAGACCTGTCGGTTACCTCTATGTTGTTTTATGGTTCAGTTCCGGCACTTATACAGAAACTTGCCGTTGGTGCGCGGATGCCCAGAGTGCTTGATTTCTGTTTGTTTTTTGTCTATATTCGTATTATTTTTATTTATGCTTCATGAAAGATATCTCTCATGCATGCTTAGACATATTTCACTGTCGTTATATTTAAAAAGTATAATTACTTATGTGTATTTAACATCGAAAATCAACTACAAAAAAAAAGTTTCATTCACGATAAATCCTTTAATTTATATATAAAATAAAATAGTTGCTATTAAGACAGATAAGAAAAAATAATGAAGTTCACAAGTGATTTCTAACCGATTAAAATAAACAAAATGTTCCATGTAGATTGCATAAAAATACGTGGGCAGAAAAAGTGATAGGAATTTCTCAAATCTTATATATTGAAATCAAGAAAAACATCAAGGAAGTAAAAGGCGAGAGAAACTTCCTGTGAAGAAAAAGAAACTAAATACGGAAGTTTAAATTATGCAATATCTTTCTTGTCTTAATCTATCATTTAAAAATTTATTAAAAATAACAGCATGCTACCTGTACGGCGACTACTCATGTGGAAGAATATAAATTTGATTGATAAAACTTCACATAAATATACGTTGCATTTATCTTTTGATTCTCTATCAGTTATTTATTATATTATTCATCTTTTTTAACTCATCCATCTCTTACTGGAGTTCACTGCAGGATGTCCAATCAAAGATGTCATGGAGATGAATGTCTGAAACAGAAAGGTTTTGTGTCACGAACGCTAATACATTCACAAGTACATTTATACGCGTATGTGTAAATTCTAAATCAATTTATTTTGAACCTTACATCCTAAGATCCATGAAGAATGTATGAATGAAACTGGAATTCATATCTTATCCACGCTCTCAGACATCTATTTATCATTTCTTTTTTTAAAAAAATGTTACGCTATTTTGAACAAAAATAGCATTCATTATTAATGAACTTATATAAAAGTGAACGTGTGAATGAAAGATTAGTTAAAACTCTAAAAGTGTTCTGCATTTTAGCTCAATGGAAAATTACACAAGCCAAGAACTAAAAGGAAATGATCAAAGAAACAAAGTGAAATGTTCATATAAATTCGAGAATTGCATGAATGTGAGGAAAATCTTGTTTTTAAAAAGCAAAAGTAACAAAATGTTCTTCCAGTACTCTTTCTTGGAAATAAACAAATCTACAGAGTAAATAATATGCACCTTTTACTGTTTTTCTCTTATCTATTAAAATTGAAAGGACATATGGCGTGACAGTAAGAAACGACACTTTGTGAAGCGCATTTGTAAACATAATAACATAACTTGGGGCTGTTGTTGTTTCTAATGCCCCCTGGCCGGAAGCTTTATATTGTAACGATGCAGGGCATATGTCGGAATCAGAGGTCCAGAATCCGATTCCTGAGTAAATATAAATGAGTGCAAATATAAATATAAAGTCGATATAAATATAAATATAAATATAAATATAAATATAAATATGAATATAAATATGAATATAAATATGATATAAATATGAATAAATGATATAAATGATATAAATGATATATATGAATAAATGATATAAATATGAATATAAATATGATAATATAAATATGAATATTAATATAAATATTAAATATAAATATAAATATAAATATGAATATGAATATAAATATTGAGTCGAAATATAAATGAGTGCAAGTGTGGCAAAATAACCATTATATTTTGGCTTTGGTTTTGTTTGGTTTGGTTTAGAGCGCTACAGTCAATTTTTGCTACACGAGGGAGGGCTAATTAGACTGGGACCTACTGCACCCATTATATTTTGACTTATATGTAAAGAAGTAATCACTGAAAAGGTATTTTTATTTATAAATATATTTTCTCTCAACTTTTACCGAAAAAAATGAAATTTTTCGGGTTGAAATCTCTTTACATAATTATTGTTAATATGATTTTATATGATCCAGATAGTTTTGATTAAAAACATGAGACACTTAAAACCGATATAATGAATGGAAAAACGCCAAAACTACTGAAAGTTTAAACGGAATGAAAATAAATATGGCATTTTTTTTATAACACGCAGACCAATTACTCAATTAAACATTCGAAAGGCATAAAGTCACATTCTTCGTCAGAAGAAAAATAGTTCAGAAAGTCAGTTTTAGGTGTACAATGGAAGCGTTCCGTCTCCTAGAAGACATCTCCTAAAACAGAGAAAGAGAGGCAGTTAGATGGAAAACAAACATGAAAAAGCAGGAAAAACAGGGATTAAAAAAATTTTAAAAAACGCAGAAAACAGAGAGAAAATAATCGATAAAGAGAAAAAAATACATTAAAATTAAAAACTAGAAATAACGACCGCAAAATATGTACAAAAGTATTCCAAACAGATGGAAATAGAGCTTTTGTCGTTTAAAGACCAGTCGGCGTTATGAGTTTGGTGTGGAGATGAACAAGGAGTTGCCCTCCAAATAGGAAAAAAAGCCATCTCTGAGGCATATTCGGAGCCACAATGTATAAAAAAGATCATGTAGTAGAAATATATGTGTATCTACACTCCAAGCAAAACATATGACAGTTAATATGCAGTTAAGGACAGTAGTTCATACATTTTTCGTTTCTTTATAGACTTATGGAATTTTTAAAACATGGTAAACAGATCTGTTATTTTTTTTTAAATATAAAAGTCTTTTACTTACCCATTAAAAAGAGAATCATTATTGAAAATGAAATTGGTACATAAATTATGAAGTTTTCATTACCTTTTCCCTATTACCTTTTTATGTAGAGAGAAGCCTTAAATTTTTGAGTGTGATTATAAAAATTTGCATTTTAAATATTCTAAGTACTTTCAATAAAAATATTTTTTATTGAATGATTAGAAATACATGCTTCCTACTTTAGAGTAACCTTATTTGTTATTGAGCCTGAATAATTGCATTATGTCCTGTGGATTACAGGGTTAATGAAAATGTTTCTGGGTTTTTTTCTGGAAACTGAACTGCAGCACACAAAAGAAATCTCATGAGACTAGTAAAAAATGATATAAAGTAATATTTTACTTTCAAATATACGTTCTTCGGATTTTTATAAACATTTAAAAGTGAACATTTTGAAACCATTCCATATTTAATAAATTCAAGTCTAATTATGAAACTTATTTTAAGCAATGCAGCTGTACTTGAATTAATTTGCAATTATTTAAAAAATACAAATTAAAAATATAGGTATTTGCTTACAGTCTCAAATTGATGCATCCCGTTTTACGATTACCTCTGACTCCCGAGAAACTTATAAAAGATTCTGTCCACAAACAAACAACAGTAGAAAAAAACAAAGGTTTACTAAGTGAATGTTATACATAAATACTTTGCTTAATGATAATGTTCCACACATTTGATAAAGATGTGTTTTCGCTGATATTTATTTCAATAGTATATAGAGTATATAGTTCACTTCTACCCGCACTTGGGTGTATATAATTTGAAGTAGCACTCTAAATGAATTTGATACAAACACAGTTTATACATGAAACAATGTTTATTGAATTCGTTGCACATATAGAATTTGCTAGAACAGCAATAAGCATACGTACTACTTGTACGGAATATATATTATCATCCAATAAAAATACAATTTGCGAATACTCACAAACCAGCAGAGAGTCAAACCAGCGGTACTGCCACGTAAACTTTGGGCCCCCTAAGCACTAGCGCCGGCTAAAACCTGGAGCTGCTTACTCGTAGCTGCCCTAACTCGCTTATCTATTAACCTTAACAACAACCTTCTTTCAACCCTTGTATTAATCAAGCTGCTTCGTATTTATACCAAGCGCGTATGCCGAAATTAGCATATCTCAAGCAGCTTCTTTAATTCATTCACTCAAAAGTTCGATTCTTGTGAATCGAATCTTATGTATACCTGACAAGTAGTCTAAACTTAGCTTTCCCTTCATATACTGAAATTAAGCATTAACTATTGAGCCCATGTGTTAAATGTTCATGCATATTGAAGGCAGGAGAGTAGGCGCATTTTCGTAAAATGCTATGTTGTTTAGGAGAAGGATATAACTTTTTTATTTTGGTTCTCATTCATGTGGCTGTAGATGCGTCACCTCTTATAAAAAATTGTATTAAAATAAAAGCAGATATTCAGGAAAAGAGAAAGTAGGAGAGTACATCTTATAAGACAGGGTTTCCCGAACTGTGTTCCGTGGAACACTGATGTTCCACAGAAAGTTAATAGATGTTTCGCTAAAATCTGGAATTAATTTATATCCTGCAACGGCTGCAAGAAATTCAAACATATTTACCGGATTATTTCTCTAAATATTTAAAAAATTAAATATTCATGCATAATTACTAAATACTAAATAAACAAATCTTTTTTCCCTCATTTTTAAAAATTTTATTAATTATTTATTATTATATATCCTACAAAATAAACGAGGCGTTCCGTTAAAATTTTAGGATTTTACGAAGTGTTCCATCGCAGGAAAAGTTTGGGAAACCCTGTTATAAGGTATGGATGGGTTAAAGAAGATCTTTTCAATCAAACAACGAGTAAGTAGGGGAGAGAGGGCTTTTATTTTTACCTTCTATAATCTAATAGTTTAAAATTAAATATAGTAAAAAACACATTCTTTACAAAGTGATCTGCGTATATAGGGCGTTTAGAAAATGTTTCTCTTAAAATAAGTTTCCATCCCAACATCCTTCATTTTTCTGTTCCTATTTCGCTTCAATTTACAGAGCAACATTTGGCATCAACTGTTTTAAGATTTTAATAAAATTTAAAATAAATTTAAAAGCAAAACAAAGTTTACTTGTAAGCCTCAGATAAAGAGTTTTGTGCCAATGAACCGAAATATGTTTACTCGGCCATTTACTACCTGAAGCGATGAATAATTGGCTTTAAATTTTAAAATTATATGCAATATTCTAAATGGAAAAATAGCTTCTAATTCCATGCATTTCTTGTGGCCATTTGTCCTACAATTGAGGCTTCCATCATGATATCTCAGCAGGGGGCATCACGTAGATCACTAGCTGAAATAGATGAGAGAGATACAGGTCATGAATGATGACAGGGAATAACAAAAAATATTCAACAATTTTCCCTGTTGAATGCATTCATAAATGTTACAATGCTTTCTAGTAAGAGAAGAGAAAAGACGCATGTGTTCTGTAGAAATAAAAGTGGACTTAAATGAAGTATAGAAATTTTGATACAAGATGTATACCTGATTTGTTTCTTTGGGTGAGTTATAGGGAAGCATCAGGAGATGGGAATAAATTATATCATAAATAAATCCAAATTTTCTCAAAAAGTTGAACATTTATCTCATTAATTCACCTTATTTTTAGCATTTATTTTGTACTATTCCATGCATAAAATTACAATCAATTATTTCCTGCTTAAGCTTCACTTGTGTTTGAGAAAATAGCTGCTCTCTTATATGCTTACAAGTATAAAAATCGCTGAATTCATTAATTATTCCTCACATTATATTAGCATATCACAAGGTTTAATAGGGGAAATGGCTGTTGTAGGATAAAACTGATTTTAAGTTATTTCGTCTGAAAAAGAGAAAATATGACTATTTATTACTCATCTACAAGAAAAGAGTGGTTGTCAATAATTCTTTCAATGCAATTTCCTTGTGAAGACATCACATGGCGACTATAGGCCAACATGAACTATTTCAAACAGCTTTTTCTGAATATATAAAAGAATTAAAATATATTTACGTTTTCTCTATAAAACAATGTACAGAACTACTTTCATAAATAGGAAAAATAAGTAAAATTGCTAAAACTGTGGTCTCGTAACATCTTTTCAAACTTTATGTACATTGCCTTAGTTTATTTAATTTTGTCATTGATATCAAATAAAAGAGCCCCTTAGTTTTCAAAACTGAAGTGCCACACTAATTTTGTGTGACATTCTGCAAAGTCCATGCGTACTGCTTTTGATCCATGGTAATGATTTCATGGTATAAGATATCACTTTATAGTATTTTTGAGGCTAAAAAATATTTATTAGAAAAAAAGGATAACGGACAATAGTAAAAAATATATACTTTTAAATATTATGCTAAGTTAAACAGCTACATGGAAACATTTCATAATAAAAGTCAAAATAATAAAAAAGGCTTGAGCGGTGTGTGAGATACGTCTACTAATGTATTAATTGATGGTGTATCATGATAAAATGTTTGTAATAAATGTAACTGGCTTTTCTCTAAAGATAAAAAAGTTATCCCTATTAGCTTTTCGGTAAATGTTTTATTCAATGCCTCATTAATTTATTACGGTTATTATTAAACATGGCCATGGGCAATTTTTTTTCCTTACATCATCATCTTTTGAAATGCTGTTTTGGCAGCATCTCACACTACTGAAATGTAAGTAGGATAAAACTGCACTTACAGGTCTTTTTATAACGGTGAATAACATTTTTTAGATAAATATTACAAGAATAAGAACTGGAAAATACAACATGTATGTTTTAGTTCTATTTTAAATAAAATTTTTTAAAAAAGTCATGCACATAAAAATTTCCTTATTACTCCTATTTATATGATTTATAGAGGTATTCTCTGAAACCCTCTACATTAAAGTGTAACCTATAGATTTTATAGCTGACTTTTTACTAGTTCGTGATTCTTTCGCGAATAATTATATTAGGAAAAGTAATTTTAAATTGACAGCTTGTAGAAAATTTATCAAGCAAGCAATTTTTGGATTTATATTTTAGTAGCAAAGCAGTGTGGACGTAGTATTGCACAGTCATATGATCGCATTTTATGCAGAGAGAGGGAGAGAGATATGGGTTGTAAGAAAAAAGTATTTGTGATGGATTTTAAACATAAAAATCTATATTTTGTGCTCATTAATATCAAAATAATTGGGACCGTTCTTATTCAAAACGTTCTAAGTATATATTTTTGTTGGAAATGCACCAGGAGGGAAAATATCTGACATTGGTGAATAAATTAAAAGGCTCTTGATTTTAAAACGATTGCCAATTTGGATAATATGGTGAGCAAATATGTTGACAATTAAAAGCTGGAGTTGAGAAGTTTCGGTTTTTTATACTATATTTCGCTAGATTGTCCCTCTTAAGTAATTTTATTTTAAACTTAAGTGTCATAGACTTCACTCATTTTTTCTTCTTTTTCGATACTATGTTCATGGTAAGAAAAATCCTTTATCGAACAGACTGCAAATCAGCCTCCTATATAAGAACACTCTCGTTTGTTTTTAGAAACTTCACAAACTTTTTTCACCAAGTAGGAAAGCTGTCTATAAATATTTTGTTGAAAGTGATTACTTTCAACAAAAAATTTCGAAGCAGTTGTTTAAAGCTCTTCTTCTTGAAAAGATAATAAATGACTTGCAACTAAATCAAGGTTTGTTCTTAAAGAAAACAGTTCTTTAATGACGTTCAAAAGAATTCAAGTAGGTCTAAAGCTTTTAAAGAAATAAGTAGCTATAGTGCAGGTAGGTTGCTCGACTGGAAGTGCTACCGTCATCTTTAGCTCAGTGAGAGCTAATTGCAGTATGGTACAAATATGAATAAAATTTAATCAGGAATAAACTGAGGTGATTAATTACTTTTCTTCAGAAAATCGCCTTGATTTCTGTATACATAATAATTAATGTATGATCAAATATATTCCGAAAAATTACTCAGCAATAAATCTTATACTGTACTATAATTATTTCATTATTTGAGACCTCAAGTTTTCGTTTTTTCTACGTATTCCACTACTTAGCCCGGGCTAAGAAGAATGCTTTGTCATATAAATGGCAAAACTTAAAACTGTACTTGTATTTTCTCCTCGTACTTGTTTGCGATGATTATTTTTTCTTTTTCATTATATATATATATATATATATATATATATATATATATATATATATATATATATATATATATATATATATATATATATATATATATATATATAGTGAAACCCCGATTTAACGTAACCCGTATTTAACGATTTCCGGCATATAACGTCATTTTTCATCAGTCCCAATTTATTTCCTATACTTGTAATGTTAGAAAATCCCGGATTTAACGTTTTCATTTAAAAATATTTCCCGCATTTAACGTTTTTTCAGAGGGGGGAAAACTCAATGAAATTTTCCTAAAATAGTTAAAAATTGTCATGAAAATTTTAAAGCAAGCAGATTTAATGGAGCGAAATGGAGAAAAGATGGGAAAACTGGCTAATAATAAAGAAAAAAGTTCGAAATTGTCACCGTTTGAGGAATTCCTTTTCCAATGGTTCAATAAAGTTCAACAAAGTTCGTATAACAAGCATTCCTATAAATGGCCCCGTTTTGAAATAGAAATTGCTTCTAAACTGGGAATTTAAGGATTCACAGCTTCAAATGGTTGGATAGTATGTATGTATTCCTAAAATAGTCAAATAGTTGGATAGTATGTATTCCTAAAATAGTCAAAAATTGTCATGAAGATTTTAAAGCTAGCAGATTTAATGGAGAGATATGGAGAAAAGATGGGAAAACTGGCTAATAAAAAAGAAAAAAGTAGGAAATTGTCACCGTTTGAGGAATTCCTTTTCCAATGGTTCAATAAAGTTCAACAAAGTTCGTATAAGAAGCATTCCTATAAATGGCCCCGTTTTGAAATAGAAATTGCTTCTAAACTGGGAATTTAAGGATTCACAGCTTCAAATGGTTGGATAGTATGTATATATTCCTAAAATAGTCAAATAGTTGGATAGTATGTATTCCTAAAATAGTCAAAAATTGTCATGAAAATTTTAAAGCTAGCAGATTTAATGGAGAGATATGGAGAAAAGATGGGAAAACTGGCTAATAAAAAAGAAAAAAGTAGGAAATTGTCACCGTTTTAGTAATTCCTTTTCCAATGGTTCAATAAAGTTCAACAAAGTTCGTATAACAAGCATTCCTATAAATGGCCCCGTTTTGAAATAGAAATTGCTTCTAAACTGGGAATTTAAGGATTCACAGCTTCAAATGGTTGGATAGTATGTATGTATTCCTAAAATAGTCAAATAGTTGGATAGTATGTATTCCTAAAATAGTCAAAAATTGTCATGAAAATTTTAAAGCTAGCAGATTTAATGGAGAAATATAGAGAAAAGATGGGAAAACTGGCTAATAAAAAAGAAAAAAGTAGGAAATTGTCACCGTTTGAGGAATTCCTTTTCCAATGGTTCAATAAAGTTCAACAAAGTTCGTATAACAAGCATTCCTATAAATGGCCCCGTTTTGAAATAGAAATTGCTTCTAAACTGGGAATTTAAGGATTCACAGCTTCAAATGGTTGGATAGTATGTATGTATTCCTAAAATAGTCAAATAGTTGGATAGTATGTATTCCTAAAATAGTCAAAAATTGTCATGAAAATTTTAAAGCTAGCAGATTTAATGAAGAAATATGGAGAAAAGATGGGAAAACTGGCTAATAAAAAAGAAAAAAGTAGGAAATTGTCACCGTTTGAGGAATTCCTTTTCCAATGGTTCAATAAAGTTCAACAAAGTTCGTATAACAAGCATTCCTATAAATGGCCCCGTTTTGAAATAGAAATTGCTTCTAAACTGGGAATTTAAGGATCCACAGCTTCAAATAGTTGGATAGACCGCTTTAAAAAAGGCAAAATATATCATGCAAGTCTATTTGTGGCGAGTCTGCTAGAGTCGGTTCTTCGCAAATTGGACAGACAAATTCGCTTGCAGAAACGTAAGATTATTTTGTTTGTTGATCAATCTAGAACCCATGCTGTACATTTAAAATTACAAAATGTGCGAATGGCATTTTTCCCTGCCAATTGTACAAGCAAATATCAACCTTGTTATTTGGGGATCATACGATCGTTCAATGTAAAGTATAAAAACCAAGATACCCCCCCCCTTCTTAGTATAGAATTTGAAGGCAGGAAAAAAACGAGAAACGTTCTAGAATCTCTTCATATGATTTCTTCAGCATGGGAAAATGTATCTCACGTCCTTTTGTAAAAGCTGGTTTTCCGGAGGACAGTGATGATGAATTTGAGTACGAGAAGAGAGAAAATGAAGACTCTAATGAAATGGGTCATTTCTCTTCTTGCTCATATATAGATCTCGAGAATTAACTACATTGCGATTCAAATATAGTGACATCAGAGATTCCGATTCTAAGTGATTTAATAGACTCAGAATTGGATAGTTCGGACAATGATGAAGATGAGGAACATGGAAATCCTTCTGCGACAGAAGCCATTCAAGCTTCGAAAACAGTGGAAGCATTCCTTTCAAATAGTGAAGGTCAAGAAAAAAGCTTACTAAACTCCTGTTGAGAATGCGATTTGTGCTATAAACAGGACGCAAATTGAAATAACCGATTTTTTAAAGCATAATTTAGAAAACTGATATGTAAACCATTGTAAATGAAGAAATAAAAGGTATGTTACCTAACTTAGACTTTATTTTATGCTCAGTGTTTTGTTTTTGGTCTTACCCCGATTTAACGTTTTCCCGCATATAACCTCATTTCGTTATGGTCCCTTGAATAACGTTAAATCGGGGTTTCACTATATATATATATATATATATATATATATATATATATAATTATAAAAACACAAGAAAAATCTTTAAAAAGTCAAAGATAACAGCAATCACATTCGAAAATTCGTACACAAATCAGAATTTCTTTAGACGCGCAATTAGATACACTGATAATGATCAGAAAAAATGCTCTTAATCCATGTGGCAAGGTAACGCAGTGTAAGATTATTGAAAAAAAAATTTGGAAAAAAATTGTACTTTACCCTGAAATTATATTTTTCCATCAGAAAATTAGTTCCATTTTTATTTGAACTTAATTACTTCCAGGAAATCAACTTAATATAGACTTAAGTATATTCTTTTAAAATATCACTTTATTTGTAATTACAGGTAGCCCTCCTGCAGCACTGCATCTTACAACACGGTTTCGCTCTAACACGATAGGATAAATTGCGGGAACCCTCATATAACGCTGCAACCTGTAACACGGTTTCGCTCTAACACGATTAAAAAATTGCGAAACATTTGCACAACACTGCACCTCTACAGCACTAGATATCATGATTCTTGTTTATCACATTAAAAAAAATATTATCTCAAAATAATGGGAAGGAACAATAAACTATAGTGGATTTACATGAAAATGCATAAACAAATTATATTTTATTCATTTATAACTCTATAAAATTGCAAGAAGGCCTAAGCTTAGCTGAAAATCTTGAATAATTTTTCTTGAATGCAGACTCTACTGAAAAAAGCCAAAAAAAGCCGAAAATTCAAAAGGGAGCTGCAAAATTGTGTATCTCTATACCACGAAATCTACAATGACCTTGTAAAAACCAGCAAACAAACCAAAATTACAGATTTTTTAAAGAAGATAGAAGGTGCAAAAAATCTAAATGAAGAAAAAGGTTCTAAAAGTGAAGGTGACATTGTTCAACCGAAAACATGTTCTCGTTTGATTGTACTTAGCAGTAATGAGGAAGAAATTTATTAAATTAATGTCACATTAAATGAAACTAATATGTTTTGTTTCTTTTCGTTTTGTGTTATACATGCATATATATTTTCAATAAAAATTAACTTGCTTGTATGCAATTTTAAAAAAAATTGTTTTTAATAAGTTTTCGGAACGTAACCCCCTTTTTTGTATTGTCTCTGGGTCTCATATAACACGATTTCACACAACACGGCATTTTCTAGGAACCTATCTACCGTGTTATAGGAGGGTCACCCGTATATACAAGTTTCCAAAAACATGAATATTATACAAGAATTTGTATAAAAAAAGTGAGGGGGAACTTTTGAAATCTGATTTCTCTTTCATATTTCCTCAATACCCTTGTTATTATTTGTACTTTAAATGGTTTTGACATAACTTTAGATTCATTATTTAATCCACGGTTTTCAGGCACTATCTGCACAAGTGCAAACACTGTATGCGCTGAAAAGAATTGCAGTAAATAGGGAGGTAAGAACCCCCCCCCCCAAAAAAAAAAAGCCTGTGATATTTTGGCATGTTATCAATAACTTCTAACGTGAATGAACCCCATACACCTTTCCGCATTAGGGCTTGTGGCGGCCCAGTGGTACAGCGCGCTGGTTTTCGGTGCTGAGGGTGCTCGGAACGAATCCTAGCGTCACGCCACGAAAAATGCCTCCGTTCGTGTCGCCCATTCATAGGGGGTAATGCTTTTCGCCTATATGGTGCCCCCACAATTAAATGGGCAGTGAAATTGTGGTGTAGTATAGGCGGATGTTTCACAACAAGTGCCTCCGCATTGGAAAAATAAATAAATAATAACTTTCCGCATTCCGATTTGGACTGGTCATGGGAAGTCATTTGAGTAACCATCCCTTGCAGAATATTGCAGAGAATTCTGTACGAAAATAATGTTACTTTCATATTTTTGCATAACAAATAGTATGAAAGAAAGCTATCTATTAGATATTATAAAGAAAAACTCATTTGAGCAGTTTCAATTGCTGGAGTTTTTCACTCTATAAAAGTAAAAGCTAAGAAAAATATAAACTATCCCATCTAACGTGACACTTTATAAACACTAATTTTTTTTATACTAATTGTTTTCCCCTGTATTTAAAATGTTATTGGCTTAATAGGTAAGAACATATAAAAACTTGAACAATATATACTCGCACACGCATACACACACATATATATGAAATTATTTTCAATTAAATTTACATGCATTTATTAGCTGTGTTTAACAGCTATTAAATTGTTCCGAAAATGTTTTGAAAATCCAGTGTGAGGTGCATCTAGCTCTTCGTTTCCGTACGTGCATTCCCGTCATGTGGTAGTTCTGTAATGAAATGTGTACCCATAACACTTTTGCCATTGGCCTCAGTAATCATCTGAGTAAAACTGCAATAGAATTAACCTCAGCCCCAGAAATAAACATATTTGTTTAACTGACAAGAAAGGATAATAATCAACAAGTAGTTTTCATAGTCTAATAAGTTCTCAAATACTGCAGCATCTAAAACTCTTGTGTATAAATCAGAAAAAACGTTGCTTTTGTGAAGAAATGCCGCAATAAATGCCAAAACTTTTAAATGAAGCGTTGAGAGGGATTACCAAATTAACTAGGGTTTGGGTCTTGTTAAAGGGAGGAATAAAAAACTGTGGGAAAAAGACCTAGAGGAAGTCTCTTGTTTAACTACTTTGCTTAATGTACGAAATGTAACCTCCTCCTATATTTTAATACTATTTAGAAATAATATTATCTCCGAAAGAAGTAGGGGATATGAGAGGTTAAAACCACCTCCAAGAGCAGAAAAAAAGAGGACAGGAAAAAATTTCCACTGTCAATTTTCCTCAACCCCTACCTCCGTCCTAACACGGAAACCATCTAGATCAGTAGTTCCAAATCGGTAAACCGCGGACCACTGGTGGTCCGTAAGAACCCAAGAAGTGGTCCGAGAGGTCAGGAGTGGGAAAAGAAAATTGGATTTATACTTCCAAAACGACCACGAATTTAAACAATTTTTTAAAACTGGGAGCAAAACAATTTTTAGCTCTATTTTTGATCAAATTCTAAAGTGGTTCTATTTTCTAGTTCTATCAAAGATCCAATTCTAAAAATTCCTACACTGCTGGCCACTGTAAATGCAACACCCTGAAGGAAACATGCAAATAACATAAAATTTACAACATGCATTAGCGGAGGTGAGATATGCAAATGATTAGAATTTCAGCGCAGACGCACATCACGCCCGCCTGTGGCGCCACTTCAAAGCGCTATTTAAGGCTTGGAGATTTCGACGATTTCAAGTTCGGTAATTGTGTTTTTCTTGTGGTTTTTTCAAAAAAACGATGAATTATGCCTCGTCGAAAACAGCGATCATCTTTTGATCAAGTATCCGAGATCGACAGAGGAAGGATAGTGGCCTACCGAGATTGTGGATTATCTTTCAGGGAAATCGGTAGTCGTGTTGGACGAAACAAAACAACTGTAATGCGGATATGTGATCGTTGGATGCAGGAGGGTACGACGGACCGACGTGTTTGATGCATCCACCTCAGCGCACCACTTCACGTGATGACAGGCAAATTGTGCGCATGGCAGTGACGGATCGCTCAGTCACATCACGAACCATAGCACAGCACATGCAGTCTGTAACGCATCATCCAGTGTCTGCGCGTACCATTCGACGCCGTTTACAGCAGATTGGTCTGTCCGCAAGACGTCCATTGCTTTGTCTACCCTTGACGCAGAACCACAGACGTCTCCGCCGCCAATGGTGCGATGACAGAAGGATGTGGACGGCAGAATGGAATGAAATTGTCTTTACTGACGAGTCACGCGTCTGTCTGCAACACCACGATGGTCGCATTCGAGTCTGGAGACACCGTGAAGAGAGGATGCTGAACAGCTGCGTTATGCACCGCCACACTGGTCCTGCACCGGGTATTATGGTATGGCGCGGTATTGGATATCACTCTCGCACACCTCTAGTACGCACTGCCGGTACTTTAAACAGCCAGCGCTACATCTCCGAGATGTTGGAGCCAGTTGTCCTTCCTTACCTTCAGGGCTTGCCCACAGCCATATTTCAAAAGGATAATGCGCGACCACACGTGGTACGCATTGTCCAACGGTTCTTCGTCAATCGCCAGATTGAATTGCTTCCCTGGCCGCCTCGCTCTCAGGATCTTTAGCCGATAGAAAACATGTGGTCCATGGTTGCTCTACGATTGACCCAGATTCCATTCCCAGCTGCCACAGCAGATCAACTTTGGCAACGTGTGGAAACTGCTTGGTCTGCTGTACCCCAAGAACTCATCCAAAGACTCTTTGAATCAATGCCGAGGCGTGTGGCAGCGGTAATCTCCAACAATGGCGGCTACTCTGGCTACTGATTTTGGCAGGAACCACACTTCACAGAAGTCTATAAATTTAATCATTTGATACTTGGTCAACATGTTATCGAGAAAATAAATTTTGTTGTGATATCTCTTGTCTTTCTTGGTGTTGCAATTTGGGTGGCCAGCAGTGTATATTTCTTCCGTTCTCTGACGTTTTGAGTACGAAGAAAATTCTTGTTCTGCTTAAATATTTCTACCACATTTTCTGCGATATGAACTCGGAGTGTCACAGCCATTTCGCGGTATCACAGCAATTTTAGAACTAGTAAAGCAAACGCAAGCTGAAAAATCTCGTTATTTTTTAAGTTTTCGTAGGCTGTTGTGTTTGCTATTAAGTTTTCTTCTGCGTTCAACTTGTTTGAGATATTCAGTATTTGTAACTTTTTTATTAAAGTTGTTTATCACAAATAGTTTGTTTATTCTGAAAATAAAACCCATTTTGCCTCTAAAAGGGTTGGTTGGGAAATGGTCTCTGACTTATTTTTTTTCTTTCTAACAAGGAATCTTTGATCAACAAAAGGTTAGAAACCACTGATCTAGATAGAAATTTAGGTGTCTCCGCTGCAGAGCAGATTCGAAGCTAGAAAACCAAAACTGGATCATCCCATTCTTGTTTACTAAATTCGGTGGAGAAATGCCCAATTATTTAAGGGGAGTGGTCACTTTTGCGTACCTTTAAAAGTATCATTTTTAGATCTATGTTCGATTGTATGTACTACTCATGATTTTTGCTTGATTTACATGAAATTGTTTGAGTAACTGCCTATAATAGTGTTTATTATAGATGCAATTTTTCAAAGTAATTAATAAAAATGACTTTTTATGCATAAAAAGTGAATAATTTTTTTTAAAAATCGAGCATTTTGCAGTCAACTACTGTGAAAATTCTGTCAAAATAAATTATTAAGGTACATTAATAATTTCTTACTATATGTGATTACAATACTTCAGGCAACAATATCCAGCAACATTATTCTAAAATATATTAAAACCTTTTAGTACGTGCTATTTTTAATCAGAAATTTCAAAAATGACTGAGTAAAATCTTATAAAAAAATTCTTTAAAAAAAGTAAAATATATTAAGGTTCAAAAATTTTGGTGGATTTTGTTGTCTAAAGTGTTCTAATCACACATAGTAAGTAATTATTAATGTACCTTAATAATTTATTTTGATAGAATACGCACAGTAGTTGACTGCAAAATGCTCCATTTAAAAAACATATTCATTTTTTATGCATAAAAAATCATTTTATTTTTTTTAATAATTACCTTGAAATATTGCATATATAATAAACAGTATTATAGGCAGTTACTCAAAAAATTTCATGTAAATCAAGCAAAAATCATGAGTAGTACATACAATCCAGCATAGGTCTAAAAATGATACTTTTAAAGGTACGTAAAAGTGACCACTCCCCTTAAGGGGACAAGTGACCTTTAACCTTGTTTTTTTTTAAATATTCAATATTTTACTCTACATGCAAAAGAAGAATAATTAATATTATTATCTACTAACATTGAGGACACTTAGTATTCGCAAATAAGTATTTTGTAAACAAAAGACCTGTTTTTCAAAAAGTTCTTCAAAAATCCTAGAATTTTTCAAAATGTTCCATGCGCATTTATTTCCTCCTGATTTCTTCCAAATTTCTAAAGATTGTTTATTGAAGTGTTCGTCACAAAACTGTTCATAATTCTTTAAAATCACAAATATTTTTCAAATTTAAAGACCATAAAATAAAGTAAAAACGTGCAAAAATATTCAAAAAAAAAAACAGGCAGAATAGAAAAAAAAATTATTTAAAACTTTAGATTCATACAAAAAAATTAAATGCACAATTAAATTTATACATATATGGTAAACTTATAATAAACATTTTAAAGTTTTTTATCGATGTGGAGTGCGCGTGGAGCATTTTGAAAAATGTTAGCATTTTTGAAAAATATTTTGAAAAACAGGCTCTATTCTACCAAAAAAACATCCTTATCTTAAATTCTAGAAATCTTCAATGTAGTAAAAAAGAAAATTAATTATTCTCATTTTATATATAGAGTTAAAAGCTGAAAATAAAAAAAATAGAGGTTGAAGGTCCCTTGTCCCTTTAAATGGGACCTTTCGTACTGAATTTTCTGTAGCTGTCTTATAAAACCTACTCATTCATTGGAAACGTTATGTCCGTCAGTCGGTGAAATGTAGTGAAACTTTTGAATTTTTTATTGATATTACAGCTGACATTTATAGTATTACTTTTTTTGTAATAAAACCTATTTTATTGCTTTGCACTAAAACGCTTAAATTTTACAAAACCTGTTTTTTTTTTTTTTTTTTTTTTTTAACTCGTTGCCGAAATTGTTGAGCGTTAAAAATTTTACGACTTCTATTTAAGCCTGAAATTCGGAGAAACATACCAGAAACAGGGCTTGGAATGCACGAGTTAAAACCCTGGAGAGCTACGCCTCTTAAAATGTCTGAAAATAAATCAATCAATGAATGTGACGTGTAAACAACATTTGCTTTGGAGAGAGAATAAACCATGACTTTATGGAAGAAATTCCAACCCTTACCTCGAGAAGAAAACTATTTCTTATGTTGACACTGTTCTTCACATTTTCTTATTAATTGCTTCCTTGTTCTTTGTTACTTTCTTTGGAGGCATAACATAGGCGGGGATTGGCGATACATCCGGACCGAAACTTTGAAGGTGCTCATAAATTTAAGATTTTCTGGTATTTTACTACTCAATGAGTAAAAATCACGTTTCTGAGTTTACAGAGGAATAGCTTGAAACGAACATTGAAAGATTTACAACAAATGCGTAAAAGTAAAATAAACTTCAATCTACGTTCCTTTGAAACAGCGGATTGCTTTAACGAAATTCGAGCTGAATTTTTCGATAAAGTATGGGTATCTCGATAAAAATAAAAAAAAAAAACAGCTAAGTACCTCCTGTACGAGAGGAACGTCAAAAGAATTGACTGAATAAGTGAAATAAAGTATAAAGCTCAATCAGTTCAATCCTATCATTTGTGCTAGGAATCGTTTCCAATGTGAGCTATAGTTTAAATAAATCGCAGTGAATCCTTTTTCACACACGTTCACCAAGAGTTATTTCCGTTTTGTATGGGTTCTCCACACATTTCGAAGAAGAGAAGTGTATCCATTAGGATCTCGGCATGTTCTGCAATGAACCGAGAGTCTTTACTGACATTATGCTTTGAGGACTTGCACATAATGAGATTCGTAATGTCATACAGCTTTGTTCCCTATTTTCATTTTAATAAAATCGTCCATTTTTGTTTCAATCCGATTGGAACTGCAAAAGGAGAAACTGAGTACGTAGATCCTAGAATTAAAATACACACCTTGATGAAATAAAATTGAAACTTTAAAATAGCATTTTAAATGTCAGTTTTGCTTAGTAAATTTTGAGGAATGTTTCACCTCCTATTATTGTAAGTTCTGAACAATATTGGATTAATTAATTGCAGTAGATACAGTATCTGATGTGATGCTTTTTTTTCAACGAGGCCTATACATTACTGAAACTATTCTGATGAATACGATACATTTTTGTTCTGCTCCTTTTAAAAATATATTGAAATCTGCATTTTAAACTTATTAAAAATATTAATTTGTTAAAAATTTAGCATTATCCTTTTGTATTTTGTTAACGTAAGCAATCACTGAATCATTAACAATATCTCATAAATATCCTTGATTATTTTCTAGACTTGTATCTGAAAGGGTATTTCTGGATATTTTCCAACTAAATTCTGGATGTAGATCTGAAAATAAATTTTGCAAAACCATCTCTGAAAGATTAACTAGATTGAGCGATAAGGAAGCACAAAATTGTATAAAGGTCTAAACAATCAATATTTGTAAAAATAGAGAACTAAATTTTGTGTAACACCACTCTATAATTGATGTTTAGACGGAAATTCCTTATATGTTATGCAAGATAAGAGTTTTTAAAAACAATTTAAGAGGAACTGACCACCTGGTTTCTATTTCTGTTGTTTTTATTTAATTCAGTGTGTCACAGTTGTTACTTTATAATTAAAATACCGAACTTACCCTTTAGTACAAATAACAACTAAATAACTTTAGTTGTTATTTGTACTAAGTAAAATACCGAATGTTATTTTAGTAGTTAATAGGTAACTACTAAAATAACATTCGGTATTTTACTCTCTGTAAAGAACTTGGCAAGTTACATGAGATGCTATACACTTTTGTTTATAATAAAATTGCCCAAATGAAGGATAACGTACACGTTCAGAGCACATTTAAGGTGAAACAGCTTATCACAGGAAATTTTCATTTGCAGGGTAGGTTTGGTAACTTCAAATCACTTTTCCCTTAAGATATTTTCCACCTACTATTTTGTCGGATGTAACTCCATCGTATGTCGCGGAACTTCGATGTATAATTTTTAAAGGGTATTGCTTTCAAAATTTGGGAGAGAAAAAAAAAATCATTTTATTTCGGAAGTTAAAAATAATTAGGTTATACACTGAAGAGCCAAAAAAAAAACTGGTGCAGGCGTGCGTATGCAAATAACGGAGATATGCAACAATCAGTGTAACGCAATGCAGTCGACAGAGCTTATATAGATTAACACCGGGTGTCTGGCGTCGTGTTCCGGCACTTCTGATTGCTCGTGGGGGCCCTACACGATATTAGGCAGATGTACCAGTTCTTTTGGTTCTTCAGTGCATTTCTAAAATTTATGTTACGACTAGGAAATTTATATGTTATGTTATTACACGCTTCTTCGAAACACTTTGCCTCCAGTATAAATTTATTCCCATTTGTCCCGTATTTTACATTTATCATAAAATCATATATATATATATATATATATATATATATATATATATATATATATATATATATATATATATATATATATATATATATGTATGTATACATATATACATATATACATATATATATATATATATATATATATATATATATATATATATATATATATATATATATATAAATATATATATATATATATATATATATATATATATATATGTATATATATATATATATAATATATATATATATATATATATATATATATATATATATATATATATATATATATATATATATATATGCTGCACATACGACAACACTTAACACTTAGGCTGTGTTATAAAGATAAAAAGGGGAATAAAACCATAAGTACGGGTCAATTTTTCTCTTTCGTGTGAAATTCACTTTTAAAAGGTCTTCCACAAAAATATGATAAAAATAGGTATTTGTGGCAGGAAAAACCGAAACCCTAAAAACATTTCTTAAAACCCAAGAGTTAAAAGAACAGAACAAAACTATCCGGGAGAAGCGTTTCTAACAACTTTTGGTATTTGAAACCAGTTTAACCGTATCATGCTCAATGCAATGCCTATTTTAAAAATGACGCACCTTCAAAAGTATGCGGTAAAGCACAAGACCTTTGGGAAAACTAATAACTCGCAACAAAATGGGAATGAAATTTCCATAGAGAATAATGTTGTGAAAGCACATTTTGCGAGTAATCCATATCACATGTTTGTTCTTTATTATCTGCATTTGTTCAAAATGAACTCATACAGACAATAAAGAACATTATAAGTAGCATATATTCCCTTGGGTGATATGCGGGAATTTGAAATTTTACCTTTCAAGCAGGAAAGAGTTATGTACATGCAAAATGCTGATATCACTAGAATTTGTTAATGCTATTTTCAAAAAAAATTCGTTGTTAATGTAAACTCATCCTTCTCCCTGCGTTTTTATAAGTCATTTTTGTTCCAATTTTGTGTATATGTATAGATATTTTTGCCTTTAAAATAATCCTTGATGGTATGAATTAACCGGCATGGGAACAGTATTCACATTGGGATTTCCTCATGAAGGTCGGGAGATCAGGATGCTTGCCTTTAAAATAATCCTTAATGCTATGAATTAACCGGCATGGGAACAGTATTCACATTGGGATTTCCTCATGAAGGTCGAGAGATCAGAATTCTTGCCTTTAGATCGAAATGAGGGGGTTTCAAATTCCCCTTCTGGATGTGGTCATTGCAGTTGTGCTCGGCCGTTGGAAAGTGCGTTGAAGGACCTTTAAAATGCATTTAATTGAATTCCCATGAAGGAAAAAAAATCAGCATGAACTTAAAATGTTGTCAAAAGAAGTGTAGGACTAGCACCCTGAGTTGTTGGTGTAAAATGACCAAATCTTGTGCATTGGTCCCAAAATAAGAGAGGGGATAATATGAGGAATGAAATGCTGGAATCGTCAGAACGCTGGTTTCTAAACTTAGAGGCACAGTTTCAAATCTTGCCCTTGGTATGGACGGTCGTAATGGACGCTGTCATTTGAATGCGCGATAATTACATAATTTCACAAATATTAGCAATAAACATGTGATTAAATATCTGGGCTATATTCAAAAAAGTAAATACATTTGAATGTATAAAATAGGAATAGCGTATGAATAAGATTAATTAGTATTTTTAAATATTATTTGTACCCTCAACTACAGGTATCATATACAGATTTACATTTAGCTATTTTAACTTCAAATTTCGGAAGTGTTACGCTTTTTTCTCGGAGTTTTTATAAAATATAAATTATCTGTAAGTAAATAGTTAAAGAAGATAAAAAGTTCGTAACTATATTAAAATTCAATTGATTTTTTTTTCCATTTCATAGCTCTACAGGGGAGGTGAATATATATAAAAATGTTCACGTAATATACATAGAAATACCGAAAAAAATTATTCTTTTTAAATTTTGACAAATCGCTTCTTTTATCCACGTTCACAAATACGAGGAAATTTGTAATGCATCCTAGTTGAACAAAAAAAAAGTATTTCTGTATACCTATACCAGGAATAATAACTTGCGTTTGTGTGTGTTGATTTATTAAATAGTTCAAACAAATGTTTAATATAAAGAACTAAACTGTGCTTCCTCACTATATTTAGTGACGTCCCAATATACGAATTTCACATAAGAAAATCCATTGAAAAGCTTAAAAATATGTTTTAAATATCAGAGGGTCAAGTTTCTCTTGATGTGAAGTTATCATGATGAACTGAAAATTTTATTTCAGTTCATGTAAATATAATTGCGTTCGTGTAAATATAATTGCGAAATATTAACTCTGTGTATTGAGTTGGCAAAAAAAAGTAATAGAACTAAATATGGCTTCTCAAGAGTAAAATAGTACTTAAATTTAAATACTGCCGTGTAATATTTGAATTGAATAGTAGTCAGTATTAACATTAATTGCTTAAATTCAAACAGTGATAACCTATTGTCTTCTGAAATCTAAAATCTCTAAAGCCAAGAAAAGTTATTAATTCAGCATGAAAAAATTTAGAAATGAATGCATCATGCGGTGTTTTGAATGTTTCTTTTCGATAACAACATAGCAATGTCATTAATAGAACGCTTTTATTTTTATGTATAAAAGCGTACTTTGAATGTTATTGCAAAAGAAGAAAGATCTTTTATGATACATAAAATATATCAAAATTTGCGCCAAGTTGCGGAACGCCAAAATTTTCGAACAAGTCATTCAACTGAAATTTTTGCCCAATGCAGTGTGAGTACATTACTTTCATATTAATATAATGCTATGTAATAAGCAGAAAGTTTTTATTTTTATACATGAAATTACATTCTGTAATTTAGTTTTAACTATGCAAAAAAGAGACATCCTATCTGTAAATGACATATAATAAATATAGCATTGCATTTTCTCGTTACGAATATATTGCGGTTGAATGTGAGATATATCTGATTCTCGATGTTATCAATATAATCTATGATTATAGTTATAGCAAATGTGGTCAGCAGTTGAATTTCAATGATTGTTTTGCATATAAAATGCGCTCATGAATTGTGGTAATTTCGATATATTTTAACGTAAGTTCTACATGAAGACTAATAAACATATATTATATACTTTTAAACTGTTTTATTATAACCCCTCGAAATTAGGCAAAGGTAGAATTTAAACGTGATATGTGCTCAATAAAACGTGAATATAGGATTTATATTCATAGCATATATAGTTTATGCATTAATGCCAGGTGATTTTCTTATTTTTATGATTTATTTAGTTTGATTATTTATGATTTTAGGGGAATGAGATAAGTAATGTAATTGAGATAGGAAAGGTAACTTCGCAACCAATAACTTTGTTTTTATGTGTTCTTACATAAAAGTATTCTGAACTTATTAAGTCTTCTCAACTCTACAAGTGTTAATTATATATTTATTTCAAACAACAAATACAAAAACTTTGTAAGGAATGGAATTCATAAATATGAGATTTTTTTCATACTGTCTTGATTATGAAGTGATCAGGACCCTGACTTTGAAGTTTAGAGGCATGGAGTTCTATTTCTGCTCTCTGCGATCTACTCGAAGAAGAAAATCTATGGGAACACCGTGTTACCAAAAGTAGCTTCAATAAAATTGAATCGGTATGGAAAAGTTATTAGTTATATTATTCTAAGTAAATAAATTTCTTGTTCTTTATGTTACTACAGGCTGAGATATTTTTATTACCAAGTATTAATGAAGTAAACAAAATTTTCGTTTTTAAAACAAGGGATAATTCGCAAAATTTCGTTAAGTTTTCCTGAGTACTGCAAAAAGCATTGTTATAAAAATCTATTCAGTACACATACTAATAGGAAACGTTCCCTTATCTCTTTGAAAACGAAAACTCCTGGCAAAGTTTAACATCTTAACCCCAGTTTGTGTTGACTTTAAACCCTTTTCATTTGTAAAGAAACGATTGAGAGATAACAAAAAACTAGAACGCTTGCCTCACAACCCCGCAGAATGTAATCTAGTAACCTCATATTTAGGTATCTATGAAATGCATCAAGTTACTTTATTAGAAGCTTTATGAAAATTTTGAGAGTGAAATGAAAAAAAAAATTCATTTTTTGTACGCACTGACATGCTGTTATAAGATACAATGCACAGACAAAATATGCATGATAGTAGTTATTCACTTTCGTAATTCATGAAATAGTATTGAAATGTTGCATCATCATATATATCATAAATTACGCATTAACGCAACATTATGTGTTTAATAACATTATGAGGAGAGAGAATCAACTATTTCCTATCCTCAAGCGAGTACAGGTTCGTGACAAAAGTTCAAAGTTCCCAAGTAGTATGCATATCGCAGTAAACAGGTCTACTAAATGGTTTAAATATGCCATGATTCCTGATATCAGATTGATAACATTTTTTTTATCTATTAGCAGAGTTTAATAAAACCAAATTCTTCAAGGGTACCACACTGCATTGTAAATTATTTGCAACCAACGACGATGAATTTAGACTCTAATTAATAAAATTTCTATATAAAAATGCCTTCCCTTTGAAGAGTTAAAAGGAACACTTAACTTGTGTATGCTATTTTTTTAAAAAGTCTACGATTCATTAATATCATAAATGTCATCCCATAAAAATTATCCATGAAGATTTATGCATCATTAAATAAATTTGAATTAATTTATGCTGTATACAAATAAATTTAAATAGGTATGCGAATGAAGTTTTATGTAAGTAAGCAGCGGCGGATAGAAACAGGGTGTCTTTTATTTCTTTTCATACCATTTCTATGATGATGTGGTAGGAGAAATGTATTGAAACAAGGAGGAATTAAATACTTGAATCCATACTTATGCTGGGGATTGTATTAAGAAAGTAATACTTTATTTTCATAAAATTTTCGTTTATTAGTTGGAGTTACTTTACCCTAGTGGACTGTATTAGTGTGAAACGAACACGTACACATAGCTCCAATTCAAAGAATTTTGCATTTAATCAATCTAAAGAGCCACGTCAGAAGAACATTACACAGATAAGACATACATAGGTGGAAAGCACGTTGCTTTTAAATAATGACAGATAAAACATTTCACTTCACTTCGACAATGGATGAACACTTCACTTCACTTCGAATGGAGGATTCAACATTAGTAACAATAGCACAGTTAGAAATAGATACAGAAACTTGTAACTGAAAATGTTAGTCTCTTACAAATCTATAAATAACTTCCCAAAATATGCTTCATTTCCTATGAAATTCATAGTCTTATAAAATATAGAATCCATAAGAACCTATTCATGTTGAATATTAGGTTATAGAGTTGATTCTCTGCCCACCTTCTCACATGCAATTTTCCTCCCATTTAAAACAACTCATTTGTCTCGGGAATGAACTCAAGATATCCTGCTTTCCAGATACATGCGCTGTATCATTACACTATAAGACCATATCACTATTTTCCTTACGAAACTTAGGATTCCTTACGTTTAAGTATTCTTTCAGTTTCATTTATATGATGTGCCACCCAAAAGTTCCTGAAATTTGAATCACGCGCGTAAACGGATTTAGCTACGGTCAAGCGCTACTAGAGGGATCTGCGTACATTCTTTTTGATTCAGTATGCCAAGTGGCTTCATTGTAAGTGGACGTCTTCGTTGTTAGTAAACATTTTTGATTGTTGTGTCTGTGTGTGTTTGCGATTTTGCAATGGCCGATTTGAAGGAACAATGATTTTGTATCAAGTTTTGTTTTAAACTCGGTAAGACTGCTGCAGAAACGCACTAATTGTGAAAGGGATGCCGTATTTGGCCAGACACAAACTTTTGAGTGGCTGAAACGTTTCAAAAATGGCGGAACATCAGTTGATGATGATGAACATTCCGGATGACCATCTTCCGGCATTACACCATAACATGTCGTTTCTGTGCGGAATGCAGTGGTGAGTGATCGTAGGCAGCGTAGGCAGACCATTCAAGATATCTGTGACATTGTGGGATTTTCCTATGGCACATACCAGAGGATTTTACCGGAAAAATTTAACAGGCGAAGTATAGCAGCAAAGTTTGTGCCATGACTCTTTAAGGGACGAACAGAAACAATGTCGCATGAATCTTTGTACAGACTTGATAGAACAGCTACGAACTGATCTAGACTTTTCTTTCTAAGATCGTCACAGGTGGAAAAAGTTGGGTTTATGGGTATATCCCGAAGCGAAACAACAATCGTCACAGCCCATCTTCAACTCGGCCAAAGAAAGCCCGTTAAGTCAAGAGCAACATCAAGTCCTTACTGATCTGTTTTTTCGATATTGGGGAGATTATCCACAAGAAGTTCATACCTGCTGGTGAGACGATTAGTGGATAATTTTACCGTGATGTCCTGCGGTGTCTAAGAGAGGACATGAGAAGGAAACGTCCACAGATGTGGCGTTGGAACAACTGGGTTCTCCACCATGATAAAGCGAGGAATCATAATGCTTTCATCATGCATCAGTTTGGGGCAAAAAAACAACATGGCCGTTGTTCCTCATCCACCTTACTCTTTCAACTTAGGTCCTTGGGACTTTTTCCTCTTTTCAAAGATGAAAATCAAGTTGAAGGGACGCAAATTTGACACGATAGGGGAGATTCAAGGTAAATCGCAGATGGTGCTGAACACTTTAATGAAACAAGGCTTCCAGCATGCATTACTTTCGTGGAAGAAGCTCCGGGATCGGTGTTTACGGTCGGTGTTATTACCAAGGGGACTACTTTGAAAGGTGGCGACGGTGAATAAGATATAACTGTGTTTATCGATACATTTCGGGAACTTTTGGGCAGCACCTCGTATCTTATTCACAAAATGCAATTATTTTAAATTATCATTAACTATGCTAATTTTCAACAGTAACAAAAATCTCCAAATATTATCCTAACTGTATCTTTATTTTCTTATCTGGCACAACAATATAATTATAGTTGTTTTATAGATAGATATAATTTTTTTCAATACTAACTTTTAGAATGTGTTAGGTGGTACTGTAATTCACTTTCATACGAAATCTACGTGAACTGAAAAAATATTGTTAAAACTCTCGCTGCTCTTTTGATTAATTTTTGTAATAACCTGTTTTATTATGTGTGTCATATTTCTATATTAATAAAACTAGTTTATTACCAAACTATTTCTGTTTTGTAATGTCGTGTTTTGTACAACATTGAAGCAAAGAACATATTTCACAGGTAGAAAAAAAATGGTGAAGAGGCGAGCCTCACAAACTAGATACGGTTTATTACAGTGAAACTGAAACTATTTCTTATCTCAATATTCAGATTTTGCTGAGAACATGGGATATTTTCTAATTTTTATTGCGAATATTTTTTTATATCCGCTGAAGACACAATGGCTTCACAGGGCGTTTCTTTTCAGACTTAACACCGTTGGTTTTCGTATAGCATTAACATCACCAACCGCATATTTATCTATGTCTAGTCTGGTTTCAGAAAACCGCATTGAAACATTACTTACGAGACAATCTATCGTTACTCTCCGGTGAGAGTGTGTTACGTTCACTTCCGCGTGACAAATTGCATTAAATACATCGCTAACTATAACAAAGTTCCACGTTACATATCATGAGGTACAAACGCATGAATCCTGAAAACAAATACCGCAGGTAACTTCACGCGCATTTGTGAATTGCAACGAAACGAATTTAACACCAGAAAGACGGGAATTTTTTTTTCTTACTAAAAAGACTGAACGCCGTCATTTTGAAAGTTAAAAATAAAATCAAGAATTTAAAATATTTAATTAAAAAAATGGTTAAATTCTTTAAATTTTGAACTATTTTATACCAATGTATAATAAATTAGTATATATTTAGGTATATTTTCATGCAGATATGCCAAGCTCACTACCTGGTAAGGTTGATCCGTAAAAATATCTGTGTTTGCTGTGCAATGTGTGTTAAGTCCAAAATGGGCTAAAATGTATTATTAAACCCGGCATGTTTGAAAAATCAAGGGCTACTGCAGGGTACTGCAGGGTCCAATTACGCTCCTAAATATTTTTATTCATCAGGGAAAATTTGGGATATGTGAAACAAAACACAAACATGTTAGTGTTAAAGGGGTTATGTCCCAATCAAGGACTTAACACTCTTTACTCAACAAAAATAAAATTGGAAAAATTTACTTAAAAAAATATTAAAAATTAAACTTTAAAAAACTGACTTTGCAAAAGCCGTTTTTTTTTAGTTTCAATCCCGTTTTTCCTAAAACTACGATTTTGGACTTGACACTCTTTACACTGCAAACACAGATATATGCAGATTTATCCTTATTTTTCAACCCCAGTATTTCCGAAGAAACAATATTTCTGTGATTTTCAAAAGGGGGAAGAGACGAAATGCAACTAGCATTTTTTCAGTATAATTTTAAAGATTTCTGCCTGCTTTCTATATTGCCGTCAAATTCACGACTTTCAACTTTAGTAGGTATACAACACATTTTCTCCCCCTCTTTACTATAGAATATAATTTTGTAAATGTGTGTGCATATTTCGCTTAAAATTAGAAAAAGTCATAAAATTTCAGAAGCCTGACGACATAAATACATACATAGCGCTCAACAGTATGTCTGAAACTGTCAAAATATCGGCAGCCATCTTTCTAGTGTTAACAGTATCGGATATTTAATTCATTGAGGGCAAATATATATAAAAAAAATCCTGGAAGTTCATGTCTTTCTCTTCAAGGTATTTAAAAGCACTACTTGGGCTTACTTATTTTACTCCATGGCTAGATATGTTAGTAGGGAAAAGGTCCCCGAAACTTAACATTCATATATAATAACAATGCCCTGTAATAATTTGAAGCATTTAACTCACAACAGTAGAGATTTTAGTGCTTGTAACTTTCTTGCATTTTCCAATATCTCATGCTAACGGGCTAAAAAGTTTAAATTTTCATGTTAAGTAAGGAGAAACCTCTATGTACTATTTTTGTAAAATTTTATTTCTTCCATTGAATAAAAATAAGTTCTACTTTTATAAAATAATCCAATGACCACATTTATTTACCTTTATGTTCTTCATATGCCCGATTAAGTATTCTTTTTTACTGAAAACCATATTGCTCACTATATTAGAAAAAAATGCTGAGGACCTAAGTCAAACGTGTTATGTATACTAATAACTTCATTGAGGAAGATAAAATATACTGCATGTTGTTTGTAGACTAAACCTATTCATTTTTCATCCTGCGGCTAAAAACACCCATTATATAGCGAAAGTGATGTGCTACTTCTCAGTAAGACTTGTTTTTACCATCTCTTTCAAGAACAACAATGAAATATAATTCTAATGACAAGCAGACCTTTGTTATTGTAATGAGCATAAAATCTCAATTTTTTATGCGGCAAATTATAAGATTGTTTTACCTTGAAAACAAGTTATTTTGGTGAATCTCTTTCAAGTGGGAATAATTTCCTAATTTCCCATTTTCTGAGAAAAAGGTATTTCTACTTAAACGAACTGATGCAGGCAGTTAATTGATCTGATATTTTACTAAAATTCTAATTTTTGAAAATAGGGAATTTTTCGAAGATCCTGCATAGGTTCCGCTAACACTTATATAGTGAAAATATGATAAATGACTAAACAATGTACAGGTGTACATTTAATGTTTTATTTATACATTAATACCAATATCTGGCAGGAATATCTACGCGAGCCTATCTACTTCCATATCTATGTACACATATATCTATTGTAGTATCTACATACATTGATGAAAGTATCTAGTGAACTTGAATTTAAAATTTATGTTTAACAGCGGGAGTTATACAGACATGTTTATATATATACACCTGTACATTGTTTATTAATAATATATATATATATATATAGATATATATATATATATATATATGTATATATATATATATATATATTATATTTATATATGTATATGTATATATATATATATATATATATTATATTTATATATGTATATATATATATATATATATATATATATATGTATATATATATATATATATATATATATATATATATATATATATATATATATATATATATATATATATATATATGTATATGTATATATATATATATATATATATATATATATAATATATATATATGTATATATATATATATATATATATATATATTATATATATATATATATATATATATATATATATATATATATATATATATATATATATATATATATATATATATATATAGGGGGGCGTGTGTATATGTATGTATGTATTTCTGGAAATTTGTGTTTTTGAGAATTATCTGAAGCGTAATATACAATAAGAAAAGAGTACATGAAAGCAATACATTTTACCTTAGCAAACACGGGAGTAACATAGACCAACAAGGCAGTAGAACACACTCCTTGGGTTTCTTTGAAATGGCGACATAATAAACATTTATTTTTGAGTCGTGGTTTACCGCAAGTTTTATCCATTAAAAATGAAATTTGCCTCAAGACTTCAAAGTTTGATTCAAACGTGATTCAAAGTGGAAATAGTCATTCCAGTACAAGGCCACATCAGCTAAATATTTTGCTTGAATTCTGCATATATCGCCTCCTAAAACTGTGTTACAGGTCTGTAGACATTTCTCACGTTCTACTTTCCCACCCGCAAGATACTTTCATCTCAAAAGGTTACAGAAATTCGCATTACAGCAGGACTATTATTATTTGGAAATTGCTAAATTGAAGATCAGCTATAAATTTAGCAAATTTTGGTCTAAAGGTGCTTGTAAAAAATCTCTAATGGGAAAAAAGGTTTGTCCGTAGAATTCAAGGGAAATTGTACACGTTAATGATATTTGAAACGAAAGAGATTGCTTTCTCGGAAAACGTTTTATTGTAATAAAATATGCAATGTAAAATTTGATCAGTTGGACTTGGAGAAAACAATAACTTTCTTCCTTGACACTAACTTTTGAACAGAGTTTTAGGATTATATTGATTTTAATACAATATCCACTACTTAATTTTACTAAAATTTATTACATTTTTTATTATTCCAAAGCAAATTATGCTTTAAATAATTTTCATTTGGCTGTTGAGAAATAACCTAACACCGGCATACAGACAGTGTCAAATTCCCCTTCAGGGTACAAATAAATAGAGCTAATAGAGATTATTACTGAGAAAACTTTATGATGCTGATGCACTAAATTCCTTTTTAAAAGAACTGATTCGGAAGAATTTTCCTTTTTTCATTTAGTTATTTAGTGATAGTTTAAAAATCAACACACGGATCTCCTTCAGGGTCAAGTGCTAAAATTTCACATTTATATAAAATATCATTTAAATTAAATTTTCAAATTCAAAACTTTCAAAATACCTTCAAAAAATTGTATATGGCTGAATATCTAGTATTCGATATTGCGTTTCAACTTACATTTATTAAATGGGGAAGGAATGTATTGAAATTTTTTTACACAGAATATTACGTGTTGCAATTTTCAGAAATTAACCACGGTAAACGTTGTTTGGTTTACATAAAAATCTTTAATACGAAAACATGTCATTAAAACACTTAGTGTTTGAAAATTGCAAACTCAGTAACTGACTGACAACATTTCATTTTCAGTTGCGAGCAGTATACAGCATACACGATATGGTAGTGTAGCCTTTAAATTTCCTTTGAATAAATTTCTAGAGTTCAGATTGTGATGAAAGCATCAATAGCCTTATGAAATGTTGAATTAGGCTCCGGTAACAGAGAAGATAACGGATATTTTGACAGCTGAGGATGAGCATATGATTGATCACAAACACACTGCAGTCCCTTTTGGGGAAGTCATTAACCGGTTAGAAATTACAGGTTCGAGTATACAGCTCCTCAACGTTATTTTTTATGCAATCTTTTGTTGGCCTGGGTTAATTTTCTTTACACTTGCTCACTGAAAAGCAATATAGTAAAGAAACATTTGGGGATGCTGAACGTGCATTTTGCCTCGTATGTTGGTAAAATCATTACTTTTCAATTACTCCTTTACAAAAGTGCAGTCTAAAGCAGAGTATCCATCAAATCAAATGACAGTTATATTTATTTAAATTGATTTCAAGAAGGGAAAAATCTATTGATCCTTTTAAAAATTGCAATATTTGCATTAGTTTAAAAATGATGGGACATGGCTACAAATTAGGAATTTCATGAAATTTTGAAGTGCTTCCTTAATTTCGGCGACAAAGTATAATTTTCACTATTTGCTTTTCATTTCGTTACTCTCTTCCCTCTTTTCCAATACAAGCTTATTGAGTAATACATTTATATTTCTTTAATTCCAAGAATTAAAGTTGGGAAAGAGTTTATATGCACTTCTTTATTTAATTATCTAAAAAATATTTTCAGTCTTAAGCAAAATTTCATAAATCAAGAAAATATATAACAGTAGCTGAATACCCGTACTTCACTACGGAGTACATTCAAATTAAATTCATGGGTCAATGTATGCAGTTAAGGCCAATATATATATATATATATATATATATATTATATATATATATATATATATATATAGATATATATATATATATATATATATATATATATATATATATATATAATAACACAACGATCAATGTATGCAATTGATGTAAAGAAAATATTTATTTATAAAAAAATCGTAACGGATATTTTTATAGACAAAAGAAAAGAAAATATATATATATATATATATATATTTATAATAAACACAACGATCAATGTATGCAATTGATGTAAAAAAAATATTTATTTATAAAAAAATCGTAACGGATATTTTTATAGACAAAATAAAAGAAAATATTCAAATTAAATCTAATAGAACATACTAAAGAATATAGTATAGTTATTATAGTACAGTTTGAGGAACATGTCTTTTACTGCATTTTGATATTTTTTTGGATAACGTCCAATCGTCTGCCGCATTAGCAAGAAAAAAAAATTTTCTTGTCTATTTCGTTGTTATGCACGTGACGAAAAATTAGTTTAAAGTATCACAAAAAGAAAAGAAACCACGTGATAAGCATTTAATAAATTAAATTCTACAAATTAATCTTTAGTAATTAACCAAAAATCAGAAAAGGGAGGTAAAGATTCGAAAAAGATTTCATTTTAAAGGAATTTTTATCATATTTCTCGTGATATAAATTTTATAGCCCTCAGATTATTATTTTAATAGCAAACTTAAAAAAAGTTACAAAAACAGCTTAAAAATTTAATTTTAAAAAATCTAAGAAGAATTTTTCAAAAATCTTTCCTAGTGCATCCCTACACTATAAGAAGAATCGCCATGCAAAATTTCAGCCCTTTAGGTCCAGCGGTTTGGTCTGTGCGTTATATGTCAGTCAGTCAGTCAATCAGTCAGTCAGTCAGTTACGTCAGTCAGTCAGTTTTATATACAGTGGCTCCCAAAAGTGTTCGTACACTTGCGATTTTCAATGAAATAGGGGTCTCTCCATTAATTAAAATGAATATTTCAGAATGGGTATTTAAGAAATCAGTAATCAAAAGGTAACAAAGACTTTATCTCACAAAAGTCATCGTACACTTGTAAAAAATCTCTACATATTAGTAAATATGCTAATTTTTCGTTAAATTAATATTTAGTAGGATATCCTTCAGCATCCACAACAGCTTTTAAACGTCTGGGAATAGATTGCAGTAGTTCTTTTGTAATTTCTGCATCAATGTTCATCCATTCTTCCATCATAATTGTTTTTAGTTCGCTTTTCGCGTGAATGTTGTGTTTTCGTACTCGAACCTCCAGTTCTCTCCAAATATGTTCTATTGGGTTTAAATCTGGTGATTCAGGTGGTGTTTTCAGAACTTGTGGACAATTATAGAGACACCAGAGGTGAACGTTGAGAGCCGTGTGCTTAGGATCGTTATCTTGATAAAAAACATAAGTTGTTTCCAATACCCAAAATTTGGGCTGATAATTTTAAATTGTCTCTTAAAATATTAATATAAACAGCATGATTCATTATGCTATCAATAAATACCAAATTACCTAGTCCTGATGCTGACATGCACCCCCACACAAGGTCACCTCCACCGCCATGCTTAACTGTTCCTACTAAGTTTTTGGGATTAAGTTCCTCATTTTTTCTTCTCCATACAATTATACGCCCATTGGAACCAAAAATGTTCTATTTGCTTTCATCGGTAAATAAGTAAATAATTGCATGCATAATTTAGTCGTAGTGTGTTAATTACCAAATTGGATTCGTGTTAATCTCATAGAAATTTTCTTATATTTTCTATTACTGGTCAAACTTTTCGCGGTTTATCACTTTTAATAATTAAGATATTTTTACACGTTAATTCTACCACCCTAAAATGTATTCTAACTTTTTTTCCGTATTTAAAGCCATCTTCTTCGTACCATAATTATGAGTATCGTGGACTGCAAAATAACTCGTCTTGAAATTTGTGAGTGTTCTTGAAAGCAAGAAATAAATATTCAGAATTTCAAAGGTTTTCCAACAGAATTGATTGACAATTACTTTTCAAATTTTCTTGGAAATTTAAAGGGAAATATAAATGCATGTTTCGAAGTTAAATTATCCTTAATGTAAAGTATTCTTATAGCAAACACCATTCAAATACATTCAAATTGCCATTAATTTAATAAAAATCAAAAATACTTAAAAATAATTTACTCTGAATAATAATCTTCAAATACTTTTTATTATTATTAAGCATTTTTAATGTTAGTACGTAACTATTTCAAGCATTTATCTCGCATGGTGAGTACTTTCTGTCCCTACCGTTTGATAATTAATATATATATATATATATATATATATATATATATATATATATATATATATACAGTGATTTCCGCTTATAAGAATCACGATTGTTATTACTGTTTTTGATTCTTATAAGCGGTTGATTCTTATAACCGAAATTTAGGTTTTTGGACAGGAACACACACACCTATATATACATATATTAGATAATTTACTATAAAATACTCTTTAATTTAAGTTAATTATCTTTTATTAAAATTATTTTTATAATTTTTAAAATGCAACTTAATTTCTAGACCTATAAGTAGATACACATAATTATAGTAAGACAAGAAAAAATCCAATATTTGTTACAACATACCTGCTTAACATTTTGACATTTGAACTACAGGAAGGGTGCAAGAAAAGGTTTTCTATGGTAGTTTGACGTAATGAAGTTTTCAGAAGGCCGTTTATACCTCTTTCAATAACAATAGTCTCAGCAGTGACGTAGCGAGCATAACTGGTACCCGGTGCACGATAACTTTTTGGCACCCCCCTTTCCGAAAAACATATAGTAATATAATATATAGAATTAGGGAAAAGGACCATTGGCGCCCCTATGCGAGTGGCGCCTGGGGCATGATAGACCCCTTGCCCACTCCTCGCTACGCCACTGAGTCTCAGACCAAGATACACATTCTAGCTTACGTTTCACGGTTTTATAACGTGCTGAATCTAATAATGCCACGTTTGCCTAAGTGATAGTGGACACTTCCGCGAAGATTTATTTGTTCAGGGTTCAGGAAGCCGCAACCAGGATGTGGGAGGTGAGAAAAAGAGTCCTTGTCTTTGTTTGTCAGTGGAGAAAAGTGATATCGGATCCGCACGGTTAGGATGCCCCTGGGTCAAGCTAATAGGACAGTGTTTAGCTAAAGCGTTTAAGGGGAAACTATTATGTTATGACTAACAAAGAAAGGGATGCATTTTACGACTGTAATCCATCCCATCTTATCACTCTTTCTTTTAAAAAGAATTATGAAAGAACTTCGTACCTTTTGGGGGTTTAAGTGGCTTTTTTGGGAAAATGAAAGGAAAGCGAAGAGTGTAAACTGATTCTTAAAACCGGTGGATTGATTCTTTAAAGCAAAAATTTTGACATGGAAATAATGTATTTGTTTTTGTTTTTGCGATATTGATTCTTATAAACGGTTGATTCTTATAACCACTGATCACTATGAGCGGTGGTTACTGTATATATATAAGACAGGTCAGTGACTGACTGACTGACTGACTGACAGATAATGCACAGACCAAACCGCTGACCCTAAAAGGCTGAAATTTAGCATGAATCTTCTTATAGTGTAGGGGTGCACTAAGAAGGATTTTTGAAAAATTCTTCTTAGATTTCTTTAAATTAAATTTTTAAGCTATTTTTGTAACTTTTTTTAAGTTTGCATTTAAAATAATAATCCAAGGATTATAAAATTTATACCACGAGAAATATAATAAAAATTCCTTTAAAATGAAATCCTTTTCGAATCTTTACTTCCATTTTCTGATTTTTGGTTAATTTTTAAAGATTAGTTTTTGGAATTTAATTTATTAAATGCTGATCCGGTGGTTTCTTTTCTTTTAGTGATACTTTAAATGAATTTATCGTCGCGTGCATAACAATGAAATAAATTGACAAAAAAATATTAAAATACGGTAAGAAGATAAAATTTAAACTCTAGACTAATTGAGATGGAAGTTTTTTAAGAATTTAATTCAGAATAGTATATTTTATGGATATTAAACATACAAATTAATTGCATCCATTAACCGTTGTATTTAATTTGAATATTTTCTTCTACATTATTTTGTCCATAAAAATATCCGTTATGATTTTTTTTATAAATATACATTTTTTTGGCATTAATTGCATACATTGACGATTGTATTTAATTTGAATGTACTCCGTAGCGAAGCACGGGTATTCAGCTGGTTACCTATAAAAACAAAGTTATCACGAAAAGGTTTAGATTATCATTAAAGTAACACATATTTAAAATGAAACATATGGTTTTATATTTTCCCCTTTCTTCTTGAAAATTACTTTTGTTGTCTTGAACATATTAAGAGTCATAACCTAAACACATATAATACAATGTATGGAAAAACATTGACCTCTCCCAGCACAAATGAAAAATCACTGAAAGGTGTATAGAGAATAGCTCACTTCTACCCAGACTTGGGTGTATATAATTTGAAGTGGCACTCTAAATGAATTTGATACAAGCACAGTTTATACATGAAACAATGTTTATTGAATTCGTTGCACATATAGAATTTGCTTTTACAGCAATAAGCATACGTACTACTTGTACGGAATATATATTAACATTCAATAGAAATACACTTTGCAAATACTCACAAACCAGCAGAGAGTCAAACCAGCAGTACTGCCACGTAAACTTTGGGCCCCCTAAGCACTAACGCAGGATAGCACCTGGAGTTGCTTACCTCTTAGCTTCCTCTCGCTTATTTATCAACTTTAACAACCTCTTTCAACCTTTGCATTAATCAAGCTGCTTGGTATTTATACCAAGCGCGTATGCCGAAATTAGCATATCTCAAGCAGCTTCTTTAATTTATTCACTCAAAAGTTCGATTCTTGTAAATCGAATCTTATTCACAAGAGTGTAAGGTATACAGAAGAGGTAAGAGTGTAAGGTCTCGCCAAGTGTAAGGTATACAAAAGTATACCTTACACTTGGCTCAGCACTCAAGATGTTAATACTCAGAGTAGCCTCAAAAAATTTCGGGACTTGTTCCCCTGAAGCCAAATTTTATGATATAAAAGCATTTTTATCACAACTACCTTCAACATGCTGTTCTTCTGCAATCACACACCTTTACCAAAGCTCATAAATTTCTGCAAAACAATTCTAATACGATTTGTCCTCTCATAGCCTTTTTTGGAGATTTTTGATGATTCGTCTCAAGGTTCCGAGAAAAATGTGTTGTGTTGTGAACTGTAGTTGCGTACGCACATGTTCTGATCATGTATTAAGATTTCACGAGAATTTCCGATCGAAATTCCTATCCTTTACAACAGGGGTTCCCAAACTGTGGGTCGCGAAGTTTTCTTTTTTGTTGTTGTTATTGTTTTTTGTTTTGTTTTTGGTTGGGGGGGGGGGGGTTCGCCAAGATTTTAATCGATTGAAATAACTGTATAGCGAATTTCCCCCAAAACAATCTCTCAATATTTAATTACCATGAAACTTTCAGGCCGCGGTGTTTTTTAAAGTAAAAATTGTGATTCAAAGAGAAAACCCAGTTGGGTTGAAATCTACCGCCTTTATTTCAAGGTAAATGAAAGTCGCGGTTACTTATACAGTACATTAATTTTAAACGGTTGTTTGTCTTTCATTAGTCTGTGCTGTCCCTTTTGACATTATTATTGTAGTTTTCGCCGCGGAACAAAGCAATTTCATTTAGGTAAGAATTTTCTATTATTATTTTTCTATTATTCTTAATCAATACGCTAGGTGTATTTTTATTACTTTTTTAGGTTCTGTTCTGATTTTACTTTTATATCTGTGTTTGCAGTGTAAAGAGTGTCAAGTCCAAAATCGTAGTTTTGAGAGAAACGGGATTGAAAGAAAAACGGCTTTTGTAAAGTCAGTTTTTTAAAGTTTAATTTTAAATTTTTAAGTAAATTTTTTTAATTTTATTTTTGTTGAGTAAAGAGTGTTAAGTCCTTGATTGTAACATAACCCTTTTAACACTAACATGTTTGTGTTTTGTTTCACATATCCCAAATTTTCCCTGATGAGTAAAAATATATAGGAGTGGAATTGGACTTAGCTTTGTGCATCCTGCAGTAGCCCTTGATTTTTTAAACATGCCTGGTTTGATAAATTATTTTAGCCCATTTTGGACTTAACACCCTTTGCACAGCAAACACAGACATATCGCTCACAGAAGGATGAAGATTTCTTAATGTTCTCCATTTCTTACACATTTTTTACCAGTTTCATTTTTGTAAAATTAAACATTTTGTAGTAATTTTAATAATAAAAAATGTATAGGTTTTTTTCCTATATCTTAAAATTCCTCTTTAATGAAAATATCCACGATGGGAATGGGGGGGGGACTCGAAAAAGGTTGGGACACACCGCTGTGCACTACCTCGTTAACTGATTGACTCCACAATTTCCCATACATTTATTTTCTTTAATGAATGAACTATTGTTTAAAATTAGATTTTAATCTAAATAAATCTCAACGTGTTACATGTCAAAAATTTTGCGGATTCTTTTTGAAGTATCCGTACTCTTTTCTACTCACTGTGTTGAAAAATACTATTCCAGCTATCTTCCTATGAGGAATATCACTCACTGAATGTTTTTTCATTTATTGTTAACTTTGTTCAGATTTTTTCAACTTAAAAACATGCATAACCAATAGGTTTTTGCTACCATGGACTACAATAAGCTTTGTTTACGGCCATTCAGTTACCAATTTTTAATTTCATTTAATTTATTTCAATCTCAACGTGGGGACACGTGAAGGCCATAGTTTTACCTACTGAAATTTTCACTGTCAGGAGAGGACACAGGTGTTACGTTAGCAGTTAAAGGAATATTTGATTTGGCTTTCTTGCTAATGGAATCGATAAAGTAAATGGTCGAATTAAATGACTTTCTCTTTCAATTAATACTATTAAAGGTGAAAGAAAAAAAGGTCTACCCTCTGGAACCAAATGAGCACAACTATTTTTAAAATTACAAGAAAATCCTATTAAAAAATGACAATCAAAACACAACTCCAAATCCTAATGTAATAAAAGGATGAGCTGTTCTAGTAAAAATAAAAGGAAATAATCCTAATAAATTTCTTTAGTTGAATATAACCATCGCAGTATTCTATAAGTTATTATAACATTAAATTGCAAATTTAAAAATATAATTATGAAATCATAAGATGATGAATTGTAAATTCTGATGCTGTTATTCCAATAGTTGAGATTATTATTAAAGTTAATAAACATTCTAATATTGATGAAATTATTTTTTCAATAATTATATCCTTTGAAAAAATCCTGATGTAAAAGGGAGGCCTATTAAGGCTGCATTTGTAATCCCTAAAGTAATTGTAATTATTGGAATTCTTAAATAATTTATCCCTATTATTCGTATATCTTGATATGATGATTCGTGAATTATTATTCCTTTTGAAAATTAAGAATACACTGGGCACGCACGCCCTTCGAAATGTAACTCATATAAATAAATAAATAAATAAATAAAAGTTTGCTTAAATTTTTGACTAATAATTATTTGAACACGTCTTTTAACTTTTTTATTATGCTCCTGGGTAGGAAATAAAGACGGTTAACTTCACTAATCAGAATGAATCCTGTTGAAAAGATTCCAAATTCCATTTCCGAATGTCCGAAAAGAAACCTGTCAGAAGCTACTCAGAAAATATCCATGCCATTATAAAAAATGGACGGCTCGATACGACGCTTGGGCTTTCTATTGTCGATTCTGAATAATGCTTTATAGCGACACGTAACTATTCATCTATGAATTCTAATCTTAAACGGCTTTATCCCGGGCTTCCAAGTGCTGTCATAGTTGTCGAAAGAAGTTCCTTAGATTCGTGAACGCCCTTTGCGATAGACACTCCAGAAGCTTCTGAAACTTTTGACGATTAGAGATTGACCTAATACTATAACCCTGAAAGCTGCAAACGATGGAAAAAAATTTTAATGGGCCATCTGATAAAACAATAAAACCTTTCAAGTTTGCGGAACAATGTTTTTGAACAGTTAAACACGAAATCCCAAACCACTCTTCAACAAGGTTAATCTGATAAAATTTATGAAATGCGTCACTATGGTAAATTAATATATTCTATGATATTTTTGAGCGTTTGTTTTAAAACATTTCATACAATAAAAAACTAAGACAACATTCGAAGAACTAAGTATCTGGATAATCAATAATTTTTATTTAAAGTTTCATTTCTATATAAACTGTGATATACTTAAATAACAGTCGATAGAACGATTTTATAATTTCAAGAGTTTCAGAAATAACATCATAAATCTATTGAATCCAAGATACCCTAAGGTTCGCTTCAAAAGGTAACAAAATATTTATTTTTAAAAAACTATAGAATCCTACAGGAGGTTATCGGAATAATGGGAAAATCACTTAAAACTTATTTGAAAAATTAAATATTTAAAAAAAATAATTATTATTTTTAAATATTTAAATTATTAAATATTAAATTATTAAATGTTTAAATTATTAAATATTAAATTATCAAATATTTAAATTATTAAATATTTAAAAATAATTAAGGGGGCATACTACCTTTGACCACACTGAAATGACCGTAAACATGATCAAATTCGAGCTACTGAAACTCCAATAATATTAATATATATATAAATATAAATAAATAAATAAATATATATATATATATATATATATATATATATATATATATATATATATATATATATATATATATATAATATTTTTGTTTGATATCAAAACTAGCTGAAAACCCGCACTTCTCTACGGAGTACATTCAAATTAAATACAACGGTCAATGCCTGCAATTAATGCCAAAATATATAAATAAATAAATATATATATATATATATATATATATATATATATATATATATATATATATATGTATAATAAATACGTCGATCAATGTATACAATTGATGCCAAAAAAAAAAAAAATATATATATATATATATATATAAATCGTAAGAGATATTTTTATAGACAAAATACTGTAGAAGAAAATATTCAAATTAAATCTAATAGAACATACTAAAGAATATAGTACAGTTAATATAGTACAGTTTGAGGAACATATCTTTTACTGTATTTTAGTATTTTTTTGGATAATGTCCAATCGTATGCTGCATTAGCAAGGGAAAAAATATTTTTTCTGTCTATTTCATTGTTATGGACGTGACGATAAATTTATTTAAAGTACCAGAAAAAGAAATCACGTGATCAGCATTTAATAAATTAAATTCTAAAATTTAATCTTTAAAAATTCACCAAAAATCAGAAAATGGAGGTAAAGATTCGAAAAAAAGGTAAAGATTTCATTTTAAAGAAATTTTTATGATCTTTCACGTGATATAAATTTCATAACTCTCAAATGATTATTTTAAACAGTGCGTAACAGTGGAGTAACAGTGCGCGTAATCCAAAAATTTACATATATGAGAAAACTGAAGTTAAAGTTGGACATGGCCATGGCAACAGAGTGAGCTTTACATAAACTCGAGAAATAATGCAATTTTTTTTTTGCGGCTTTTTCCATATTGTTCAGAAATGTCCCAAATATCAGAATATGGAAAAAAACCAAAAACCGATTTTTTTTAAGTTTTAAAGGTGGTGTGCCCCCTTAGAAAGACCTGTGTGAAATGGTGTATGGAAATCGATATACACTGCTGGCCACCCAAATTGCAACACCAAGAAAGACGAGAGATATCACAACAAAATTTATTTTGTAGATAACATGTTGACCAAGTATCAAATGATTAAATTTATAGACTTCTGTGAAGTGTGGTTCCTGCCAAAATCAGTAGCCAGAGTAGCCGCCATTGTTGGAGATCACCGCTGCCACACGCCTCGGCATTGATTCAAAGAGACTTTGGATGAGTTCTTGGGGCACAGCAGACCAAGCAGCTTCCACACGTTGCCAAAGTTGATCTGCTGTGGCAGCTGGGGATGGAATCTGGGTCAATCGTAGAGCAACCATGGACCACATGTTTTCTATCGGCGAAAGATCCGGAGAGCGAGGCGGCCAGGGAAGCAATTCAATCTGGCGATTGACGAAGAACCGTTGGACAATGCGTGCCACGTGTGGTCGTGCATTATCCTGTTGAAATATGGCTGTGGGCAAGCCCTGAAGGTAAGGAATGACAACTGGCTCCAACACCTCGGAGATGTAGCGCTGGCTGTTTAAAGTACCGGCAATGCGTACTAGAGGTGTGCGAAAGTGATATCCAATACCGCCCCATACCATAATACCCGGTGCAGGATCAGTGTGGCGGTGCATAACGCAGCTGTTCAGCATCCTCTCTACACGGTGTCTCCAGACTCGAATGCGACCATCGTGGTGTTGCAGACAGAAGCGTGACTCGTCAGTAAAGACAATTTCATTCCATTCTGCCGTCCACATCCTTCTGTCATCGCACCATTGGCGGCGGAGACGTCTGTGGTTCTGCGTCAAGGGTAGACAAAGCAATGGACGTCTTGCGGACAGACCACTCTGCTGTAAACGGCGTCGAATGGTACGCGCAGACACTGGATGATGCGTTACAGACTGCATGTGCTGTGCTATGGTTCGTGATGTGACTGAGCGATCCGTCACTGCCATGCGCACAATTTGCCTGTCATCACGTGAAGTGGTGCGCTGAGGTGGATGCGATCGAACACGCCGGTCCGTCGTACCCTCCTGCATCCAACGATCACATATCCGCATTACAGTTGTTTGGTTTCGTCCAACACGACTACCGATTTCCCTGAAAGATAGTCCACAATCTCGGTAGGCCACTATCCTTCCTCTGTCGAACTCGGATACTTGATCAAAAGATGATCGCTGTTTTCGACGAGGCATAATTGATCGTTTTTTTTTAAAAACCACAAGAAAAACACAATTGCCGAACTTGAAATCGTCGAAATCTCCAAGCCTTAAATAGCGGTTTGAAGTGGCGCCACAGGCGCGCGTGATGTGCGTCTGCGCTGAAATTCTAATCACTTGCATAACTCACCTCCGCTAATGCATGTTGTAAATTTCATGTTATTTGCATGTTTCCTTCAGGGTGTTGCATTTACAGTGGCCAGCAGTGTATGTGATAAAGTGAATTACGAATACCAGCTATCGGGCAATAGTTTAAAATTGGTGTAGAATTACTGTTGTGGAATCAATGAGAAAAAAAGTCAGTTCTGATGATTCACTCAAAGATATGATAATTTACATGAGGCTTGTGGGTGCCTCTTTTATTAAAACGCAGAAATTGTCGGTGTATCACGAGGCAGAATAGCAGAAATTATAGCTCGGTACAGAAATGAACAAAATGTTGTCTCTAAACTAAAAAAAATTGAACGTCACAGGAAGAGATCTGTGAAGGAAAGGCGAAACTTAGTATGAATTGCAGGACGAAAACCACAGACTGCACTACAGCAAATAACATGAGATTTGAATACGAGTCGGAATGAACTTGTTTCAGTCATAACGGTTTGCAGGGAGCTGCATAAAGCTGTTATTTATGGTTGGGCTGCAATCCAGAAAGGGATCATTACTGGAACCAGTGCAAGAAAATGAGTCAGATGGTACCACACACATAAAAAGTGCAGTTCAAATGATTGGTAACATGCCATCTGGTAGGATGAATCGAGCCTCACATTGTTTCGTACCGCTGGTAGCATAAGCGTTCGGCGAACACCATCTAAGCATACTATTCCGGCTCTTGTGTGCCCACTCTCAATCATGACTCTCAATAATGGTAGTGTCTTTCTGATGAATGGTGTCATTTTCCAGCATCATATGTACAGGACTTAATTTATCCATACACCGTCCCAAATCGAGTTCATGCTATTTTGTAAGCTAAAGGTGGATCTACTGCCTATTAATGTAAAGTTCTTCTGGATTGGTTAGTGTTTCCATTATTTTGCCAGGTAATGGCCGAATGGCTAGGGCGATGGCATTCTGTTTAGATCCTGTGGGTTCAAGTCCCACTGTTGGCATGGATGTTTGTAACTTTCCGGAATCGGCTTTAAACTGTAGCTCCCGGTCTAATTAGCTCTCGTGTAGCAAAAAGTTGACCGTAGAGTTCCAAACCAAACCATTATTTGGATAGTCCCCTGTAGATTCACCCCTGTAGACTCATTTCAAAAAGGTAATATGCTGATTATTTGCAGAATCATCATATCGATCATCATTTGCAGAATCATCATATCATTTGCAGAATCATCGCTATCGAAGTGCTGACGATCCCACTGTCAGCAGTCTTTTTCATGGGACATTTCCTCTCCTTGAACAATAATATTTAACACCGTAGTTCATAACATAATCAGGTATACTTACGTGGAGAATCCATTTCAGTACCTTGTGATCAGTAAATTGTCTGCATGACGATCAAGAGTCATGATCACTAGATGATACTTAATGTTATTCAACAGTATTCTTAAACAATTTTCCTATGCCTCACGTATTTAAAACGCAGGTTAAAAGTACTGAATTTTTAAAAACGAACTTGAAAATTCGCAAACCGATATACCGATGGATTCTTGATTTTCTCCTTGAAGTTTAATTTACCAATTTTTTTTTTTTTTTGCAGTTTTATCTAAACGTGAGTTTCATATAAATGTTTCTAATCGAAAAATAAGCGGTTTCGTTAAAAAAGCATTGACTTTTGTCATTATTTTAATTTTCTGAAAGGGTCTGATGTAACATTGACGCAAATTACTTTGTTGTGTCTGAATGATAATAACACAATGTTATATTTCTTACTTCCTTTCTTCTGTCTGGATTAAGTAGAACATTTAAATAATGTACAAATTTATTTGTTTTTAAACTCTGCTTGAAGGAGAGAAGAGAGACTGAACATTGTTAAATTAACGCGCATGGTATTAAAATGCGCTTGATACCTTGAATACCTTCTTGTTTTCGGTAACCTTGGTAAAGAGGACTACGCAAGCAAAGCGAAATAAAAAAAAAAACACCTGTCTCTGAGGGGGAAAATACAACTTATTACTTACTAAATCTTTGCTTTTTGGTGTCATGTTAATTTTCCTATTTTTTCTTTCATAAATTTATTGCGTCGGTAACTTTTATTGCTTCACCAAAATAATACAGTAAAAATTGTTTATAAGAACACCGGTTACAAAAACATATCGCTTAAAAGAGCGGAATTATTAGTTCTCGGCCAATTCTCATGTGCAAATATGGATACCAAATCCAGTTAAAATAACATCGTTAATAAGAACATATTGCTTTTAGTGACTTAAAATTAATTGGTTTCTGGGAAAATAAATCGCTAATAAGAACATGTTAATTGTGAACGGATGGCAAGTAGCAGCACGTCGTTCTTCAACCATTTTATTTTATTCGAAAAATAACACAATTACATGTACAACAGATCTTGCGGCTCGCGTGTGCCCTCTTACGGTGAGAAAAAAAGATTTGTCAGAGTTGTTCAAAAAGTGAAGTACATATTCAATGATGAGTGCAAAACGTAAAACTTTTACCGCTGAGAAAAAAGTTCATATAATTTCCAGATTAGAAAACGGTGAAAAAAAAAACGGAGCATTAGCCAACGAATTAAAGGTGAGTCATGCCACAATTTCAAATATTTTTAAGAATGTAGAAAATTAAAAGAAGAATTTGAAAAGACCGAACTAAAATTAAGAAACTTCGAAAAAATCCACATGCTGACATAGAAGAAGCCCTTTTGCAATGGTTTAAGATTCAAAGGAGTGTTAACATTTCCCTAAGCGGACTGATTTTGCAAGCGAAAGCAAATGAATTTGCGAAGCTCTTTAAAAAACATGATTTCGTTTGTTCAACTTCGTGGGTCCAAATTTTCGGGAGAGGCATTCCATTGTGTTCGGGAGAATCAGTGGAGAACCGGAAGCCGTGCCACCAGAAGTTTGTGATAACTGGCTTAAAACCGTTGTCAGAAACTTCTACGCTAAGATAGGGTCATGAAGACCATGAAATCTTCAACGCTGATGAAACTGGCCTATTTTATAGGATGACCCCGGATAGGACGTTGCGTTTCAAACACGAAAACTGCAGCTGTGGTAAGATTTCAAAAGAAAGGATAACAGTTATGGTTGCTGCAAATTTAACTGGAACTGAAAAATTGGAGCTTTTAGTGATCGGAAAGTACAAAAAACCGAGGGCATTTAAAAATATAATATCGTTGCCAGTTGATTATCATTCGAATTATAAAGCTTGGATGACACGAGAAATCTTTGAAAACTGGTTGCGGAAGTTAGATCAAGACCTTATTAAACAAAAAAAAATACAAAAAAAAAGAATTCTTATTGTGGACAACTGCCCAGCCAACGCTGCGGTTCAAGGTCTTGATGACATTAAATTAACTTTTCTAACAATATTCACTTCAGAAATATGAAGACATAGATTTGGCTCTTGTAATTCATGGGAATGTAGATACTGTTGCAGGCGTAAATGCAGAGATTTCTGGCAGAGATGATGATATTGATGACTGTACCAGTTCAGAAGATCTTTCGAACGAGTTTTCTTGCCCGAGTTTGAAAGAAATGTTTTCAGTTATCAATACTGTTAGCAAATTTTCAGCTTGAAATGACGATTTTGTGAAGGATCCGATAAAAAAAAACTGTTAAAGAAGTTGTCGCGATAATCAAAACTTCTTTTTATTAAAAAAAAACTAAGCAAACATATATTACTGACTATTTTTCAGAAAATCAATAAACATGCAAAAACAAAATGTTGCATTATGTATGTACATTCATAATAGCTACATAATTTTATAAATTTTTCTTTTTAGTGTTTTTGGAACTATGTACTTGAAAAAGGTTTAAAATACATACTTACATGAATATAAACACAGTGTTTTTCCTTGATTGAACTTGAAACTTTTAACCATTTTTTGAACGTCATGTTTCAGGTGCAAATAGAAATTATGTGACAATGAATTTGGTATTTCCAGCAGTTTTAAATTATCTATTGGATATAAAAACTATTTATCATAAGAACCAGTGTTTAAAATCCCCCGGATGTTCTTATAAACGATTTTTACTGTGATTTTGAACGTTAGTGATGAGAAATAATGTGCGTTCCGTGTCATATGCAGACTGCAAATTTTTAACCTTCAGTTTGTGAAATTTTTTAAATAATGAGCTAATGAAACTGATGTATGAAAAGAAGCTTGGAATGACAAACATCTTTTTATGTTACCTTTTGTTATAATGTTATTAATTTTTTTTTAATTTCACCTAAGATTAACGCCGAGTTATTTTCCTTTTCTAAATGTATAACTATAATGAATAGCTATTTTTAACTGAAGAATGATTCTTCATAATGGGAATTAAATAAATTTTGATGAAAGATGATATGCCTAGATTACTTACGCATTTTTTAGGTGTAATCTAATAAATATCTATCAGAATGATGCGTAGAAATAGTTATTGCAGGAAAAGTTTTTCATTTTGTGGAAACACTACTAGTGGAACTAATGAACAGTCATGAAAAAAAGCTATAAATAACTCTACTAAACAAAAATTAAAAAACAAAAAGCATCGCAGTTAATATGTAAATGAAGATTTACTGCATGAGAAGTACGTTTCTGATATTTAGTTTCAATAACGTTATTAAAATGTTAATTATCGTGATGTCATGTTCTGTGTTTATGTGTTTGCGCGAATAAAACATTTGTAACGTATCAGTTCCTTGGATGCTGCTGAATTTTAAAAAATACACCTCTCCTGTTATTTTTTAATGGACATCTGTAGTTTAAAAGTCGGCATTATTGCATTTGTGTAAACGTTTTAAACAACCCATTCTTTTTACCCTTTCTAATGACATAATTTTACTAGTCCATTTCTCATAAACTTTATTCCGTGTTACTAAAGATTGAGGTATTATAACCACAGACCCAAAAAAACTATATAACTAACTTAATTACACGACATATGAGCCTACAGTATATTACTAACCTTACATATACAGAATTACTGATAAAGTTTTAAAATATATTGTTCACCATAATTAATTTGGCCGAATGACGTCAAATTACACTATATAACAATCATGTACTTGCAGAAATAAAACAAATTTAGAGTTAAAATTCGTTTATAATCTCTAAAATAGGAAAAAATGCATTGTTAATAGGGGAAGCGTAAAAATGCCCTACCATTAGCCACCTTCTTATGGCAATTTTGCTGTACTTCGTCCAAAATTAAATTCCTACTAGATTTATTGATAAAACTCTTTATAAAGATTAAAAATCATTGAAGTAGTCTGAAGACAATTAAAATAAAAATTCTACATGATAAAACTGTTTTCTTAAAACTTAAAAGGTAAATTTTGAATAATTTCCGAAATTAATATATATTTATATTTTTACGCATAGTTGGAGTTTTAAAATTCTGTGTCGTTATTTTAAAATTTTCATTTTTTATTATACATTTATCACTTCTATTTTTTAAGTTATTGTACAACTGCCCTGTAAAGTATAAAACTTTCCATTTAAAATTCTTGTTCAAGAATAGAAACTATAATGGTAAAAAAAGTTCATGTTTTAATACTATTTATTTCAAGTTGCTTTGCTATTTATTCAGTATTGTTTTATGCATATTAATTGGATTCCATCAATTAAAATAAAAAATTATATTTTGCGTAAGGTTTAATCTGATTTTATTATATGTAAAACAAAAAAAAAAGAGTACTTCTAATTTTGAATAGTTTATTTCCGGTTACAGTTGATCAATTCTGGATCTGCTCTAAAGTACTTCTTTCTTGTTTAATTGACAGGCAGATATATAGGTAACTCAAATATATTTTAACGTAGGATTACGTTCCTGCATCGCGAGTTATAATTTTGGCAGCTTCCCAAATCCAGTCTGTATCGCTTGGGCGAACAGTAAACAGTTAATCAGAAATGCGCCAAAAGGCGTCAAATTTTTGACATACATACATATATATACACTAATTATCAAAAATTAAGGAAATATCACAAAAAGAGGGATAACACGTTCAAAACTAGGCCAATATGTTTAAAATTTGAATATGTTGTTAAGTAAAAGGTGCTGAATAATACTACACTGTGAAAAATAGTGGCGCTGCAGTCGGAATACGTCGTTTGCGAGGAGCATAAAAGTTTTATAGCAAGGCGTCAATTGTCGCTGCGAAGCTGAGATTAGACATCTGGCATAGTCAAATTGTAACAATGACCTCCAGGCATCATTTTACCGAACAACTGCGATCGCGAGCTATTGTGAGACTATAGTCAGGACAAAGTCAGGCAGAAGTGGACAGATGGCTAAATATAAGTCCGTCTGTGGTTCATAGACTTTGGCAACAATTTCTAACCACGGATTCGTCATCCAGGAGGTTCAGCCAAGGACGGCCATACACTACGACGAGTGCCGATGACCGATATTTGTCATTATGCGGACGAAGGAATAGAACCGCAACTCCGTCTGAACTCAGATCCTCCCTCGCTGAAAGCTCTGGAAGGTTTGTATCAAAGTCAACCGGACATGTTCTAGAAGCCTGGCGAGATCATCATCCGACATGACGCGGCATTATCACGTGTCCGTTTCTAACTAATTAGGAGTTTAATAGACCCGTACGCGGGCGAGAACTGTAGTTTTGTATTTTTGCTCTCAGCCAGGAAAGATGTAAGTTCGTTGCTGTCAAAATGTGCTGGCGGGGCCTCGTCCCCGTTCCCTGCCAGAGCCGTGCGATGTGTTCAAATAAACCCGATTGATGTTCTACGAAACCGTGTCGGAAATAAAGACTATGTATGAACCAGCTGCCTGTTTCCTTCTGATATAAACCCGAGGTGTTTTATTGTCCTCTCCATATGCCATTCACTCGTTCTACAAAATCACGACTACTACCCTGCTTAGACTCTTTGAATTCCTCTACCTACTGAACTCAACGACTAAACCCCGAGCTTACTCCACTTATTATTTCATTAGCCGTCAAGATGCCTTATTATTTCATTTATATATATATATATATATATATATATATATATATATATATATATATATATATATATATATATATATATATATATATATATATATATATATATATATATATATACATATATATATATATATATATACATATATATATACATATATATATATATATAATATATATATATATATATATATATATATATATATATATATATATACATATATATATATATATATACATATATATATACATATATATATATATATATATATATATATATATATATATATATATATATATATACATATATATATATATATATACATATATATATACATATATATATATATATATATATATATATATATATATATATATATATATATATATATATACATATATAGTATATATATACATATATATATATATATATATATATATATATATATATATATATATATATATATATATATATATATATATATATATATATATATAAATAAGAATAAGATGAAAGAGAAAACCAGTAATAGCTCTAAAGCTACTTGAAGCCAGGAACATCCAACATGTAAAGAAAAGTATGAATAAGGTTTTTGACAGCTTTTCTTCATCAGCGGTGTCAATACTGTCTAAAAACCAATGGATTGTTTCTGATGAATATGATCTATTAAATAAACACACTCAGACACCGTACAATCCATTATTAACAGAAGAATTGAATAATAAATGAATTAAGTTTGAATAAAAGTACTTAACCAAAGAACACCAAGCCTGGCGCTAGTCAGAGTGGAAGTTAAGAACTTGTAACCGCAAGATGACTGACGTCATAAAACTTGCAACCATTGAGATAGTGGATACTCAGTTACAGACTTACTTAGGTTACCATATTTTAAGACTATTTTTCCTTTATTTATTTAGTTTTTATTATTGTTACTACTATGAGTTAATTTTATTTTTATTTTATTTTACTTATGATTTTTATTTTTCCTTTTAGTAGTTATTATTTTTATTTTAACCTATTGTTATGTTTAACTTATTAATGCAACAGAACAAACTATTCATTAAAACAAAAAACAACCAATTATGTTTTTGGATAGACTTACTGGGTAATTATTACGAGTTAGCACAGCTTTCAAGTCTATAATATGCTTAATCCTATTGTCTTTAGAACATAGTCTATTTATACGAACTAACTGATTTACAATAATGTTATTAAAAACAGATTTATGTAAACAGGTTAGATAATTTTGAAATTTAACAATATTAAAATTATAGTCAGATCTTTTGTCGTATAAGTCAAAAGTAAATTTATTGTTAGTACTTAATTTAATATTAATATCTAGAAAGTTTACATTAATATTATCATGGCTACTTTTAATTAGTTCCAAATTAGGAGGGTAAAAATTTAAGTCTATAGGGTTATTACTTTTATTAATTACTATTATATCATCTATATATCTAAATATATTGTAATTGCTATTTTCTATATTATTAATTTCAAAATAATATAAGTATAAATTAGCTAGCATACTTGAAGCATTACCACCTTGTGGTACACCTTTGGACTGTAAGTATATACTATTATTATGAACTATGTAATTATGCTTAGTTACTAATTCTAGGGGCCTATTGAAACGAGTTAGTTTAATTTCGTTGTAATTCGTTGTATTTCGTTGTTATATATATATATATATATATATATATATATATATATGTGTGTGTGTGTGTATGTATATATACATTACACATACATACATATATACATACAAAAGAGGTAAGCAACGATAAGTAATCCTACGTTAATAACCCGCGGTCGTTTCGTTAGAAGAGACAACGTGAAATTTTTATTCTAAATACGTAGTTTTAATGATAAATCTGTTTAGTGACATGATGTTCTTAAAAAATTAACTACATTTTTTAATGGCATAACGTGTGCAAAATTGAATGGATTTTGCCTTATTTTAAAACCATAAAAATTTAAAAGGAAATACTTTGTCATCTTTTTTAATGCTTTTTCCGGCTTATTTTTTCCGTGTTACCTTCAAAATTTATAGTTTTTTTTATCACCTGATGCAATTAAAATGGATCTTGCAACGCAAGGTTTCGATAGTGCAAGGCATTAAGAATATTTCTTCTAGCTGTGGTTTCAATTCAGTGCTCAGCAAAGAAATTCAGAAAATTTCACTTATTTGAAAGATAAAAATATAACTGTAGTTTAATTGCAATTCTTGAGTGTTTGTGCTTACTTTTGCTTTTTAAAAAACATATATTCTGCAATTCCTACACTGTTCCTGAAATTCTCATCCATCTTCTATACGCACATGTATTGCAAAGAATACATAGAACATGTATTACAGGCTCATAAAATTTTACAATAAGGATTAAAGACTATTCTTAAAAATAAAAAATGGACAAACCACCTAAGATTTCAACATATATTTTAAAAGTGTTCTTTTAATTTTCATAACATAAATTTCACTATAACCAATGCAGTGCATGCAACTGATGTATTAACATTAAAACTTTAAAATATGGTTACTCTGTTAAAGAAATTATCTAATGTTCATTTATATTATATTTTTAATCTCTGAAATATTTACTCACGAGCAAACCTTCTTCCTGCATAAAGGTATCCATACACCTTGTAGAGTATAGCTCACTTCTACCCAGACTTGGGTGTATATAATTTGAAGTGGCACTCTAAATGAATTTGATGCAAACACAGTTTATACATGTTGTTAACACATGATATTTCTGCACGAATTCAATAAACAATGTTTATTGAATTCGTTGCACATATAGAATTTGCTTTTACAGCAATAAACATACGTACTACTTGTACGGAATATATATTATCATTCAATAAAAATACACATTGCAAATACTCACAAACCAGCAGAGAGTCAAACCAGCAGTACTGCCACGTAAACTTTGGGCCCTCTAAGCACTAGCGCCGGTTAACACCTGGAACTGCTTACCTCGTAGCTCCCTCTCGCTTATCTATCAACTTTAACAAACTTTTTCAACCTCTTTATTAATCAAGCTGCTTGGTATTTATACCAAGGGCGTATGCCGAATTTAGCATATCTCAAGCAGCTTCTTTAATTCATTCACTCAAAAGTTCGATTCTTGTGAATCGAATCTTATGTATACTTTCGGAGGTGATATTTTGAAAATTTTAAAATTTTATCCTTTTATCTAGTTTTTATAATGAAATACATGTTAAAAGTTGGAAAAATGTATAAAAAATTTAGCTGGCACATTTAAATATTTTTTACGAAGAGAAAATTGGTAAAACTGGGTGCAAATTTGATATTTCTGCAAAATATAACAACTCAAAAATAAACAAATATATTATCATTTAATAAATAAGAGAATGAAGTTAATAACTTTCTCTATGGAGTAGAGTATTCGCAACATAATATTATGTTTATCTCAGAAGCTGTAGCAGTTTAAGAAATGATGTACAGAAAAATTGCTTAAAATTTATTGTCATTTGCAAGTTATAATAATGTAAACAAAAAGCTAATTAATCTACAACGATGAACGCAGCCTGTTCCCTTTATAAACAATTGAGGAGTAACTATTTAAAATTAAGATATTTCGTGCATATCTTTTTACTGTAGTATTTTTGCGCAAAGAGAAATGGAAAAAAATCGTTTTGGAAAAATCTACTTCCAGTTATAAAATTCTTTGACAACTGTTGTTAAAATTTCCGTTACTGGGCTCTTAGTTGCGATAGAAACATTATTCAAACAGAATTATAAAGATAAAAATTTAGGCAATGATATTATTGTATAAGTGGAAAATCAATATTTGATCGAAAGGGCTGTTTCAAAAGTGTATGGATACTTCAAACAGTCGCTGATGGTGTATTTTAATACACAGGGGGGTACAGAAAGTTGCTCTTAAATGTCAAAAGGTAACTTCATGTATGAAACCACTGTAAGTATGTATACAATTGTTTGAACAAAAATTCTGTATAAGCATAACGCATAGTTCTGTACATAACCATACATTTGCTGTGATAACACAAAATAATTTGGTTGCTTTTCCTTGATAGGCATAATAAAAATAAAATTTTTCTGCATTTGTTGAATTCATAAATATTTCATGCAGGTTTATTGCTGTAAAATACTGAAGTACATCAAAAAATATTATTTTTATTCATAATAAAACATTGTAAAATTGTGTATGTATGTGATATTTGTAAAAATGTGTTTAGTTTTGATGTCAGTGATCATGAGATTTTGTTTTCTTTCCAGAAATTATTCCTATTTGCCTTCCCACTGTGTGAAGTCACATTGCTGTAAAATAAACTCTTATGCAATCAAGTGACTAGATATGGGGATGTTATTGGTGACTTGCAGTTCAAATTCAAACAGCCTATGAGCAAAGGAATAGTACTTAAGCTTGAAAGTTGTCGGTGGGAGATATTTTGCTGATGTATCTGGCAATCGTAATATGTTCAAGAATAGCTTATGCTTACATTCGACATAGGGGCAAAACTTTGTATTCAATGATTCTTTAAACATGTTTGAGGGGTCAGTTATTTCCCCGTACATTTTTTACAGCAAGAATGTAAGATTGAAATTTTCAGAAAAACGTCATGAATAAAAAGTACAAAAAAAGAGGGAATCATTTTGAGTTTCTGCAATACCTAACAGATGTTGTAAATTTAAAACAGTTGAGAAATGTAAATGTGTATTTCGGATCAAAATCTTCCTCAAAACACGTAAGATAGAAATATCGCCCAGCTAAATATCATAACAAAAATGCATAGCTTATGCAAAATATTTTTTAAAAATGATGACTTAAATTAAAAAAATAGATTCAAATATTTTGAATTAATGTAATTCGTAACTATATTTACAGATTAGCTGTATTGGATTTTGAATAGCTGTGCTTAACATTGTTTCTGTAATATTAACTAACAGTGGCGTAGCGAGCATAACTGGCGCCCGGGACACGATACCTTTGTGGCGCCCCCCCCCCTGAAAAACATATAGTAATATAATATATAGACCCTATATTGGCGCCCTCGATAAACATATAATAACATAATATATAGACCTTATATTGGCACTCCCCCCCGAAAAGCATATAGTAACATAATATATAGACCTTATGTTGGTGCCCTCCCCTAAAAACATATAGTAATATAATATATAGACCTTATATTGGGGCCCTCCCCTGAAAAACATATAGTAATATAATATATAGACCTTATATTGGGGCCCTCCCCTGAAAAACATATAGTAATATAATATATAGACCTTATATTGGCATCCACCTCGAAAACATATAGTAATATAATATATGGATCTTACATTGGCGCCCCTCTGCGAGTGGCGCCCGGGGCATGATAGACCCCCTTGCCCCCCCCCCCCTTTGCTACGCCACTGTTAACTAAGGCAACTGCAAGTTCTCTCCCATAAACTCTTCCAACGAACTCTTTTCTTAACACCGAGAACCTATGAAATCCTTAATCCAAACATTCCTCTTTACGATTTGTTGCCGGCTCTCTACGAAGCAACGACACCTGGCGGAAAAATCGGCATTTTCCCTGCATTTTCAAACACTACCTGTTAAGTAGATCTTAGCAGTTACTCATCTCAGCGGGCCGCTTTCTCCGATCCGCAGTCAGCCGGCGCACTTATAGTTCAGACTCAAGGCGCAAAGGATTGAGCCAATTGTTTCTTTCTCCTCGTTTTTTCTGTTCAAGCAGATTTTTTTTCCAGTTTTACGTCCACGATGCGGAAATTTTAAATATCGGATACAGACAATTTATTTTTCCCCCTGTCTTTGCTGAGTTACGATGGTAGATGTCCTTATCAACTGCCTTCTGTGAGTATTTGCTTTCATTTTGCTCTAAACTTTGATTTGTGGATTCCTTTTACTGAACTCACTTGTTTTTTGCCTCTTAGTTTTAAAAGATGCTAGGCACTTTTTGTATAAAAAAAATTCCTTTATTAAAAAAGGAGCTTAGGTTTCTAAAAAACTAGATAAAATTAGTTTATGAAGGAAAAAAAAGAGAGCTAAGGATGACAATTCATAAACGCATATTCTGTTACTTTTTGTTTACATATTATTGATACTATATTTAGTTTTTAGCAATAGTTTAAATTATTTGAACCCCTATATCTTGTTAAGGTGTCATGAAAATACAGTGGATATTATGTTATTTTCTGGACTTGGAAAAAGAGAAGCAAATTGTAAACACACAAGCACGAAGTTTTATATTAGGGCCACAATAAATTTTTAAATATCTTTGTTCAAACATTTATAATCGCATAAATATTTTTTTAGGAAAATTAATTTCTGTGTAGATTTTACTCAATTACTGTTTGTCATTTCATTCAGATTTTACTGAAACAAAGTACAAACAAAAATTAAAGCTTAATAATATAAGTATTCAGTATTTATTGGTAATTTCTTTTCAGCATTATCTTTATCTTGAATTATTTATATACCTCACTTTTCTAATCTGTTTTGAATATCATACGGAACATTAGAATATTATTTAAAAAGTTGAGTATTTGATTAGAGTTGGATTTAAAAGAGAAAAAAATTAGTCATTATCATTGCATTAAATTTTATTTTCTTGTTTTTACTCCATTACTTTATAAAATTAATTAAACGAAGTGAAAAATAATTCTTCTATTGCAATATTATTTTTGACTCTATTTTTCGTCGAAAGCTAAATGCGTAAAGTTGGAAGTAAAAATGCCTAACATTTAAAAATTTATGCGAGTATCAAGCATCTTAATGTCGTTATTCTGAAACGTATTAACATTTTCACCAAAACTGAAAAATAAACATTCTGAATTGTTATCCTTTAAGTAAAAGGAATCCATAATGCTAAACAAAATGTTATAATAATTTTCTTTAATTTTCTGGCACGTATTCTGTTCAGTAAATTTTATATTTTTCTTTCGTATTTGTTTAGGTATTTTGTTGCTTATATAAAAAAATGAAATTTGGGCGTAAATACTAAAAATTAAGCCATTTATGTCTGGGTCCTATGGAATGTTGAGACTTGTTTTGAAAACAATGTAAATACTTTGCAATTATAAGCATTGCGCGTATTCATTCTAAAAAGTGAAATATGATTTTGCCGTTCATTTCAATAATATTATTCCGAAAATAATTTTTTAAATCATGTATGAAGTTAATATAAACCGTTGTTATGGAAAAAAAATTAATGTATAAATAATTCAAATAAAAAATAATTTTGACAAATTAAGTTACTTATATTGATAATAGTAATCCTTTAAAATTTTAAGGACTCAATGCAGATTTTTTTCCTACAAACTTCACTATCTTAAGGTGCATGAAAGTTTTACTGTATATAAGCAATTTATGTGGCAAAATGCTCATAATTCGTTCCTTAATCAGTTTAGGTAATATTAAGGACATCATTTTTGCATTAGCGTATAATATAATGCGTTTTGTTTATGCATTTTGTAAAATGCATTTATATTCCTTTATGTTTAGTTAAACACGAACATTATACAATACAGGGAAGTTTCCCACAAAAATATTTTAATTCAGATTTTCTGTCATGCAACATAAATATATGAACTAAAACTTGGCAAATACACTTCAATTTTATTTTTCCTAAATAGGTAATTTTTAAATTATCTTCTTGTTATATCACACTAATTCATGTAATATATTTTAGTTAAATTAAATGTTTTCTTATTCACTAAACATTGGATACCAAACTGCACTAGAAAAAGATACAGACTGAACCAGAAATTTGCCTAAACTGATAAAAGGTAATTAATAGCTTACTTTTATCGTATAAGAGTATGATGTAGAAGTATCTCAATGAGAAACGGAATATAGTGACTGAAAAATTGTGAAGCCTATAATACTTCGAAAAGCAGTGAAATCATCGATTATGCCTAAACAAAATCAACAGTTATTACAGTAGAATAGTCAGTTTTACAGTAAGGTTATTTTACTTTCACGGTGCAGCTCCTTTTTCTCTCTGTAAGGAGAAATTTCTACAGAGCAAGAAAAGATTTGAAAAGATAAAGAGAAAAATATATCATTACTTTCTTTAAGTTATCTAACTTAATTCTCTAGATTTTTTCCTGGGATGGATGAAATGAAATAATAAACCCTTTAAAACTTTTTCCGTTTTTAAAAATTATATTTTGGGGAATATATTTTTGATTCATGTAAATAGAGTAAACAGGAGTTAAATTATTTTGTAACTTTTTTTTTCAAAACAAATTGAATACCATTTTAAATATACTTAAAGTCTTATATCTTTCAATCTCGACATTTCTGTACGTACAAAAAGCTTTATAACCTATAAATAAAAAATAAATATTCTCTTGGCATTAGTCAGTTACATTTCATTTCATTATAACTACTATTTTTTAAGCATTATCAATAGTGATATTTGAATGTAGTATAGTTATCGGGTGCTCTTCATTTAGTTAGTTCAAAACAGTATAATTTCCAGTTTCGATAAAGAGTTAAAGTAACGATGCCTTTAACTTGAAAGGTTTAATGAATGCTTTTATATTAATTTTTTAGTATGGAACTTTTTTAGATTTTAACTAAAAAAGCTTTATTACTGGAAACTAATAAATCCTATAAAGTTTTTATTATATATATATATATATATATATATATATATATATATATATATATATATATATATATATATATATATATATATATATATATATACATATATATATTCTTAATTTATGGGTTTGAATTCAGAAATTTTTAGGTTTATAGAAAAATATATCTACTAATCTGTAAAAATAAGTATAATTATAATTTAACTTTATGAGCTCTAGTTGAAACCATAAACGTTTATTTGTTAATCTTCTATAAAATATACTTGATCCTTTTTCTTCTTTATATTAAACTGATTAATAAATCAATAAATTACCTATATTCATAAATATAAATTATTTCTACGTTTTTCATAAATCTGTTTGTAAAAAGTATTATTCTTGCGGAATATTTCATAGCATAGTTTTGTGCTTCAGTGTCTATTTTAAAAGAGCATTTAAAAGAATTGTACAATACTAATCTTGCGTTCACGTGTGAATATATCTATATGCAATCAAATTGTTTTATTATTGACCGTTGTCATTATTGTACAATATCGATATCACATACACTTTGAAAAAAATCATTTCTCAATTTCATATGCTAAGGAATGGGCTGAATGAAAATGACAAGAAAAATCTATTTTTAACATCTCAGAGTAGAATGCCATATTTCATACTGATGTGCGTAAAATGATCCTTGAAATGATATTTTATTAAGGGAAAGTTTCTGGTAGATCCATATTGTTTCGTTATAATTATATATATATATAATATTAGCATAACGCTCAAGATAGAATACATGCGTCCATCTTAAATGTATTTTAAGGGCCCTATTGTTCATTGCGTTTCAAGACCATACATGTATTACACATTTACATCATGTTTTTAGTAGTAAAACAAATAAGATATATATTAATAAAGAGCGAAGTCTAGTATTATTTTGGTTAACTTTTGAGGTAGGAACCAAATAATTTGAAATATGTTATATTAATCTATACATTTGTATCCTGATGGGGAGCATACCATCTTTATTTGTTTGAGATTATATACACCCAAATATCTTGATATTATTGACAATATTGCTGATGTGTGAAATTCCATCTTTATTATTATAAAATCCCACCTCTAATAACCTTTAAATGCATGTTCAAAAACATACGTTACGTCTTCAAAAGATCCTATTTCATCAATATACAGAGAATTTTTAACCAACAACTAAACCCTATATTTACTATTTTATTGAAAATACGTGTTATACATTATAAACTCTTGAATAAATAATTTTTTATTGTTCCTTATTACTGTTTGTTCCACTGATCTTATGTCTATTTTTATTTGATAGTTTAGCGTATTCCAAAGCAACTGTAGTATTTATGGATATATGTGTTGTGAGCATTAAAGAATTTTTAATTTTGCATTATTCCGTCTACCTAAATGCATTATATAAGATTAATTAATTCACAGAAAGGAAAATTATGGAAATTCCGATTTATTTACACTTCACGATGACATGAAATACCATTCTGCAATATAATATATTAGTTTCAAACGCTGTATTCATGAATTACGTCCTTATAAGCAGTTCGCTGTATGTTTGTAGAAAATAAGCGAGATTGCTTTCATTAACGGCTATTTAACGATGCACTTTGAATTAATCACGCAAATCAAGATTCGTGCAAAGTATGCAAATTTAAACGGCCTTGTCGCACATGTGCGCAATACTTCAACAGTCATGCTTGAATAGGTAAAAAACGCTACAGTTACATTTACTTTTTTTAGACTAAACATTGTGTTTATGGTTCATGTTAGCGTTTGAACTTTGCCACTCATGACTTTCGGCGTAACTCCGATTTGCTGCGAAATAATAGTGCAACGAACTTTCGAGGTTGAAAATGATGCTATTGCATATTTTTCTTTGTTTCCTCGAAAATATTTAGCCACGTACGAGTCTAAAAGACACATTGACATAAAAAAATACTTACCATACCAATACTTACCATACAGAGATTCCTTAAGTATTTTTTATGTATCTTTTATTCATAATTATCTCGAATTTTGTTTTAAACTCAACATTATTTCTATTACTGCATGGTTAAAAGCAGTGGCGCAACCAGGGGGGGCAAGGGGCCCTTCCCCCCCAAATAAATAGAAATTGCATTATGAATATTGATTTTGCATTATAAATATTTTTATCCGTTCATCTCGTCCCCCCCCCATGCATTATAAATATTTTCATCCATTCATCTCGCCCCACCCCCCGAGAAAAAATTCTGGGTGTGCCACTGGTTAAAAGTATTATAAAACATAAAAAAATTAATCATAGTTTAACGGGAGATTATTTTATGAAATCGTATAAAAATGAAGACTGGAATAATCTACTCACAATTATCATTCCCTATAGAAATCATGTAATCCTTAAAAAAAGGTTTTCTTAAAATAATGCGCATAAATCTCAAAACTGTGTATTTAAAGCACAAGAAAAGAATTCAGAAATAGTGTAATTTATAATAATGTACCATATATGTTTATATTCACATATACTAAAAACAATGCTACTATTACATGGTTTCGTATTCTGAATCTAGTAAAAGTAATACAACTGTCGCATTTTGTTTTAGAATACAATATTAAATTTACTATAAGAAAGAGAGCGAGACTAAGTGAAATCTAATCGTCTTAGAAAATCAAATCCGTAACTATACAGACATTACACGTTTCAAGCTGTTGCAAACATATTTGAAAAGCATTATGCCGTAATTTTACACATGCATTTTCTATTCAAGTAATACATAACCTTTTTGTATTTTATAAAATTGATTTCTTTTTATTTTTTTATGCGAGACGTAATACAGACTCAGTCGATTGTTGCACAACCTAACACCTCAGGATTATAAAATGAAGGAAGAAATACAGAAAAAGATTGAAGATCGCAAATATACATATATATATATATATATATATATATATATATATATGTATATATATATATGTATATATATATATGTATATATATATATATATATATATATATATATATATATATATATATATGTATATATATATATGTATATATATATGTATATATATATATATATGTATATATATATATATATATATATATATATATATATATATATATATATATATATATATACAGTGCTAGATTTCTAGAAATATAGGTGCCGGAATGGTAACCTTCCGGTGTGTGTGTGTGGGGGGGGAGGGTATTCCAAGTTATTGATAAAGAGAGGTACCTAAAGAGATGTACCGGAACGCCGTTTCGGAGCGTTCCGCCTCAAATCTAGCCCTGTAGATATATATATATATATATATATATATATATATATATATATATATATATATATATATATATATATATATATTATACATAATATGGAAAATCTAGTAATTGCTGAACCATTGCATGACAGGATCAAAAAAATAATATACAGTAAACTCAATGAAAATAAAAATGTAAATCTAAATCTTTATTTTGCTTTATAAATGAAAAAAATCTATAATACTTTACCTTTAAGAGATTCTAAAGAAAATTATTTGTGGCCGAAATATTTCCTACTCTGCTAAGCAACTTTCTAGAACAATTTGAAATCATGACAACGTCTAGAAATTATTCTGAAATTTTTCTAGTGCGTATTAATACGAAATATTTGTGATTTGCGTATTTTCCTGCTTCCTCTTTTACTCTCTCTTCACCCACTCAATTTAATTTGACGAGAAAAGAGGCTATGAGCTTACATTTTGATGACTACTAAATGTTATGTTTTGAAGAGCTACCCATTAAGCACTAAAAAGCAGTTGATATGATTACAGCTTGAGAACAGAGGTGTGATTTTCGTTAGATTGTGGAAAGGTTAATACTGAGCTTAATAGAAATTAAGAGGATACAGCAACAAAGGCCTTTTGTCGGTTTTCCTATTTCCTATAAAAACAAATAACTGTCATTCTTGGCAGTTGTGATCTTAAAAATTGAAGTTGGAAAATTTCCCTCTTCAATGGTGTTTGTTATTCGAAGGTAAATAATAATATAAAAATCTTTAAAAGGAATATTCTTTTGCTATAGTCTATGCGGAGGAGTTATGTGTATATGTTTTTTCAATATCGAATGCTTATGCAATGATTGATACCAATTATAGATATATACAAATTTAACAATAATTTTTGGGGTCTTTCTTTATTTATGTAATAATAAGAAATTTTGCTACTGTAAAATACTAAAGTTTCTTCTAGAAGCAAAAATTTTAAAACCTTGTTTCTTAAAATAGAGGATGCAAAAGTATTTAATCGTTTGAGAGAGGTTATGGAAACTAAGTCATTAAGTAACTTTTTTTATATATAAAGTAAAAAAAATAAGGATAACGTACAGGGGTAGATTTCAAGGGTTTAAAATTTTTGTGTTATTAAAGTATCAAAAAACATTCGGAAAGATAGATTAATGATTCTGAGCTTTATTCTTGTTTACATTTTTTGAAACAGTAACAATAAAATATGAGAGCATAGAATTTCTTTGAAACCTTAAAAGATTCTGAGATTTATCTTTTATTATTAACTTTTATTTTTTTTATTAGTGCATATCATATCTTATGGGAAAAGTTTATTTAAGGTAGCTTTAGACAAAGGGGTCGGGTATAATTTTTTTTTCTGCGTAAGGTCAAATTTTGCTTTTCGGATATTCATCTCTTGTAGAATGGATCAAACTTTAGAATGCTGCTTAAACACTTCCTGCATATTTCCATTCATATTTTTTCCCGATAGATTTTATAGATTACCTACTCACATTATTTACAAAGTTGAATTTCTAGATAGATTCCACATTCAAATTAGTCTTAGCTCTCCAAATCCATTTTCAGTTGATTCATTCATAGAAAAGGAAAGTTTCCTTAATATAATCTTTCTCCAAAAACATGCCGTTAAATGAAGCAATTTTATAGCTTCTGTATACTTATAATGATAGTGATGTCGTATTTAGAACATAAGTAAACGGGTGGTCTTGAATAAAACTCCTTAGAAAATACTAAAGGTAAATATTTCTCGGTAGCTTAATTCATTTTCAGAAGGAAACAATTATAGGCAATAATCTTATGAAGATGCGTAAATTTTTTAACTCCAGTTATTAAATTGAATTTTGATATCTTTTTAATATATTTTAACAATTTTATCCATGTTAAAATCGAACCGAGTGATGTAGGTTTTATTTTCAAACTAGAGGTTCTAACTATCAACTCATATCTAGTTTAAATTCTCAGTCATAGAACAAAATTATATAATAATACATTATGCATGTGAACATTAACATTAGGTCAGACCGTTCCATAAGGAGCTCCACCAAAGGGTCACACAAAATGAGTTGTATTTGGCCTGATTTCAAGTTGTTGTTTACTCCTAAGCTCATCACTATTTGCATATATATCAGATTTTTCTTAATGAAGTGGGGCAAGTATAGTTAGAATGTTCTTCATATCCCTTTCACCTTAGAATCTATAAATCAGCTATTATCAAATAAAACTATCTTGAATGCGGTAAGAAAATTTTGTAATGAAAAACATAACATTTCTTTCCGATAACTAAAATATATAATAAGAAAACAAGTAAAAATGGTTTAGCTATTATTACAAATGAGATTTTAGTTTAAAATATTGTGCTGAGATAAAGTATTATCCTTTTAAAGGAATGGAAAGTTAATTACAAAAGCAGGCGTTTAGAAAAATTTGTATTTCAAAACAGGAATATTGGGTGTCCAATGTGTATCTGCTGTAATAATGTAGAGAATTTCGATTAGTCGAGAGAAAACGCTTAGCTTGAAAGTATTTTTTAACAATTCTAGTTACTGGGATTTCTTGACATCAGTTAATTTAGACATTTTTTTACTCCTTTTAAATCATCAGATATGTATTGGTTTCTTTAACCTTTAGCTTACGGGACATATTTTTCCGATTCCCTCTTTAGAATGGAGCTAACCACTGTATACTTTATCCTTGCTATAACTGACTCGTAAGGTAACAAAAGCTGTGAAATCATACGAATCAGTTTTTTTTTCATTCTTTATATTTCATACTAATATTTAAGTATGAAAGCTTTCCATTAGGACGCATATAATTAAGAATTAATATTATTAGTAATTATATATCTATATGTCTCTATCTATCTATCTGTATATATATATATATATATATATATATATATATATATATATATATATATATATATATATATATATATATTATATATATTATATATATATATATATATATATATATATATATATATATATATATATATATATATATATATATATATATATATACATTCTTGGGCTCATATTCTTGGGATACATGCATAATTAAGAATTAATATTATTAGTAATTATATATCTATATGTCTCTATCTATCTATCTGTATATATATATATATATATATATATATATATATATATATATATATATATATATATATATATATATATATATATATATATATATATATATATATATATATATATATTATATATATATATATATATATATATATATATATATATATATATATATATATATATATATATATATATATATATATACATTCTTGGGCTCATATTCTTGGGATACATGCTGTCCCACCCCGTAAGGAAAAGGTTAACATTCATTTAATTGTATACATAAACGTTACTTTGGAATAATAAATAAAGTTTGTTCCCGATAGCATTTAGTTACGTATGTGAATATACCCCTAAATAAGTTTTGTTAAATAATTTTAAAATGGCCTCAAAGAGGTTTGTGAGTGCGTGTATATGGGGGATTATAAAAGACATTGGTTCATCTATTTTATGAACTAAATATCGAAAGAAAAGGATATAGCGACTGAAGAGGTATATTATCTCAGCATTTATAAATTTATTGAATGTTTGAAGGTGTATTATATGCCAAGCAAGTTTAAGACGCTTTTTATGCTATGAACTCCTCACTTGAAACAGTTTCCTCCCGGAAATACTTTTGAACGAACTAAAAGGTGGAATAGTAGGACAGTGATGAAAGAGAAAACATTTCGGACCATATCTGCTGGCGACTTGTCTCAGGCATCCAGAAGCTATGCATATTTCGAAATTCAAGGGACATTTCTACCTTTTGAAAATACAAATATTGTAGACAAGCTGGTACTTCTTATCACTGAGCCACCCTTTATCAGTCTCCTGAGATGGAATGCTTGAAGGCTTTTGAGACATTACCTAAGGATAGTGCACATAAAAAATAATCATACTTTGTTTAAGTATAAATTTGGGGGGGAGGAGGGGTTTATAAATACTTTAATAGATATCAATTTTGAAAGAGAAGTTAAGAGATTAATGGGATGATTTTAAGACATTCATCAGAAAATTGTTCTAAACTTCTTCGTATTTACTTGAAAGAGATGTTTGCGATTTTGGTTTGATTTCTGATCTAAAGAGAAATCGCAGCATTTAACCGAATTTTTCCCAAATTACAAGACGCTTGTTACATATTTTGAAAGATTTGAAAATTTGTTCTCACTATGAGATTGTTAGTAAATTGAACAAGATTACTAAGAGTGGCATTTTTTTAAACTTTATTAAAAGAAATCTTTACTTTTTACATAATGTTTGGAGCTACGTTACATGAAGAAAATTATTCTGTATGCAAATTGTACGTAAAATTTGGTGACAGAGAAAGGAATTAAAAGGACTTAATGTCAAAACGCAGTGCAATCCACTATATCTGTCAGTATTTAATTAAATCATCTCATCAATATCTCTGATTTTTTATCAAGTTCCATGGAAATAACTATTGTTTTATTATAAAGTAATAAACTTACTAGCTTAGGAGAGAACTTTAAAATGCTTATTTTAGAAAAAAAAAGGAAAATTGAAAAGTGTTTCATAATGCAGGGTACGCCCGAAAGAAATAATGAATTCTCCTGAAAATCACTTGTTGAGTTTTTTGTAAGTTTAAAAAAGTATTTAGATGAATATTTTACTTCGTTGTATAAAGTATTCCATTTAAGGAATTTCGATTAAAACTGACTTAACTCTGCCGACATGAAACTTACGTTAAAATTAGGAAATTCAATTTTTCATAATGATCAGTAGGAAACGTTAAAACTTTCTTCAGCATATTTTTTTTAAATATTGCAGAAAAAAATTCCGAGTTTGGAAGTCTTCTTTTCCCTTCTTGTAAAAAAGATAACCGTTGGTACAAGCAACTTCAGTCTAGGAAAATAATTATAAATGATATGAAGATTACGTGATGTGCATATTTTAGTTTAAGATAAGGGAATATCGCATGAATGTCATTTTTTTTCGTCTATAAATTTATACATTCTTTTCTACAAAGAAAAAATTCAGGATTCATTTGGAATGTATGTCAACTCGCTAAAATAGCCTTAAGGTGCTGATTAATAATTGCTGATAAAACTCAATCGCTTTCTAAGAATTCTTAATCTTCAGTGCTTCAAAAAGTTTCACAAAAACTGTTGACTAGAAGTGTCGGATAATTAACTCACTCACTCGATATTTTTAATTCATTAGATACAAGGTACTATTTATCGAAATAACGAAATGGCCGTTTTCCATTGTTCTTGGGAATTCAACATGCCCTTGAAACATAGCCCAGATTATGTTTATCGCTTTTTAGAGCTAAGATGTGCTTAATAATTGCCATTAACAGAGAGAGAAAGAAAGGATAAGAGTGAAAAATGATATATGCATTATGTTGTAATGCTGTTGTAGAAACGAGGTCATGACCAAATCACTCTTGATAAATGAAAATGATTTTTTATGTGAAATAAAAACTACTAAAATAAGAGCATCACTGAAGAACTAAAACTCATTATTCACAATCTCAGTGTCATCAGACTGTAGTTTAGTATTTTTCGTACACTTGCGACAAAAAAAAATGCTCCTGTTTTTAAAGTAAAAAAATTTTAAACTCTGTAGGGTGTTATCTCATTTTCTGTAAACTCTTTCGCTAACGAAATGTATTGGGAAATAAGAAAATGTGAAACTTCAGTACAAGTTTTTTTTTTCAATGTAAAATTTCTATGTTAAATTTGATATTGTTCATTTTTTAAGTCAAATTTATGCCAACTTGTATATATATATATATATATATATATATATATATATTATAAATTTCCTTGAATATTTAATTTCCCTTACATTATCATAATAAGGTAAAAACTTGGCTTCCACCAAATTGCGGAAAAAGAACTAAAGTAAATTTTTTTAAAAGTCATATTTTAAAATATTACATTTATTGTAATATTGTGTAAACAAATTTTCCCTAGAATTTTTAACAACTACTATGTAAACCTCTACATAAATGTATCCTCATAAAAAGCTTTATATATAAATTTGTATGTACTCATTACTCTAAAAGAAATTACCTTTAAAATTACATTTGTTTTCCATTGAATTTCAAACTTACCTTTTGAAGTATAATGTAGAAATTTCTATAGTTTCTCACTCACGATTGGTCAAGTTAATGAATCACACGCGAGTCATCGTTTGATCTAGACAGGTGTGCTGTACGATTACACAACCAGACCGTACTTTTATTTTCCTTAACGAACTCTCGAAATTAAAACCACAACATTTGGCTACAATGACATAGAGGAATATGTGCGGTTTTAGATATCAATTAATTTTACGGCTTTGCGAACCACCAACGTAATGTAGAAGCAATTTCATAAGCTAAGCTTTTTAAATAGTGTTATTTTTGTGAGCATGAAAAATACTCCCTTTTTCTCACCTTTCTGTCCGATCAAAAGAGGTAAAAAATATTTAAGTCATGTTTAGAAAAATGTAATTAATGTCCAATCTGTTTCCATCTGTACGTTAAGACTGTTGATATCTAGAATCATCCACCGCAGTCACATTTCTGTTACAAACGACGGATTTAAAATTCCCCGTAAAGCTTCCAGAAGAATAAGTTAATAAGGGTAATTTACTCTCGTGTTCTTGAAGAGTTGTTTTAATGTTTCTGTACACGCGATTGTTATCTCGCACGAAACTGATTATCTTACGCAATTTTTAGCTAGCGGCTAATTGCTGTGACAATACAGAACCATGGGAAGACGTGAGATCACATTAACTACTCACGGTATACATATGTTGATTCTTACAGACATCGGGCATTGAAAGATATTTAATTATTGGTTTTCTTCTGTAAGAGATTAATTTGTTTGATTTTTATTGCAAGTAATTTTATTTTCCTCTCCGTTACTCAACTCCTGCATTTTCAAATATCTATAAACCTTTCAGAAGGTTCAAATCGAAAAGATTTAGAGTAGAAGAAACTTCAGAGCTGAAAGGTGCAGCGACGTTATATTTAATTATTACTAATTTAGAGCGTGTTGGCAGAACTGTCTCTGCCTTGCTGTAGCATGTCGTGAACGCCGTCGACCTACCATTAAACTACTTTGGGACAAAAGCATTAAGCCTCTTTGCTACTTAACAGTGTCGACTCAAAGGCACTTTTAAACTCACCATTAGTTTCAAAAGAGGTTATAATTTAAACTTGTCAGGTAATGTCAATGTGCGAAGACACAGTGTCCCCTCGACCGATGTCCCAAAATAGATATTACTGCATCGTGGCTGAAGTGTGGAAGGAACATAATGCGACGTAACTACATCACGGTCACAGTATCTTCATGGAACGTTATCGTTTAGCCACGATGATTCATTTGTTTAGCCACGATGATTCATTTGTTTAGCCACGATGATTCATTCGTTTAGCCACGCTTATTAAAACGGTAAAAACTGTAGTTTTTTGACAGATCTAAAACGCAGTAACTATATTAAAAAACCCAAGAAGTGTTAAAATCCCTATTCCAGAAATTTTTTTGAAATGCGTGAAGTGGTTGCGTATTTTCGTTCCATTATTTTGCATTAGGCAACCATGGTATAACATTTTTTAAAGATAGCCTCTCCGGGTGTAATTCTAGTTATGATATTCGCTGAGCCCCTAATCTATATATTTAAGTTGCTAAGCCGACTTTTTGGGAAGTCCGTGAGAGAAAACTTCTGCATCAATTTACTTAATTTTGGTCTTAAACGAAAGATTGTAATCTGTAGATTTGTCAAATTTGGATTTTGTAACCGCAATTTCTATTAATTAGCGATAATTTACAATTGAAAATTTATTTCTGCGCATGCTCAGTGGCATGTTTAAATCTGGCTTTAGAAACTCACTGTTTCTGCGCATGCTCAGTGACATGTTTTAATGATAAAGACATTTATTCCGAGGAGTCTCTCTAGATCTCTCTCTGCTATTTTTATTTTATGATAATTATGTTTGGGAAATATAAGATTAAACCTGATGGAAATTGTTTATTCCGCGCTGTTTAATTAGCTATAATTTACAATTTTAAAAAATGCTATCTGCGCATGCTCAGTGACATTTTTAAATCTGACTTTAGATACTCACTAAGCAAGAGGCCGATTAAGCACATTACTTTGTTTCTTCGCATTATTATGATTTTCAATATTTGTCAATGATGGGATGAGTATAATTTGTGTATCCGTACATTTATTTACTATCTAGCTGTCATGTTTTGACGGATACCAACTAGTTCAGTTTAAGTTGCGTCCTTTCGCATGCTCTATTCTCTTTATGTATGTTTCAATATTATTTTTTGCGAGAATTACATGAGCTTGTTAAAGTATTATTACTAAGCTTTCTATAACGAACATTTTTAACGCGCATGTTACATTTTTTCAATTGGCTATGTAAAAAAAATAAATTAAAAAATTTGATTTTGATGAAAAAAAGTTTATTTTACACATTACTATTATGCCTTATGGTTAAACTTCATTATATTTAGGGTAAATACACTGCATAGTTAAATTTTTGAGGAACAAAATAAATACAGTAGAGCTTCTTTTATATGGAATCGGACTTTTATGGAATTTGTATAGCATGTATTGCTCAACTTTTGCCGGATTTAAGCAACAGCTCGAAATTATAAAATTACTCCCAAACACGCAAATACTTAAATAAAATTTTTTCTACACATTCACAACCAAAATAAAATAAAATATATGTCAGCAGAATGACAGTTTTCTATCTATAAATATATTCTTATCCTATTACAACTACATTTTTTAGGCACTCAAACTTGAGATAGGATGTTACATTTTTTTTTTTTTTATAATTTAGAATGTATATGAAAGAGTATACAAATTTATACATAGATATATATTTTTCATTAGAAAAGGACGTGCTGTTTGTCTTGTTTACTTCTATTTTTTCTGTCTGCTGACATTTTACCATGCTTTTTAAACTCGTCCAAACGTATATTTCTTGAAATCGTTCAATGAAAACATTTCTTGCTTAAATTAATAAAGATAAATATTTAAAAGTTTTCAAGCAAACTTAAATATTAATTAAAAAATGAAATCTCAAAACGCGAGGAAATTTTTAACTAAAATCCTTATAGTTATTCTAAACATTAAAAAACAGAAATTCGGCATACATTCACGCATACTGAAACTTGTCAATGCTTTCCTAAGAAAATCCTAATGTAAGAAAACACTCTCTTATGCTGAGTAAACATTTAATATATTTTAAAAAAAAGTCAGTAAATGAGCGAAAAGCAAGATACTTCGCGAAACATGTAACACTTTTTTATCGTAATTATGCCTCTTTTCATCAGTTCGATGAGCATAACATAAAACTTTTTGACCGTTGGCAGACTCTCCTCAGCCAGATTTCACCGCTAGACAACCCAAGCGGGTATTCAAAGTGCTGTTAACAATTTCTTTTTCTTCCGCGAATTTGGGGAAACCCGACTCCACGTGGTTTCAGCAAGCTAGGAAAAAAAAAACACAATCATTAAGAGCCCCACCAAAGATTATTCCTGTATTGCGTGCGTAACTTGTTTTTGTGCCGTCTACAATGGTAATGTTCTATTTATCTTTTGAAACACTTTATGCATGAGTTTTTTTTTTGTCTTAAAGACCGAAACTTCAATATTTATATAAAAATTTATTTCTGATACTCCCTTTTAGAAGAGTAAAATGACCCCTTGGTATGTAATATTTGCAATCGAAAAAGTTTCTTACATCTCAATCATTAAAAAAAAAAAAAAAGTGGCTATTATTTTTTTTTTCCTCTTCCGAGGGGGGGGGGGGGCATTTCACATCTACAGATTGATTTTCTAACCATACTGCCTCAACGATATGAGGAATCTTATTTTAGACGGCTTCCGCACTTTCTCCCTATTTCTTTTCATGCCAGTCATACTTATTTTTCCCTCCAATTCTTAACAAGAATTTATCATATATTTACAAAATAATGGTTCCTAATCAATCATTTCAAACCTTTGGTTTCACTGTAACGTTGTTCTGGGACGGTTAGGACTCGAGTCAAAGATCATCATACCATACTGCCTCAGCATCTAACCATACTGCCTCAGCGATATGAGGAATCTTATTTTAGACGGCTTCCGTACTTTCTCCCTATTTCTTTTCATGCCAGTCATACTTATTTTTCCCTCCAATTCTTAACAAGAATTTATCATATATTTACAAAATAATGGTTCCTAATCAATCATTTCAAACCTTTGGTTTCACTGTAACTTTGTTCTGGGACGGTTAAGACTCGAGTCAAAGATCATCATACCATACTGCCTCAGCATCTAACCATACTGCCTCAGCGATATGAGGAATCTTATTTTAGACGGCTTCCGCACTTTCTCCCTATTTCTTTTCATGCCAGTCATACTTATTTTTCCCTCCAATTCTTAACAAGAATTTATCATATATTTACAAAATAATGGTTCCTAATCAATCATTTCAACACTTTAGTGTCACTGTAACGTTGTTCTGGAACGGTTAGGACTCGAGTCAAAAATCATCCAATCTAAAGATAGTTGCTCTAAGCTACACAGGCGATGTGAAGAAGTGTTATTTTCATGATTTTCCTCAGAAGGTAAACTTGTGTGAAAATATTCTGCTAATACTATCGTAAAAGGGGAGAAGTGACCTAAATATAAAGCGGTAGAGAGGGGAGAAGGTTTTACAGTGATACTTAATGCAGTTTGCGATATTCACGAGAATTCTTTTGTTAAAGACTTTCAATTTGGAAGCGCATAATATTTATATATCGATCTAGGGAAGAGGAAGAAAGTAGACCCACTCTGATACCGGTCTAGAATCCACATGTCTTAAGCTGCATCTTGATTTAGGACTACTCAGTCCATTATCAAATAATCTAAATCCAACGCAAATTTAATTTCTTAAATAAACTGGATCCCTTGCGCACAACCAATCAAATATGCCTAAACATTGATTCGCTGATAATTCACTCTTTCTATTCATTTTCAACTAATTGGAGTCGAATTTTTTTAAAACTATAATCAGTAATCACGAGTAGTTTATGACTACATTACTCCCATCAACAAGTCCCATTATTCCACCTAAAAATTCCCTATATGATGAAAATTCGTTAAAAACATGTTAACCAAAGTTATAAAAATGTTCTACTCAAATGATAAAGGTTGAAAATCTAAGGTATTTTTAGTATAATGAAACGTCGTTTGTTCTAGTGAATTCAGTTTACCTCCATTGCAAACGAATCTATAACATACCAAAAAATTTGGTAAAATCACTATGACGCTCAAAACATTATCTTATAAAAATCTTAAAAACGAAAAGGAATAATTTTCATACACAAAAGATACAGAAAATAGTAATTTGGCTGTAATTCATTTTTCCAATTCGGGATACTTGTCCAAAAACATTCGCTCATCTTAGCTGTAATAAAAAAGTATTTTCTCTAACTTAGAGTAAGACGAATTAAAAATATTCACATCTTTTCAGTTCACTTAAGCCCTTGAAATGTTAAAAAAATGCGCAATTATTCTCTGCGCAAGTTTCTAACAGAAAGTATTTTTTCATAAAAATTTTCAGATATTTATAAAGATAGAAACCCGTTATCTATAACACATTCTTGAAAATGCCATTCTCATTATATTATATTCTATGTTTCTGTAATGAAAAAAAAGTCTTGTATTGAGTTAATTTTTCGTAATGTGCGGGGATTAATTGCTTCTAACTGTTGTCCAAAAAGCAGATTCTGAAAAAAATTTTGCCAAATAGAAGACTTCGTTTGATGTGAGTTTGTTTTATGGAGACCCTACCGTATTTCCTTCATTTAAAATTTTGATGTTTCATTATTTCCGAACATAAAAAAGAGATAATATGTGCAAAGAAAATTCGATCCTCTTTTTTTCCTATTCTCATTTCTTCATTTCAGTAATCATGCACGGTTTAAGACTAAGCAAAAAACAAAATCTAAGTAAACACACTCAATTATAGATGATATCTCTCTGCTTGATCTTCTGCTTGCCATCCATTTCGTAATGATGACCTAATTTAAAGTTTAAGTAAGTTTAGGGATAGACGAGAAATGTTGTACATAATCAGGCACTAACTACATCTAACGAGTTTTATTCATTCGCTTAATATGATATTTTACACAACAGCAAGTCTTCAGAACGAGACCCTCAAGACTGTTTATGCGAACATTAAGTAAAGCGAAACACGTGACTACGTAGATCTCTACACATAATCTTATGAATGCTTTTCGTGAAAGATAATCTTATCCTCTCATAAATCGTAATAAAACAGACCGAAAATGTTTAAAACTTTAAGTAACGTAATTATGTAAATCCCATAACGTTTTCTGGAATAATTCAAATGTATGTAATTTAGAGTAATTTACTAGATAGTTTTATTGTTTTTAACAAAAACAAAGGGTATAATACAGCTTTTTTTTAAAAAAATTGTTGAGTTTGAATTAAAATGCGTTTGTTTAGTTAAATTAGTTTTGAGTTATTTAAAATGAAATCAAGATATATTGCTCGTGTATATATATAATATGCTACATTGGTCACATGTGGTTAAAATCATCTCACCCTTTATAACTTGAAATATTTAACTGATTCTGTTATGCGGTAGTTTCTCTTTCTCTTTTTTTAATTCAAAATATATATGTGACATACTATTGACTTATAGAGACAGTGCTAAACTTTACTGAACCCTGTGTTCGTATTTTGCTATAAAATATTGACGTAGGGAAATATTGCTTGAGTATTTCACAATGAAAATCGTTAAAAGAGATATACATAAAGTTTCTGATACTATTACCAGAATCAATATTATGTGCCTCATTATGTTTTTTAAGAGTAAAGTTTACGACAATTTTTTTTATCTCCGTTATACCATTACTTGATTGCGGAAGTTATATATATATTTTTTTTAATTTTCCAGGAGCCATTTTTTATGTTCCAAATTTCTACTTCGCCTGAGTCACTAGTACGACGCTAAGAGACAACACAACCGACTTTTTCAAAACCCTACATGTTTTCAAAAGTTACCTTATGATCCTAAATTTTTACCTTTCGCGTTGCATAAGTTTTATTTAAATGAATGAGACAATTCGAGGCATATAAAGCACGCGTTAAACTTACATCGTCGTCCAAAATTTTCAAAGGTTTGGTTTGGAGTGCTACGGTCAACTTTATGCTACACGAGGGTTAATTAGACCAGGAACTACAGTTTAAAGCCGATTTCGAACGGCTACAAACATCCATGCCAACACTGGGACTCGAACCCACAGGATCTGAACCAAATGCCAGCGCCCTAGTCATTCGGCCATCACCTGGCTCAAAATTGTCACAGGAATCACACTCAGTAAGTGAAAATAAGTTCAATCAACTTTTAAACAAACTACGTTACTTTTCTACGTTATCAGATAGTTCTGCTGCGGTAAAATTGAGAAATTTCTCCCTATAACTTAAATTTATCCTAGTTAATTAAATTGTTGCAAAATAAAACCTTTCAGAAGTTAACATCATGTATTCTAAAAGAATTTTATGAATAAATTCAATTTAATTTGATCGAATATGCACATAAGCAAATATTAGCACTAAGGATCAGATTACAGTTGCAATCAAATCAAACCTATCCGATATGTTGTTAATATATGATTTTATGTATTTAAACTAGCCTGCCATGTTTTGGCTTGTTTTTCCAATCTGAAGTTATTTTCATGAAGAAACAAGTCTTGCTAATGAAGATGTTACTTTCAACCATTTTCTGAAGAGAAAATTTCATCTATGTTATACATTTTCATAACGTGGTTCATAATTTTAGCTATTCACAGAATGAGTCTTAAAATTTCTTTATATAAATAGTCAGATATATAGTTCTACACTTTATAGAGCTATATATCTAACTATTAAGTGTTTGAGAGTAAAAAAAAATAGTTAGTCTAGATTTATTCTGCAGAGATTTAAAATTTAAGGCACACAAAAAAACTGACTCGCTAAAAATCATTGTCGCGAATAAATGTATATAGATTTCTTTATTCCGAGGATCGTTCACTCTTTACTGAAGAGTTCGTATGAGTTTTATTATTATTATTATTGAAATCAGTAAATCTCATATGGCAAACATGTCAAAGAACTCCAATTCCTATCATTGGAGTTCTCGGACAAAACGTAACGTATACGTAAACACTCAAACTAATTGCATACGTATTGATAAGATAGTCTGACTCTTTCTATCAGCTTTTTTTCAATTCCTACTATTAGTTCACACTCTCCCTATATATATATATATGTCTTGTTCAAATTTTCAATTGTTAATACAATACTTTTTATTCATCCACTTAAGTTCAAATACATTTTTTTAAACTTGTAGTGGATGACACTTGATGTTAATACAGTTTTTCAAATATTAATTCATTAATTAAATTTAATTAATCAATTTTAGTTTTAGACCTAGAGCGTCTCTTGCTCTTGAATAGTAATTTCCCTCTTCTTACTGTGTAAACGGTAGCACTGCGGTAGCGCGGGCTTCTCCCGTCCTGTAGGTTGCGGGATCTAATCCCCAACCTGACAAACTTTTTCTCTCTCTTTCCCCCCTCCTCATCTCGCACAGTAGGCAAGGTTCTGGCAGGCAATCTTTTTTTTCAATTCCTACTATTAGTTCACACTCAAATTTTTCTTTGTTGACCTAAGTAGGAATTGACTTTAATTTTATTTTTTTTTTATATTACTTGTTTCTCTTTTTGTTGATGTGGGTGAAGAAACTCGCTGAGCGTTACCTGTTACGCAATTATATGACCGGAAGAGAAAATAATTCCGGAAGTGCTACCTAAATTTCTTTATTTCTTTAAAAGAGATGTGTATCTTCAGTGATCACTGAATATGAAACTGCTAAAATAAACAGCTATAAAACTGTTTATTAAATTTTTTTCTATCCCCTCTCTGTTTTTAAAATTCTTAAAAGGATGATTGTTGCTTTCAAATAAATTTATATACAACCATATAAAACAGCGGTTTAGTAAATAGGGTTAAGTACACCGTAAACTCGAATAATAAATGAAGTTAGGACGCTCAATAGCTTATGCAGTTTTTTCCATAAAGTCGTTTGAAAAAACAAAGCAAAATACCCCTGAACATTGTTGAAATTCTATAGTGATACTACTTCTCTCTCTCTCTCTCTCGGTAATGAGCTTTGTTTAAGTTTAAACAATTTTTGTTCTTTTCATATTAGTTCCTAGTTTAGAAATATGCATTCAATTTTACAATTTTATATATATATATATATATATATATATATATATATATATATATATATATATATATATATATATATATATATATATATATATATATATATATACATATATATATATATATATATAGACATACATATATATATATATATATATATACATACATATATATATATATATACGTACATATATATATATATAAATATATATATATATATATATATATATATATATATATATATATATATATATATATATATATATATATATATATATATATATATATATATACAAATCAGATGACACAATTTACAAAGATATTTTTTAAAAATTATCTCAGTTCATGCAAATATAACTAGAATTGAAACCCAGTTGACCAATGAATACTAATGAATCTTTAGCTATTAGATCTAGAACTCTAGACGAACATAGGAGAAAAATTGGTCTATGAGTGATCACCCTTAAACTATCATGGGGACATGGTACAGGAACGAGCACTATAACGCCAGAAACTTCTAAGGCGTACTAAGGTAAACTTCTAAGGTAAATGTACGCTAAAATTATGTGTTACATTGAAGTAGGAAATAACGTGTGAAGAAGTAAAATTGCAAGTTTATCACTTATGTATGTCCAGGCACAGAGTTTCACGGGAGAATCTTTTCGAATCAAAAATGAAGATATAGTAGTTTTAAGGATTAATTTACAAGACAGGGGAAAATAGCATTTAAAAGGTGATTTCATTTTTGGACCTAATATTGTTTATATACATAAAGTTTAACTTTTTAATAATACTTTAACTTAGTAGCGTTGTTTTACTGACCCAAATTATTCGGCATTTGGGGAAATGCTGACCTATTTGTATGGAAAGTATTTCATTGAAAGTGGTAATTTATATCAGGCATGAGAGCTTGTACAACAGAAAGTATTGCAATTTATTTCACGCCCATTAATTTTATAATGCTAAAAAAATACAAACCGCGAAGCCATAATTTGAAAAGAAAAACTATTTGCAATAAATTGACTTAGCCCATATTTAAACCTCTGTACGTGAGTAGTTAATGGTAGATAAATAGTATATAAGGTGATAAAAGTAGCTAAATTAATTCTGCCGGTAATTTTTCAGTTTCCTATAAAGTTTGTTATTATTGATATATTTCTCAGTCACTTTAAATTCCTGATTTCACAAGATTATACCTGGTCACCTCTAGACAATATTCCTATTTGTTCTTCTGAGACAAACCACAGTATTAAATCTCTTTATGCTATAAAATTATTATTGTGATTTGATTCTCAACAAATTTCATTTGTTGAGAATTCTATGTCTCTTTTCTCATACAGCACCATTTAATTTCCATAAAGAGCAGTTAAAAACTAAGCCTCGTATTTTTCAACGAAGAACATTTATCCAATACGATCGTTTTTTCTCTAATCAAAATATATTATTAAATTAAGTTCTGATATTAGGCTCAGATATATATTTTTTCACAACTCGCCATTCACGGATTTTGCGGTAAGATTTGTTATTTCTCCCTAAGGTTAATTTATGAAAGCCGCACACATTGGCAACATTTTCAAACTTTAATACAGCCATCTGAATTCTTTCGGACTGTTATCCAGCTTATTTTGTTGTGTATTATGGTATCAACCATAATTTAGCATCAAAGTTAGCCACATGTTTAATATTCTGTAGAGGAAGTAAGTAGCTGTAAATTTTTCAAAACTTAGGGAAGTATTTAAAAATATATTTTATGAATAAGGTATATTTTTTACTAAATTTGAACCTAAGAGTAACAAAATTAACTAAAAAATTTTTTAGCTTAGTTAATTTAATTAAAATTTAAAGGCTCAATTTTTTTTTGAGCCCCCCCCCCCCTAGCCCCCACCAATAAAAAAATTATTAAATATGTGAGGTTGATACGGGAAAGAAAAACGCACTATATTATTATTTGATTTTTAATAATTATTACATTCCTTTTTTAAAAACTCCAGTTTAGGTAAATGCTTCCCACCCTTCACTCAATCTTTAATTGAGATATTATTTATCACTGCGAGAAAATAATTAATCAATAGTGAATGAATTAAACGACAGTTTTAATGAATACTATTCATTAAAATATTTTTCAGCATGCTCTCAGTGAATTTCCAATATCTTATACGACGAGTGTTTTAAAATTCCGCATACAATCAGTTTTCATCGTTCCTTTTAATTTGCCGATGCTCATTATAATTAAAATCCTCGAAGGACACTCAGTGCAGGAATTGTTGACTAGCGTTACACCAAAAACATCATTTAAAAGTTTCTCACTGCGTATCAAGGACGAGTGACCAATGCATATCAATTCAAAGTGTCGCTGAAGTTTTTGAATGTCACAAGACGGAACTTCATGCAAATTGCGGATTGACAGAAGAAATGGCCCCGCCTACTGAATACCCCCCCCCCACACCTTTCTAAGTAGATCTAACAATTCCTTAATGACCGCAGTCACCTTGTATACCTGGTTATCGACATGGAGGTTGTAATCTATCTGTAGCAGTCGCAAGAATAATTAGACCCCAGACACTCCCAACTGGTACTGACAGGAGATTTTGCTTTTTCGGCTTCGAGGGTTGGCTTGGAAGGGCTGAGCCTTGACATACATGTCTTTTTTTAAGGGAGTTTGTGGATAGTGAGAGAGTTATGTGGAGTTTCTGACAAATTTGAGCAATGTATGAATAGAAGCATTGACGTTTGACCAAAACCACCCCCTGTCTTACTTGATGACAGTCTATTTTTCTGGAGTTTTTTCTTACTATTTTCTTACTGGAAACAGCATTTTACATTCCATTGTACTACTTGGTTGCAAGCGCCCTGTTTCTAAATAGTCAAGAAAGTTAATTCTTAAAAAAAAATAGATATACACGAAAAAAGTAAAAGAATGCAATGTTAAAGCTTGTCACAGAAAATTAGTTATCCAATTTAACGCATGTGCTTTGGAAACAAATGAAAAGAAAATGTCACGTTAAAAATTTACTTAAATTAAATACGTTAAAAAATTGTTTTACAAAATAAAAGAAAATATAGAACTACTTGTCCTGAGATTATTTTTTATTAATATAAAATATAAATTCAGTGATAATAATAAAAAATAATTACACTAGAAAAGTACCCATAAAGTACAACTCTGCTTTGGACGACATTATATTCGGAATGATTTATTATTTGAAAGATACAACTAAATTATATGAAATGTCGTAAAGTAATTTAATTTTCTGATACAGTCGTATATATCACATAAAACACTTTCAATGGTTTCAATGTATCTTAAATAACTTTTTTTACAAAGTATTTTAAAATGTCCATAGATCCAATTTTTACTTTTCAATTAGAAAACGAATAAAATTATTTAATACAAGCTATATACTAGCAGTTAAATATTTTCTAAAAATTATTTCTGTAATATCTTTCTTCTTTAAATAAACTTTAAGTAAAAATCTTTCAATATAAAATTAAATTGTAAGGCAGCTAAATAGTTGCAAATATAAAGCATAATTTCATTCAGTATATATTTTCTTTACTCTCCTTTTCAGAGTTAGAACAGTTCATTGAAACTATTTAAACTGAAGCAAAATTTAGAGGAAAAATGAAAAAGCATTGTAGGGACAAATTAACTTCGTGTAATAAACCAAAGCACGAAAAGAGAATTCCTAACAGAAAATGAGATTCATATTGAAGTGCAGGAAAATGTCTCAGGAACTGACTTATCTCTTTCAAACAAATCTGTAATTGTTAAACTTTTCCTCTTAACGAGAGCATTTTAAAATTAACCTCTGTTGATAAATAATTAAGAATAGAACTGAACTAGCAAAATTACTGTAATCTGCCTTATAAACATAGAACTGATACTGCAATACAAGCTGCAAAAACAATCCACCATAGTTTGATTCGTGTAGTAAATTTAGGTCAAAGAAAGAGATATCATATCATATACATATCACATACACATCATAATGCTCTATATAAGTGCCAAATTTATCTTGCCAAGCATTAGAACAATGCTTAAACGAGTGTATTACAAACCGTGTCTGAGTCAGTAAGGAAGCGTCTCGTATGATCAACGAAGCATGACATAGCTTTCTTATATTTTATTTTTTTAATCCGTATAACTTCCGATTTCATTTGGCTTATCGAACTTTCATACCTCGCCATTAACAATGAATAGTGTCGTTACTGCGTCGGCAGTTTTGATAAAGGTCTTTAAGGATTTATTGATTGTTTGTTTCCGATTCCTTTGAAAGGAACACTTGAGTTCTTTAACTAGATTATTAAGAGTTCACATTGTTATTGACACTTTTTCAAGGTCTAAATCCCTTACAAAATCACTTTCACGCTTGTTCTAAAGCTGTATAACAGGGAGAATCAGGGAGATATGCACTATTTAGTTACACTACTCTATGATATCTGCCTGCCTGTTACGAATGTTTACGTTTAGAGTGAGCAATATGAATGCTTCTATATTAGATAGTTTATGGCCCTTAAACGTACAAAAAAGATATGGGTTGTTAGATATGATTCATAATTAAAATACTGGTGTGCGTATGTATATATATATATATATATATATATATATATATATATATATATATATATATATACATACATACATACATATATATATATATATATATATATATATATATATATATATATATATATATATATATATATATATATATATATATATATATATATACATACATACATATATATATATATATATATATATATATATATATATATATATATATATATATATATATACATACATATATATATATATATATATATATATATATATATATATATATATATATATATATATATATAACACATTGTTTTACATATAGCATTTGTTTGTGCACACTCGAGAGTTTGTTTTAATATGGAATGAAATCTATATTTCAATGAGTAGAGTTTACAGACCATCCCATTAGTAGTATTTCTAAAACAATTTTGTTTTAGTGATATTTTACGATTGTATTATGGAATTATGCATAACTTTTCAGGGACAATATTTTAAAAATAGTAAGTTGTCAAAATATTAATTATCCTGTAATTAATATTCTTCAAATTAATTTATAGAGTATAAAAGTGAACTATTTCTAAAATTAATAATCTCTTTGAAAAACGTTTACAATAATTGCTGATTTCATCAATTAATCAACAGTTAATAAATGGCTTACAAAAAGCAAGTCATCGAGCTTAAATGACATTCATCTATCTCTCTTAAAATATATTTTCCTCATGAATGAATTAATTATTTCTTTTTTAGTCCTATGCATATTTTTCAGACAAAAACTTAACTACCTGGAAACGCCGCCTCTGTTAAGTTCTTATTTGGCATTCAAACTATTACTGTCCATTCTTTCAACTGAATAAAATCAAGAGAGTTGAGTAAGAGCCAAATTTTATCTCAAAATCTCTACTTTTTTTTAATTTTCAACATTCACGAATTGAATTTAAATTTCAATGTCTTTCAAGGATTCTTTTTTAAATCTTATTTAAATATTTGGACACTGAGGAATGATGATGTTATATTCGTATGCTTAAAGTTTGAAATTTCCTTTTCAGATTTTTTGCGATTTGATAATAGTTCTTTATTTTTACTAGAACGACTGGCTTTTGAACTGAATCTAGTTTCCTTAATGTTTCTTTTCCATTATTTTAGCGACTGGGATTTTTGTCCGGTGCATATCTCTAACTTATTTTTAGGTTCGACAGATTTATTAACAAGATAATTTTTTTCAAAGTCAAATTTTCTTTTGCTTGATCAGTATGTCGTGTTTGAAACAAGTGGAAGAAAAAAAACATTAACAAATAATTTTATGTGAGATAGCATCTTTATTTATTACATGTTGTTTTTTGAGAAAAATAGTATTTTTTACAGGGAAAAATTACTGAATGCCTGTCACTCTGTTTAAAGTTTAGACAAGTGTGTTTCAATAATTATATTAGAACTTTAATTAGTTATCTTTTTACTATTTATTTATTTCAACATAGCACAGTATTCTAAAGCAACAAATGTACAAAAAATACATCATTCGTAGTTTTTTTATTGTTTTCGATGAATAATTTGTTTCAAGATAGGTAGCATATTGATTTCATAATGATGAAGGAAACTTAAAACCTCTCTTCTTCATAATCTGTCTTGAGTGTAATTTTTAATTAAAACATATTCAATATAAAATGAAGATTTTGCTGTGTCACTAGATAAGATTAAATTATTCTTCCCCTTTTGCTCTTTCTTTAAAAAAATTTCAACATAATTGCCTGACAATTTAAAAAAATTAATGTCCCACAGATTATTTAAAAAAATATTTTATACATGCTCAGGCTATTAAATCTCAAACTTCAATAGTGCGAAATCCTTCAAATCTGAACAAGAAATAAGCAAGCTATTAAAATATTTTTGTATTTGTTGGCGTCTAATTAAAACATTTTTTGCTGTAATAATAGTTCCCAGTGAAAATAAAATCTTTCTTTTTATTTTTTTCATGGGGAATTAAACGTACTTTTCAGTCGTAAAACCCATCTTAAAACTGAATGTACTAGCCAAATTAACGATCTCTAACAACTATATCTGTGGTAGAACATAGCGACGAGTTTGCCTTTTAACGAGAAAATTAATCACTTAATTAGTTAAAAAATATTAGTTTTTAGGGAAATTAAATTTTATTACAATAACTATATATTTTATGTAATGCTTCAACTAGGGTTTTAGAATCATATTTCGATCTAATTGAAGCATTATGAACGTTTACTACCACTGAATGCATTGCTACCATTTCCTACTCAATTACTTTCTTTTTTCTGTTTATTTTTTACGATTGTTTTACTTTTTTCAGTTTTTTCTTTGTTTCATGCACTGTTGAGCCCTACAGATCGGGCTAAGTATTACAAACTTTTTCTTTGGATAAAAAATAGATTAAATGAAATGGTTCTCTTTCATTCCCAAATCTTTGTTTTAGTGCATAATATTTATTTTACGCACCATTTGTTAAGATAATGGCTATACAATGCTCGAGTCATGACAATTTTCATTACATTGTGCAGACTTATTGCTGCTAATGGTAAGCAAAAAAGAATCCCTAAGCAATTATCGTGCCATTCACATTGCCGAAAGAGATATGTGAGCTGAATTGACGTTTTAAAAGACTTAAAAATATTTAATTTTTTATTCGGGTGTTCAATGTGTCGATTTTATATGTGGAAATTATAACAAAAATGCGATGTGTGAAAAGATAAGGTGTTTGAACTTTGAACATATCCGGTGCTGATTTATGTGCTGATTTCGATATTTGATATACATATCGCATTGATATACATATCGATATTTAATATACATATCGCATGAATGCGACAGTTTTAAAAATTCTTGTTTATAAATCTAGTTGGTGAATTTTATATGGCATTATTATCCGTGTTAAAAACAAATTACGAAAAAAAATTAATTGTGGTTTTTTGGCTGAATTCGATAAAATTGAAGCTGTATTCCTAATTTTTAACTTATTAAAGAAAAGAAAGTATTAAAAAAATTTCATTAGAATTTTGATTACAAGGAAAATAGCGTCAATATTCATACTCCTCATAAGAGGAGGTGTATGAAATTAGCGTCAATATTCATACCCCTCATGGTTGAATGCTCCTGATCCTCTACTTTCAAAAAAAAAGATGAGTTGAATACGGACATAGAGAAAATGTTATGGACTCAATCGGGAGGTAATTAAACACAGTAGGTGATATACTATCGTATACAATGGCATGATAATTCACAGAAAGGATACCCCCATCGTAAATCTACCATAGGAAGGACATTTACCGTCTGATCAGACAGTATGACATGCAGCATGATTGCATTTAGAGGTTGAATTTTTTCTTTTACTACATCCTAACTCTCTTTGAGTTTGGGACGAAGAGAGAAGGGAAGAGATGGGGGTAAATTTCCGTAACTAAGACGTATAAACATCTGACCTGTATGCTCACGATTCAGTTTTTGGAGCGAATGTCCTTATTCATCTGAAAAACAATAAAAATGATCAATTTACTTTATTCTTCATTCACAGCAGAAAGACAATGAAGTATCAGCTGTCTGAGCTGTTTCATTAATTGAAAAAAATCGACCTCTTACAGCTTTACGCACACACACACACACACACACACATATATATATATATATATTTCAGATAGTCTTTTATAACGAAACTACCGCGGGTTATAGGATTACTTATCGTTGCTTACCTCTTTCTTTGTTTTTTTCTCTTTTTTTATGCATTTTGATACTTTTCTGTTTAACTGTTTACTGCTAATGGGTTTGGCGCGCTGTCAAAATTATAACTCGCGACGCCGGACGATTTTTTTCTCTCCACAGGATCGTTATCGACGAACGTAATCCTACGTTAAAAATGTACGTTCACTAACCTAAGATAAAAGATAGTTCAAACCATTTTACCAAATATATCGTTGCATAAATAAAGTTTAATAATTCAGAAAATTTGGAAAAATTTTAGTCTTGGGAAGTTATAATTTTTGCAATCACATGAGCAGCATTTGAAAAAAATCTTTTTGCATGAGTTAAACATTTCCTTGGGACATTTCAGCATAAGTATTTAATAGCTGTTGATTTAATCAATCGCTCAAATACTATGGAAAGCTTTGTTTTTGTTTTGTGTTACATCTTCTAATAGACCACATATTTCCAGCTTTTTCCACATATTGCAGCCACATATTTCCAGCCCAAGGAATAGACGCTCACCATCTGCGTCTATTCCTTGGGCATCAGTGAAACTTTTAACGTAGGATTACGTTCCTCAATAACGGTCCTTCGGAGAGAAAAGTGCCCTGCGTCGCGAGTTATAATTTTGGCAGCGCGCCAAATCTAGTCTGTATCGATTGGGCAAGCAGTAAACAGTTAAACAGAAAAGTACCAAAATGCGTCAAAATTTTGACATATCTGTTGTTACGCAATAGTTTTTTAACGTAGGATTACGTTCCTCAATAACGGTCCTCCGGAAAGCAAAATTTCAGCGTCGTCGCGAGTTATAATTTTGGCATAGCTTCAAACCCAGTAGCAGTAAACAGTTAAACAGAAAAGTACATAAATACGTCCAAAAAAGTAAGCAAACGATAAATAATTCTACGTTAATAACCCGCGGTAGTTTCGTTAGAGGAGACTACCTGAAATATTTTTTTACGGCTCATAAAGGTGTCAGGGGGTTTCATAATCACAGCCCTCAGCATAAACAATTCATTTCAAAGAATATGTGGAAGTTATCACCCTTTTAATGAATTGCTATCGACGAAAAATGCTTAACACAATTGAAATAAAACATTCCTCGGTACTTCCAGAATTTAAGATATTCTTGTGATACTTGAGATTGTGGATATTATGATACAATGAGCAGGATTCTCATTATGAATAAATATTCTTTAATGCACCATTTGCGAATAAATATTCTTTAATGCATTAGTATGAAACTTGTTATTGTTTAATGACATGTTTACCAAAAAGTTTCATACTTCTGCTTCTCGACATCTTTATTCCATGGGTGAGGGGCCTCGCATACATGCCCTGGAGTTGAAGGAAAAACAAAAGGGCGTGCTAAAAATAAAATTGTTTCGATGAAATTGTTACGGCCTGTTACGTAAACTGAGGCATAACTCTTCGCCTCAGCGTAGTAATTATCTTTTTCCTTTTCGTGTAACTTCCTGAACTTTTGTTAGGAGGGATAAAAATCAAGGAGGGAAGGTGTTAAATTCAAAATGGGGTGCATAAAATAAAAATAAAATAAATTGAGCCGCAGAGAATAGTTGATGCGATTCACCTTTACCTTGACCTTCAAATACACTTGATAGAGATGGATTGCGACCCTACGAAAGAAAATGGCGATAAAAGAGTTGCCCACTACTTTATTCTTAAAGAATTTCCTTAGAAAATCTGTTCATTGTTGTTGTGATTTCTGGATTAGTGATTTTTTTTTCATGAAAGTGCCCTATTGTTGAGATTCATGGGCTTTTTACCAAGGAAGGTAGTATTGCAAAATTGTTTTGCAGCTTGAGTTAATAAGTTTAGCTTCTTCTCCGTGAATTTTTAAAGGAAGTAGTTATTGTGATGAGTTAAAATTTATTAAAAATTATCTATTAAGAATAAAAAATCCAAATTATACAAGTAGAATTACATAAATTTGAATATCAATCTGCTTAGTTGAAAGAGGGTGGTTTTCTTCAGAAATTGTTATATACAATATTTTCATTATATATAACTTTACAAAACAGAGAAAATTGGTTTTTAGAATAATTTTGATTATTTACAAGATTTCAAAGAAAATTACAAATATTATCACTAAAATTATTACTTTTTTTACTCAGGTTATAATTTTCTAAAATATTTTAACTTAAACGTTCTTTAAAAGTTTCGAGTTGTATCCATTAGCAATACACATAATAAACTTGCATATAATTCAGCGCAAAAAAAATACGCACAGGACGTTATTTGAGCTGTATAATATTTACATTGTATATGAGTTGCAAAGAGACTTCTAGGAAATTAAAAACAAAATATATATAATCCAAAAGAAAATAGTGCAATAGGTTCATAGAAAAGGTTTGATCACCGTAGAGAAAATAGCCAAATAAGTGATGTGCCATGGGCCTAAGACCGTGGTTTCCAACCTGTGATGCGTGGACAATTGCCAGGGGAGGCGCCAAAACTTTTTAAGGGGGGTCCGGAACACATTTTAAATAAATTTTTATTTATTGAGTTAAAATTTTGAATTTTTTTGTGATGGTTAACTATATAATTTGTAAACAAAATCACTTCATAAAACTTCTCAAAATGTTTTTAAAAAATTTTTAAATTTTAAAATTTAAAAAAAGAGGGATAATTTAAAATCGTTATAACTCGAAATATTATCTGTCGAATTTCAATTATTTTTCATTTAATTAAACAGAAACATATAAGTTTTAATTTTGATTATTGATAAGTTTTAAGTTTGCATTTTTTAAATATTAATTCAAAAAAAGTTTTTAAATATTTATATTAAAATTTACAAAAAAAATGATGTAACATATATTTAAAAAAATCATATTTTCAAAAGTAAATATTTTTTCCAAATTTGTTGTATCAAAATTAAAGTAAAAGAGTTGAAAAAGATGTGTTCCAAGTTTCAGCCATCTATCTTTAACGATTCTTGATTTATAACAATTTAAAGACCAGAAATGGGGAAAAAACCCATTATGCCGAAAAACGCACTTACAGGTTTAAACAACGCTTGGCTACTATTAGAATGTTGCAAAAAAATAATAATAATTTCTCCTGTTCTAATTAAGATAGAAAGATGATTTAAACGTCATTTTAAGCGTAAAAGAACACAAAAATTGTTAATGCAATAAATTTTTTTTCGAAAATTTGAACAAATTTGTGTCCTGGACCCCTTTTATAAGAAATCAATGTTCATACCATAATATCTATAAATAAATGAATAAACCATAATATTTATAAACAGACGAATTTTAGTTGACAACCATCGAAAAAGAAAAATTGATAGAATTGTCATGCGATAGCTCAATAAAACAAAAGTTTCAAAATGAAATCATAATTCAATTTTGGGTGAATCTTAGTGGAGAGTATGAATCTTTGTATTGCAAAGCAATGCAAGTGCTTCTACCGTTTGTAACGTCTTATTTATGCGAAACGGGCTTTTCGGCACTGGCTGCAATGAAAGCCAAATATCGAACCAGGTTAATAGCCGAAAAAGTTATGTGGTTCTATTTCTTATTTACCCTGTGAATCCTCTAACGGTCCAGGCACACTATAAAGTAAGAGGCATAAACATAAATAATTCCTTTTTTATTCTACGTAGAGGTAGACTAACATAGACCGACTTGGGGCTTCAAATAATAACACAACAGTACCGCAACTTGCGGTACTAAGAAACTGAACTTTAAAGTCGTAATGAACCCTTTCAGGCAGAATATACGTTCACTAACAATACCCGTAACCATCGGGCTCTGAACTAACTATCGAAATCATGCAGCCACCTAGGCTGAATACTAATACGTGCTCTAACAGTTAAATACCGCTATCGCCTTCAATCTAACTTCTCTCGACTCTTGCGTATCCCTACTAATAGCGTAGCGTACTGCCGTACAAAGCTCCACTCCCTTCTTGGGCTTTTGCCAACTCAGCGTGTGTCACTTAAATAGACCAGACACCTGCTCCGAACTCACTTCGACTGGCCTGCACTGCGCAGCTACCAGAAATTTGCATCTGAGCAACACGCGAACCCTACAAAGTGTTACGAGCGGTACTCTCCACATTGCCCCCAAGATTTGATAAACTTTGTGCCAATAAACAACAAAAAACCTCGCATTAAATTTTGATGCGTTAGATGTAGTTTAGTTAGTAATTTAATATAAAAATAAATATGCATGTTCGTATTGTTATAGAAAAATCTTGTTATTATTCTGTTAATTGTAGTTATCATTTTTTTGCAATAAAGTTATTATTAATTAAAACGTGTCTATATTATTATATCCATTTAAAGATAGGGAGACGCGGAAGAAAAAAAAATTTTAGGGAGGCACGGAATTTAAAAAAAAAAAAAATTTAAGGGAGGCGTAGTAGCATAAAGGTTAAAAACCGCTGGCTTAAGAGGAAATGTCAGATGTTATAGGACAGGAAAGTTATTCAGAATGAAACTCCTTCACATTGCCAGGGTAGTTTCATTGCCGACAGCATCCATCTGCAGATCTGAAGGTCTGCGGTTCGTATTCCGACTCTGGAAAAAAATATCGTCAATTCCTCCCAGTTGAAAAACCAAGAGAAATAAATATGTTCTCGTTTTTACATATTTGTTCCAGTATAAACACTTTATGGATTTTACACTTCAAAAGGATGTTACAAATGTTTAAAAAAAAAAATCTATAATGTCATTTTCACTTTTTTTGCGCTGCTTTGCCTTGATTAAGGTAGTTTATATTAAAAATAACTTTAATCTAAAGCATAATTTTTTTCGTTTATACCGTTGAAAAATCTTACTTATTATTTTCATGTCTGAAATACTTCTTTGAAAGTAATATATAAAAATACACTCTCCTAACCACTATGCATAAATGACTGTCATATTTTGAATTATATACGACTGGCATATTTTGCATTATTCAGGGCTGATTGTTTTTTAAATTATTTCAAGGATGGAACACTCCGTAACCTCAAACGAGTAAAACAGATAACATAAAACTAATTAAGTGTGAGACACACTGAAATCTGACCTTGAAATTTTCATTGTAGTCATTTTAGATCACCTTATACACTCATCATATTAATGTATGTATGATCATTTATAATGGGTTCATAAACAAGAAAAAGAAATATTGATGCACGCGTGTATGTCCTTCAATTATTTAATAAATTGTTAATGACTTCCTAATAGTTGTAAATAGGCATTCATCACTCAATAACATAATGAGTTGGTCTAGTAAGAATATATTTGAGGAAAACTTGTTTCGGATTATTTGTTTTTCGCTGTGTCATGTTTTCTTTCAGGAATTAACCTCAAAAGTCATTTACGCATGTTAAAGTTAAAAATATCTTGCATTTCTTAGAAATAATTTTTAATTGTATTATATTATACTATTATCTCTTAACGATGATGGTTATTTGGTTGGTTGGTTGATTGGTTGTTTGGTTTAGAACACAACGGTCAACTTTTTACTACACAGGGACCAAATAGACCGGGACCTACAGTTTAAAGCCCGTTCCAAACGGCTACAAACATCTATGCCAACAGTGGGACTCGGACCCACAGACAGATCCTTAACGATGAAAACTGACCCACAGACAGATCCTTAATGATGAAAAATATAATACATTGTTATGCTATACTAAATTTATGATATATTTATTTAATTAAAATGATGCGTATAAATAACTTATATAACCTTTCCGAATTTTTGGCTCATGATCATAGATAGTAATTTTTTTCACATTAAAGTGCTTGAAATACAACAAATTCAGGCTTAATTGATATGATTTCAAAAAAAATAACATTGAAAAAAATTTTCACAAATATTATAACAGTTATTTTCACGAGATATAGTATGTTTTATGTGAAACTCTCTAAAATCCATTTCAACTAGAGAACGGAAGAATTGCAGGATTTATACTTGCTGCACAAAGGATACCATGCAAAAGTAATGTAAAGTTTTTAAAAATATATATGTCTTATTTCAGTAACATGGCAAGAAAACAGAATAAAATCGAGTATTCCAACCCCAAAACAAGTCCATTCTAAGTGCTAGATCTAACTTGTTCGCAATCATTGATTCATGTTATCGAACTTTTCGCACCTCCATTTCTCACCCTTGTTTACTTAGGCATGCATGCACATACATACGTAATGTCTAAATGCCCGCAGTCATTTTCTAAAGATACCTTAAACCATTATTCGTGAAGTATTAGCCGTAAGTTCATCCAAAAAAGAACTGCGCAGTTTACGCTTCCTCACCAGTTAGACGACCCCATGAATCCCTTCTTTTTAGCAACGCGACGAATAGATTTTCCATTATGTCGATGACGTGATAGCAATAACCCTGTAGGCATTCTACATATTTAGTTGACTTTAAAACTGGTGAGTAGAGATTTTTTTCCCTCGCTATTTAAGGATGGTGTGATGAAATAAATGTTTTTTTTTTCTGTTTTTGTCAGCTGTCCACGTAATATATATAGTTCGTGCGAGCCCAGAAGCAATCCTGCATGTCAGTTCATCATTTAGCCTTCTCTTTATTTGCCATTATGGGAGCTTGGACTGAGCCTTTAGTGAACTGATCAAAATCATCGTCAAATATTTCTTTTTATATCAGTGGATATTATTTTCAGACTAAAACTGAAGATGACAAATGTTTGTTTCAGTTGGAAGGAAATATCAGTGGCTCGATCTTTATCCACACAATACGAGTATATACGGAAATATCAACCAGATTAAAAGTTGATCTTAATTTTTGTTATATAAATATTATCATTTTTTTATTATTGTTTACTCAAGCAATCGGGACTCCTTATGCTCAGTCCGAGATAATTGCTAAAGGGAAAATGGACGCTATTAAAAATATAGCATAATACAAAGTAATACCGACAACTCTTAGCCGTCATAAATTTCAGCGATCCTTGCCCGCGATCGTACTTTGTACAATACAGAAACGTGTCGCAAGTTTGACCTAAAAGCCTGAGAAAATAAAATTCGCTGGTTTTAATGTGAATATTAAATAAATAAAAAAAACTTTTCAAGACATCATTTCGTCTAATTTGTATTTCCTTATGCATAACATGGAGAAAGTAAACAGTTCAACAATACATAAATGTAGCTTTCTTGAAATATTAATTTACTATGTGATTCACGTGTTTTTCCCGCTGTATCCGGAGGGTGCAAGTACTGAAGATGAGTGGTAAATGTATATTTTATTTATTATTCAAGGATACAGCCATGGATATTTTTCTAGCACAACTAATCCGTCTGCGTTAGTACTGCATGTTTTTGAATTTCAAATAAAGCATTTAAATAATTTTCTCGTTTCTTCCAGAAATTTATTCTGGAGAGGTTTTCAAATTTCGCTTCCAACCGGTTCTCTGTGGTTGGTTTCAAAAATAGAAGGGAAAGCCAGGGTTCAAAGGTTACAATTGGAAATTCTGAATAGTCCTTCATCGAGCGCATTGAGATTGATATAGAGGCTTCTAAATAGATCGTATTTCTATCGTTGTTCGTAGAGTTTCTATAGAAATTTACTCAACATACAGTGGATTTTTTTTCTATCTTGTAATGTCCAGAGAAAGAAATTTATAACTGTGATTACCGTAGAAATGAATTTAAGATGAATCAACGATAAATCATAAAGAGAATGATTTTTTTTTATGTGAAAAAGAATGTGGAAATAGCATGAAAAAGCATTAAAGATTCTGACCACTGATTATGTTTATTTCCACGCTCCCTCTTTCAGTTCACTCACTTTTTAAATATATAAATTTTCTAGATTTTATTATGGAAGTTATTTTCCTTTAAATCCTTTAAAAAATTCCTCCTTTAGCTGGATAAAAAATTACACTTAATAAGTATTTATTATCTTGACTATGATAATATTGTATAAGAGGAAAAAAAATTTGTTCTTAACTCTCTTTAAAACAGTTTATTTTAGTTTGATGGATTACGTTGAAATAATTGTGAAAAATTCATTGTTTTATGTTATTAGAGCCAATGTTATGTTTTATTTAAACAATACTCAGTTTTATACGATTTTATCCTATATAAAAAAAGGGAGAAGCAAGTTCCCCTCAAAAACTTGTTTGCTAGTGAGCTAGAACGTTTTGCTCTTACTTTTCCCTACAGCTCAAAAAACTGTTCTGTTCATTCTATAATTTCGTATACACTTACCAGCAATTGCGTCGGAAGCTTTGACTTGCATTCAATATAGGTATTCTTCAAATGTACCATCGAAATGTGTCACTGAATAAGGGCCTGTTTACATAGAATCCGTCAGCGTCAACGTTACTCGTTGACATATTTTAAACCAATCACAGGCGTTAACAATTTCGTGTCTAACCATTTCGAGGTTTGTGATTGGTTAAATATATTTCAATACGAGTAACGTTGACGCTGACGGATTCTATGTGAACAGGCCCTAATCATGATTGTTATATTTGATATTGTATTTGATTGTTACATTTGAGTTTGCCTCTAGAAAAACGATTAAATCCAATGTGAAATAAAAAATTTCTCTTTTCTCAGCTAAGGGAAATAAACTATAAATCAAATTCCATTGAAAAATTTTTAAAAACATTCAAGGCTAGACTCGGTAATATAAAATTAAATTTACTTAGCACTATTTGGTATTTGAAAGGTTCCAAGGATCTGGAAATTAACGTAAAACTTAGAAAAAAGTAAAACGACGGAACGTTTTGAAGGCGTTACGCTGTGTAGCATGTACTTCAGACAAAAAATAACTGGAATTGAATGAAATTGTTTTCCCTGGTGACGTAGTTATGGTCGTTACCGTTAAATAATAATATCAGTAATGAATAATATACGCAACACTTATAGTAAATTCTATATTTTAAAAAAATTGTATAAATCTGTTGATCCTAAGAAAGAAGTATATTTGCTTTCATTTTCAGCTTAATTATTTCCCAGGTTCATGGTTACTTTTGCATTATTGTGATTTTAATCATTTCCCATCTACTGACAGATATATCAGTTGTAAATGTTACTAAACATGTTCTTGTATAATTAGATCACCTTCAAACATTCAATGAATTCTAAAATCCACACATAATTCACATTAAATAAATAAACCGCACTTCTGCTAACATCATAAAAAGTAGCTGATTATAGGCAGGCAGTTTTGCTTTTCATTTTAAACGTATTTTTTTTACGACTGATTGGTTACATTTGAATTTATGACACTTTAACTATTTCTCGTTTACTAGAAATGTAAGACCATATTTGGTCCGCCCTCAAATTGTTGAATTTTATTTTCTATTAAAAAATAAATCAGGCTCAATATTTCAGTACCAAATTAAGGTCCAAGTTCAAACATATCGCAGTTTAAATGAAACTAATTTTTCAGAAACTTGTGTTTTTAACTACCCCAAACTGATCTGAAATATAATTAATTTTTTTATCAGCATTCGGATATAAACATATTTGTTTATTTGGTTTTTCTTATTCTTACATTAAAGTTGATAATTAATATTGCAACTTTATTTAAATATATCAACTGCTGGAGTTTTCAAAGCTTTTTTATATTAAATTACTATATTGATGATATTAATTTTTTGCGATGAGTATAAATAAATGGATTAAAGAAATTGAAAGTTGTAAAATCCATTTCATGCTATTGTATATACTTTTGAACTGTTTAAAATATTTATGTTAAAACAATATTCTAAAGCAATAACTGTCTGCCAAAATATTCAGCTCAGTATACGTATTTTTATAATCGTGACTTTAATTAACTCCATTTTTCAGCAACTGCAAGAATATGCTTATTAGAGGTTTTTGCATATCTTCGTGACTTCTTGGGAAAATCGTGCGGTGCAAAATCGGTATTCGTCAGCCTCATTTTGAAATATTTCAGGTGGAATTTTTTTCTTTTCGGTAAATTTACCACTTTTAATAAAAGGTATTCGATATTTCGTGACTGTCGAATAGCTTGAAATTGAGGTTTCTACCCATTACTCTCTTCATTGCTCTTTTAGCAACATAATTCTTTTCTATAAAACTGCTTGAACAATTGACGGCTTACTCTTCTAAAAGAAAAATCAGTTAAAAGGAAATGACATCCTCATCTTTATCTATTGCCTCCTCCTTTCCGTGATTATTACTTCAGTTATTAAGGATCAATATCTGTTATTAGGGTAGTTCGTTAAGTTAGGTTTTAAAATATTCATTAGATATATTTTCGTTTATACATTTCCTGTGTAATATCCTGAAATTGTGTTTAAGAAATAATATGGTGGAGAAAACAGTCAAAAATCAAACGAATATTTATGTAAATGTTGTAAATGTTATAGGGATAATTCTTGTCAGTAAAGAGGTTATTATAACTGAAGCATAGCTTGAAAGTTTAAGGGAATTTTACTGTATATAAAAAAATTAATGAATTTATCCAAAGGATTTTCTAATTTACTCTTGAAAAAGTATTTTAACTACTTTGTTTGCAAAAAGAAAATCTGGGATAATGCGAATTTAACTTCATTTCTAAAGAAATAATCATTTTTTTTTTCAACCCAAATTTTTATTTTATATGAGACATTGTTTAATCACACATATTTCTCGTATTACGTTATTTTTTTTATTGTTTGCAATATCCTACCATCCCAGATTCTAATAAAGATTTTAGTTGAATTTGAAATGTGTATGATTTTTTTAAAAATTCATTCATGTAAGTGAAATGCACGGAATTATTACGACTGACCAGTAACATTTTAAACTCATGTCCGTTTTATTCATTAGTACTACAGCGTTTTGATCTTAATTTTTTAAATTTTACACCTAAGTTAAATAGCATTCATGAATGCATATTATTTTGGCCGTATTCTATAAAGTAAAATGCCAGATGCCTCTGATATTTACCGTTTTATAAGCAATCTTAAATGATTGCATATTGAAAATATTTAATTTATTGGTTGTGTGCGTGCAATTATTGGAATCTGTAAAACACTTCAACATAATAATTTCTTTATCTGTAAAGTATTAAATATTCAAGGTTATCATAATCAAACAAATCATTTTAAACTTAAGTCAATTTAAGCTTCTAAAGTTGGAATAGTGCGGTATTATTATTTTGGTATAAACAGTGAAAACCTGTATGAAGTACAGCTAAAAGAATTCATATTTTTTTTCTCAGTCCAGGATGTGATGTTGCCCTTAATTCACAACGTGCAGCATATTAAAAGAAGACAGAATTGGTATTAACTTAATTTAGAAACGTCAAACTTCCTTTTTCTTTATCAAGAAACAAAGACACGAAGCTTTACTTAGAAATAAATGAAACATCTTAATTGTAGTTTGATCACGTTTGTGTCCCATTCTTTATCTTGAAATTCTGGGAGAAAAATCGCTTAAATTGTTAACCTTTCCTTGTTTTCTTACACCCATTTGAAACTCTGTACTTGTTTCAGGCCTGAAAATAGGGCGCAGTGAGTTACCCTCTCCTAACATTTTCCATACAAAAAGATCAAGAGTTTTTCAGCCCTTTCTTCTCGCAACTTTACTTTACCACTAATCTGCGATACTCCTGTATTCAAAAACTAATACTCATACGTTTTTGAATGTTTTACTTATTCAAAAAGATTTTGAACAGATAAGATACAATTTCGTGATGTAGTCAAATTTCTAAATCTCATTCAGTAATAAAAAATCATTCATATCATTACCTCGTTATAATTTATCTTTTAAACAAATAAATTGAGAAAATGGTCAAGTGACATCGAAAGGTCCATTAAAGATAGAAAAAAGTAACAATAATACCTAATAAATCAATGAATTTATTTGACATTTAACACTTTCCTTAAAAAAAATTATCTTTATTAATGTAGCAAAAGAAAGTAACATAATTCATCTACAAAACAAGGCTTTGAAATAGGATGCATGAAGATAGAATATTGCGTAAATCTGTGAAACAGTGTTTCAGATATAATACTGCTTGATGTGACTCGCTCTCTTTTAAAATTTGCGTCGTGACATTTCCCTGAAGTTCTCCCTTCAAGTCCTATTTTGACATCGCATTAACATAATAAATATGTATCTCAAAAAAATAAGTATTACTAGTTTTTCCATTAAAAAATGTTTTAGCCGTATTTGCATTTTTTTAAACATGAAAACTATTGAGATACAAATTTCCCAGTGGCGTAACTAGGGGAGGGGGGGTGGGGGCGGTAGGTGCGGTTCGCACCGGGTGGCATATATTTTGGGGCTGCATATTTTTATTTAGTATTAGTTGCAAAAAACCACTTGTTCAATTCATAAGTTTACTATTCGTTTTCTACGAATTATGAATTACTATATGATTTCGAATATTTTTCCTCATCGTCAAGTCAATGTAGGGTTGAAAATATTATCTCTGCGACCTCCGTAAGTTTCTTGTGGTCTTTATAAAAGTTGCATTTATAGGTATATCAACTTAAGTGGCCTCCTTTATTACTGCCTAATTTAAATATGGCATCCAATGGTAAAAAAGTTCCGCACCTATAGTTTGTCTCAATTACAATTATTTATTTATGTTTATTAATTTATAAAAACCACCAATTGATTGACCTAGAAAGGGCGGCAAATTGCAGACCGTCCCGGGCGGCAAAAGTTCTAGCTACGCCACTGAAATTTCCCATGTATCTGCAAGTACATTTAAAGTGAAGTACATATTTTTTCTATTAAGATATTTTACTTGTAATGACTTCTGTGTAATTTTTAACTAAGGTTACTTGAACTTGGAAGTATGCCTAAATTTCTTTAACTTATCTTAATCGTTCTTCACAATTTACATTTCAGTATTTCTTAAAGTTCATAATTATTAGACATAAAGTATATATAAGGTAGATATAAAGTATTCATAAGTATTCGACGAAAATCCGTAAGCGTTCGTTCTTTTCAAATTCTTCTCTTAATATTTTATTCTTCATTTGCAATTCTTCTCTATTCCATGTATATTCAATCGTCAAATATTTTATGTCTGTTGATGCATTTTCAAACCAACAATTATATCTTATATTTAAAAGTGTGTATGAATACATATAACCTGTTAGCTTCTAATTAGAAATGTATTATAATTATGAAGTCTGTCGAAAACATGAAAATCCTTCTACTGACCAGAAACATTTAACGCTCTGATTAATTATCTTCGTTCCTCTTCATCAATAATTTTACCGAACTGTTGAAATGATGGTTTATTTTAACTAATGTTTATCTTTAACTAATGTTTATCTTTGAGCTTGGGTTTCTTTGTTAGTATTTAAATAATTAACGGTAAGTTTATGGAGATGGAACATTTAGTCTTACAAAAACAGTTTCTCGAGTAAAAGAGACTATGATTCACAGCATTGGTTGTTTAAAAGTTATTGAATGATCGACAAAACAAACTTGACCGAGGATGCAAGGATACTACAAAAAACTCTTCCTTGTGTTCTTGTTCAACAACCATTGGCTTTCGAATCACGGCTATGATTTAAAGCTTTATTCATCACTACACACTGACCTATCCACAAAGATAAGCACTAATACTTTATCATTCTAGGCTATTTAAATGCTAATTTTTCCTCTAACTTTTATTACCCAAACAGAATTCATTTACCTTGAGGATTCATATAAAAGTCTCTCCTCTTACCATATTTATTGCTATAAACAATTTGAAAATAATTCATTGGGTGAATGAAAAGATATCGCGACGAAAGATGAAGCATAAATTCAAATTGAAATGATTTTTTTTTGTTTAGTCAACAACCTTCTAATTTAGAAATACGTTGCAAAATTGAGTACAAAATCAAAACAAATTAGAATATTTGAAAACAAACTTCCTCGATAGAAATGGTGGGAGGTGAAATAACATGCTTAAATGGTAAAATAATCAAGCGTGAATATGCGTTATATTTTCTCCTATTTATTTAAAGCGTTGCAGACTAAACTCTGAAGATTTGGGTTCAACCATGGTCAGCGTGCGATATTTGATGAAAGAGAGCTAAAAATAAAAAAAGCATTTCTCTATACACTTTGTCATCAAATGTTAGGAACCATTAACGAAACGCATACGTGATCTGTCTAGATTTCACTGAGAACTGATTTTATAAAAATATGTATTGCAGCACGAGTGAACGAAAATATGACTGCTGTAGTTTAATGTATCAAAGATACATTTCCCTTCTTGGAAATACAGAAAGAAACAATAACACAATCACAGACAAATAGTGTCCAGTATGGAAGGGAGGTAAACTATAACTTAAAAGTTTAAAATACTATTCTAGCGGAACAATATTCCGATTCATCTTAAATGCTTCACTACATTTGACTGCTTTAAACTGTAAGCATGAAAATGTAAATGAGTAAATAAATTATCATGTTTTTTAAGATGATGTTAGATTCTTGATTTATTCTAACTATCAATTAAATCAAGAACAGTATAATTTTTTTATAACTCTAAAGCCTGATAACTCTCTACTTTTACCCTAGAGGAATCAAATTCTTTTGAAATATACAATGAACGACTTGAAGATGGTTTTGAAAAAAGTTAATGTTTGAGCTGATGGCAGGATATTTCGACATACTGCATTTCATACACCTCAAGTATTTGGTTACTGCGGATTGTAAGGATTCAGATTGTAAGGATATTGTTGAATATGTAACCTATATTTCGAATTAAAGTTAAATACAGCACGCCTAAAAATCCACATTTTAATATATTTAGATATGCGTACATTGAAACATTTTTTAACGTGTTCTTATACACCGCAAATTTGGAAATACCTGCATGGGATTCAGCATGCATCTTCAAACTTTGAGGTAGGTATTCTGTTGACTAAATAACCCCATAAATGTGATAAACACTAATTTCCCGGTTATCAGTACTTCATATTTTCACCTCCATCTTTAAGATGCCATTGACACTGTATGTTGGACTTGCATTTGTTTTTCTTCATCGACACTGAATTTCTTTCTTTCCACGATTGTTTGTCATAGTCTTGCTAACGACCTTATAGTTTTATCCAGTAATAAGGTGTCAATGTAATGACCATCTGCCATCAGTAAGATTTGAACCTAAGTCTCCTAGCATAGAGACAAGTATCTACCAACTAAACTCTCCCGGCGATGAGAGAATGGGTTTTTTTTTCAACAAAGTCTCTCACAAACCCTTGAAACCAAATCGAAAAATCTTGTTTCTACGCTTGTTTCTGTCTGCGTGACTACATTTGGGAATTCGTTTAATACAGTGTAACAGCTAAACAAATAAAGGTAGAAACGAAAATAAAGAGGGACTGCGACAGTTATAAAAATAAACATAATGGATGCACTATTGTGCTTCACCTTTGAACTGTTGTAGTTAATCCATTCTGAAAGTTTTTTTTTCTCTTTTGCTAATAAATTGAGTGTCATTTTCCCGAAAAACAATTATTTCTATCTTCTTTGTAGCTCAACAGTAAAATAAATAAATAATAAAAATTACTTCTGGGCTAAAGCAGGAAGAGACACGCACGTATACAACGGACTTCCTTAAACATCCTTTCACATAGAAAACTGTTACGTAATTCTACTTGTAAAAAGAACACATAAACTCTTTGTTTTTTACATTGCCTCTCGAAGATAATGTGAAAATTGTAAGAAAACCCCTACTGGGTCACAGTGCGGCTTCGGAACCGTTTTATCTCTAAAACTGTATTATTCCGTGTAAATTGAACAAACTAGTATCCGGTAAAGTTTTAGCCCTAAAAATTTCTTTGTTTTAGTTCCAAAGTTTATATCATGTACTGTAAATGAGAACATGGTTAAATCGAAATGTCATTTAACTGCTAAACAGATCTTTGGATGAACTGTAGAAAAGGGAGAATTTTTAAAACGGACTTAATGAGAGTTCTATATCTGGTTTGAAGAGAAACGCGTTGAAATAATGTGCAACTATTACGCTTTTTTAATTGCTCGTGACTTGAAACCATAACAGGAACTTGTTTTCTCTTTCTCTCATGAATAGAAAAGAATTTTTCTCATACTGGGAGAAGGAAATATAGACACAATAGTCCTTTATATCAGATAAATGCCCTTTTCATAAACAGTATAGTAAGTGGTAAAAAAAATTAGAATTGAAATTTATTTAATGATTTTTTATAATCTTTTTGCATTAAATTTGTAGTGAATGAATTTTACGAATTTTTATGTAGTTCACCTTGATCAAACATATTATTAATTCCTAACGGAATTCAGTAAGTGAAACTTGTGTCGGAAAAAAGAGCTCTTCTTGTATCGAAACTCATGACTGATCTGACATCACTGATAACTCAGGCTATGGATTCCATCACAATATAGCAGTTCAATGAGGTAAACGTGACCTAACAAGCTAAAGGAAAGGAATTTATACAGAGTAATAATAAATGATTTCTAGTAGGGAGAATAGTCGCAGATAATTTCAGCCTTTTAATTGAAGTAAAGAAACTGAATTACCCCGATTCTTGCCTTCTCTAAAATTAAATCATAGCTAATTCAGAACAATATATATATATATATATATATATATATATATATATATATATATATATATATATATATATATATATATATATATATATATTTATATATATATATATATATATATATATATATATATATATTTATATATATATTTATATATATATATATATATATATATATATATATATATATATATATATATATATATATATATATATATTTATATATATATATATATATATATATATATATATATATATATATATTATATATATATATATATATATATATATATATATATATATATATATATATATATATATATATATATATATATATATATATATATATATAAGTAGTTCAAAATTGTGAGACAATCATTAAAACTTGGACAATATTTTATTTCCTAATGTATAAGTGTTGCACTTTTTCAAGCTTGCTAACGGATTCTAGTTATTTTGCCGAATTTCTGAGTTACTAGTAGAATAAATTTATAAATATATCATTGTTCATAAATCTTAGTCATTTTATTTACATAAGGAGGTTACTGCACGGAAACGTATGGGAAATAAATAAATTTCGTGATATATTTATTCATGTAACTTATTTATTCAAATGAACGGAAAGGCGAAGCCATAATGGGTATAGTTCAAGAAAATAAGAAATCTCTGCTGTCATGCGACACCATTTATCTCCGCATAGCAGCATACCTTCGGCAAATTGCAAGAGCTGCCTAAAAGATTTGATAGACTTGGAGTAAGTTAGTCGCTTATGTAAGGTTTAATTCTGTGGAATGTTTGGATGGAAAACTATGTGTGCACACTGTACCACGGGAAAGCTCACGATTTTCGAATCACGAAGTTAACATAAATAAGAAATTATTATCCACTTCAGGTTTGAACTAATGAATTACTTTTCATGAATAATGTTGGAAAAAAAAGACCGTAATCTTATGCTTGCTAGAAGGTACCATGACTGCTTGATGAAAAGGGATATTAATGTAGTCATTTGCGATTTAGATGAGTCTGACGTTTTGTTTGTAAATTCCTTTTTTAAGTGCGATTCTTCATCACTTATTCGAATTAGATCACTTGAGTAAAATCTTGAACTCAATCCGCATACCTGGAGAAAAAATATAATTTTTCGGCATCTGAATAAGTAATATTACTTCTTATTAATCCGTATAATAGTAAAACAGAATAGGGAGGAAACAAATTCCATACTTTTTCATAATATTCCTATAAACTCTTGTGTTTCAAATGCATTCGTTCCTGTATGTAGTATACTTATGATTACGTGGAATTTTCTAATCATATTAAATTTCTTCTATTTTGTAATATGATGTAGGTTATCATCATATTGTATTTCATCAATAATTTGCTTCTATAAAATTATATATCCTTGGATGGAATATAGCCGAACTTCCCGACTTGTTTTATATAAATTTTCCATTGAATTAATTAGAAATGTGTTTTGAATTTTGAAAAAAGAATCAGAAAACTAAGAAAGATCAGAGAATTAAGGAAGAAAATTATGGGACCCTGATAGGCGGCATTGTGCAGCATAGGATCATAGAATACTGAAAAATATTAAATTAAGCGTTACAAATTTAAATTTAAAATAAAAATAGACCTATGTGAAAGCTTAAAACGTAATTAATAAAAGTATCGTCAACGGATGTTAAAATTGGTTAAAGAATATCAGATACCATGATATTTTATTCCCGACTTGTTTTATATAAATTTTCCATTGAATTAATTAGAAATGTGTTTTGAATTTTAAAGAAAGAATCAGAAAACTAAGAAAGATCAGAGAATTAAGGAAGAAAATTATGGGACCCTGATAGGCGGCATTGTGCAGCATAGGATCATAGAATACTGAAAACTATTAAATTAAGCGTTACAAATTTAAATTTAAAATAAAGATAGACCTATGTGAAAGCTTAAAACGTAATTAATAAAAGTATCGTCAACGGATGTTAAAATTGGTTAAAGAATATCAGATACCATGATATTTTATTCCCGACTTGTTTTATATAAATTTTCCATTGAATTAATTAGAAATGTGTTTTGAATTTTAAAGAAAGAATCAGAAAACTAAGAAAGATCATAGAATTAAGGAAGAAAATTATGGGACCCTGATAGGCGGTATTGTGCAGCATAGGATCATAGAATACTGAAAAATATTAAATTAATCGTTGCAAATTTAAATTTAAAATAAAGATAGACCTATGTGAAAGCTTAAAATGTAATTAATAAAAGTATCGTCAACGGATGTTAAAATTGGTTAAAGAATATCAGATACCATGATATTTTATTCACGGATAAGGAAAAAAAATCCTTGTATGTGAACGACCTAAAAATCATCAGAATAACCATCAGTTGTTGGAAAGAGGCTCATCAACGTCTGGTAATAGCTTGCGAGAGAAATGGTGTGAGATTGCATTTGTGCTTCTGTGGTAAAACTCCTTTGATGTTTCCTTAAAGATACTGAAAACAAATGAAGGAAAAATACTAAGAGCAAATCTTGGGGAGCGTCGTGATCCAAGGTTTCGTGATCATTTTTTGGAGAAGTCAATTAGGTATGGCAGCAAAACAATGTCAGCAATGGATCAGAATGGTTTATTTTCTGAATCCAGGAAAAACTCTATTTCCAAGAGAGAGTTGGTTTGAAAAACGAAAATAATTAGCTAAGTTTCAATGAGTGAGAGAGAGAGGTTGCTCATAATCTCAAAAGACAGTTAAAAGATTAAGAATAAAATGCCCAGCTTGTAAGGATATTATGTTTGAAGACTTCCCGCATATCGTTTTTAAGAACTATTTAAAAGCCTCGAATATTATGGTGATCTGGAATGTTTAACGAAATTCCAAAAATGTAACCAGGGATGTCAACAACAAACGTACGCTCAATTTAATTTTCTTCAAGTGATTTTTAAATCGCTATAAATTTGTGTTAATCTGTCAGTGAATTTTTATTTTCGTCGTATTTCCGGATGTCTGACGCCACATACAATCAATGTATTTAGTTCGCGAGCTTCAGAGAGGAAAGCCCAGTTTTCGAAATTTAACCGGTCACTCTGAAACTGAATCTAACCAGTACGTTCGGTCACTTTCCACTCGTTATTGCGGTTTACATGCTTGTACAGGGCAGAAAGGATATCCAACCTCGATCGTCTACGAAACGTTTAGATTCTTCAATGACTGGGAATTAAATTGCATTGCGCGAGAAGAGCATTTAGTTATATAATAAGGCTTTATCTTTGTAGTCTGCTAGTAAAGTCCTATTCCAAAAGTCAGGTTTTTTTTATTCATAATGGTTACACAAGTTAGTATTAAATAGGGATGAATATTATCTAACGATGCAATCTTAATAAATTAGAATAGTAAATTTCATGTTACCAACGCACACATAGGATCTAATGATGTATATTTCAAGTTGTGGATGCTTATCGGTTAAAATTTGTTTTCCACGTGTATCCCCGTACACATAGGATCTAATGATGTATATTTCAAGTTGTGGATGCTTATCGGTTAAAATTTGTTTTCCACGTGTATCCCCGTGCACATAGGATCTAATGATGTATATTTTAAGTTGTGGATTCTTATCGGTTAAAATTTGTTTTCCACGTGTATCCCCGTACACATGGGATCTAATGATGTATATTTCAAGTTGTGGATGCTTGTCGGTTAAAATTTGCTTTCCACTTGTATCACCGTACACATGGGATCTAAGGATGTATATTTCAAGTTGTGGATGCTTATCGGTTAAAATTTGTTTTCCACGTGTATCCCCGTCTACATACAGTCTTGTATTAGTTAGTCAGCAAATACGCGAGAAGATCTTGTTAACACAAGATCAACCAAACCTAGTACGAATTTGAGAACTCTATTAGGTTCTCTGCGATTTTTTTCATCTACGTGTAAAATATTCTCTGGATATTAGTCTTAATAAGTTAACTGAACTAATGAAATAAACCTTGGTTTTGTGTTATACTTCAAAAAATGTTCTTTTAGTTATCTCAATTAGTGAAATTCTCTGATTAGAATAAGGCATTTAAAAATGAATCCATCATATCTAAAATGATTACATAAAATGAATCTACATATTTTGAAGATAAATGTGTTGGAGAGTATTTTAAACAGTATTTGCTTTATTTGCTCTCAAGAGTTTTAAAGAACAAACTCAAAGACTTTAAACTCTAAAAATTTATAATTTTTTTTAAGATCTAGTATTTTTCGTTTTTATTTATAGATGAAACTTCTATTCAAACTTTTAAAGAAATGAAATAATTTTTTTATGTTATTTAGGGTAAATAAAAGTTTCAAAATCTTCGTCCTCATGACTACACTATAAATAGGTTCTTTCGTGATAACTAAACGTAAATATCAAGAGCTATGATATTCCTTTCACAAGGTTTTATATTCGTACTAGCTGAAAACCCGTACTTCGCTACGGAGTACATTCAAATTAAATACAACGGTCAATGTATGCAATTGATGCCAAAAATATGCGTATATATATATATATATATATATATATATATATATATAATAAATACAACATTCAATGTATGCAATTGGTGTAAAGAAAAAAGGAAAAAATATATTTATAAAAAAATTGTAACGGATATTTTTATAGACAAAATAATGTAGAAGAAAATATTCAAATTGAATATAATAGAACATACTAAAGAATATAGTACAGTTAATACAGTACAGTTTGAGGAACATTTCTTTTACTTTTACTGTATGTTAATATTTTTTTGGATAATGTCCAATCGTCTGCCGCATTAGCAAGAAAAGAAAAGTATTTTGTCTATTTAGTTGTTATGTACGTGACGTTAAATTTATTTATTAATATCAGATAAATTATCATTAAATTTGGAAGAATTGTCGGGGAAAGTGAAGAATCGCCCCCTGCTTGGCGCGATTTTCAAAATCGCTAATTTGGCGCGCTTTCGCGTCTCGCCTCCTAGAGTTGCAACCTCTCCAGAAGACACTACGCAAGAGCGCGACATTTAAGATGGCGATAAACTAAAATAAATACAGAAATGCAGTTGGAAAAAATTTTGAAAACTGAAAATTGTTGCAAAAACATAGTAATTTTTAAAACTTAAAATCATTACGAAACACAGAAAAATTAAAATACTTTCACCTACTTTAATGTAAAAAACTATTGGAAAAAACTACTGTTAACTATTGTTTCACTTACCTTAATAGTAAAAAAAACTATTCAAAATCGGCTTGTATACCACAATTGGCACGCTTATGAATCTTATAAAAAGCGCCAAAAAAACGTGCCAAATAAGTGGGCGATTCTACACATGATACGATTTGTCATCGTATTTTAATTTTTAACGATTAGCACTGTTCAGTTAATAACAGGAAACAATGTATCTTTTCATTACATATTCGTTACAGTAAAAAGCTTCGACAAATTAAAAAATAAATCATTCAGAGAAAACAACCCTACTTGAACAAAATGTTCACTAGACTGGGGAAAAAATATTGTTCAAGAATAAACCAGATTTTTCTTTTCTTCTCAATTTAAATATCCCCCCCCCCTTTTCTCCATTAAAATTTGTTTGGATTTGAATAATTGTAAGAATGGACAAATCCTTTATATAATAAAAAAGAAGGAAGGAATTTTGCTTGATTAACAAGTGAATCAATTTTCCCGCAAGTTACAAAGGATAAAGTAGTTTGCTTATGTCTCAAATCATTCGTTAATCTATATATATAAAACAGTTCCGTAACTGACTCATTCATTCATTCATTCATTCACTGACTGACTGACATACAACGCACAGACCAAACCGCTGGACCTAAAGGGCTGAAATTTTGCATGGCGATTCTTCTTATAGTGTAGGGGTGCATTAAGAGAGATTTTTGAAAAATTCTTCTTAGATTTTTTTTAATTAAATTTTTAAGCTGTTTTTTTTACTTTTTTTAAGTTTGCATTTAAAATAATAATTTGAGGGTTATAAAATTTATATCACGAGAAAGATCATAAAAATTCCTTTAAAATGAAATCTTTTTCCAATCTTTACCTTCATTTCCTGATTTTTGGTGAATTTTTAAAGATTAATTTTTAGAATTTAATTTATTAAATGCTGATCACGTGACTTCTTTTTCTGGTACTTTAAATAAATTTATCGTCACGTGCATAAAAACTAAATAGACAAAAAATAATTTTTTTTTCTTGCTAATGCGGCAGACGATTGGACATTATCCAAAAAAATATTAAAATACAGTAAAAGAAATGTTCTAGAAACTGTACTATATTAACTGTACTATATTCTTTAGTATTCTTTATATTAGATTTAATTTGAATATCTTCTTCTACATTATTTTGTCTATAAAAATATCCCTTACGATTTTTTTATAAATATATATATATTTTACATCAATTATATACATTGATCGTCGTATTTATTATATATATATTGGCATTAATTGCATACATTCACCGATGTTTTTACTTTGAATGTACTCCGTAGCGAAGTGCGGGTTTTCAGCTAGTATTACATAAAAATGTAGTTTGCTTGACCTAGGTGGAATAAGTAATATTCACAAGATAAGATTTGTTGTTTTCTTGATAAAATAAAAAAGTTTCAATTGCCATTCACGTTTTATGGGAGTTAGCTTCACATGTTTTCTCAGCATGGGCTTGGATTCGAATCTCAGCCAATTGATGAATATTTCTGCGCTGTCCCCTCATAGAGAGGAACTTTAGCTCACCTACTATGTGCTCCCATGTTAAAGCAGCCTACAATAGGAGGAAGGTACCTACTACATTTGAACGAAAGTAGTTTCAGCTTTACAAAAAATTGTTGAAAAATCAAAAATATTAGTTCTGTAAATTTTACTAATATTTTTTCTCATAAAAGTAATAAGTATGAAATAAATTAGTACGAACAATTTTAAATAACGTGATCTGTTAATCATGTAAAATAGTTGACTGTGTGATTTGTCACAACATGCCCTAGGTAGGGGAAAAGTAAAGCATATATCATCTCCTCTTTGAGAGTTTGAGAGTTTGATCTCTTTGAGAGTTTGATCACGGTTGTAAGTTCATGACAATTTAATATATTTTTTAAGGGAGGGGCGAAAATGAATGTGAAGCGCTCTGGCATACAAACACTTTCATTTTTTTTCTTTTTTTTTCGATAGCTTACCGCTACGAGCCACAGTCTTTACTTTCTAGTGGAAAAACTTTCAGGAGTGTAACAATGTACACTTTTTTCCTGACTCATTATTGATTCTGTCAAATTACTTCTGTAAACAGGAAGTCAGCAAAATACCTAACAACATGGCCCTGACTCTGGTCAGTTTCTGATCTTTCTGTAATTGCCCATCGTACTGCCTTTCATAAATTTGTATGAGTCGTCCGGAAAGCTTCTGCATCTACTTGAAAGGTTACACGTGTTGCTAACGATAAACACCAATGACGTTCCCCACTGAATTTAAGTACGGGTTTTAATATGCATAATGCACGGATCTCGTTACACCCTGAAATGAAAAATTCATTGCGGGTGAATGTCTCTTTTTTTAATCAGCGTATGCTATGTAAATATCGTTTCCTCTTATACATTACTTTAGATTATTGCTGAAAAAATGCTTCAGCGACTTTAATTTGGAGCACTGGTATAAATATATTAGTTTAAACAGTGCTATTGGTTAGTCTACGTATTAAGACCTTACTTGCCTATAAAATCTTATTTACCATGTACGCGAATACCATAAATTAAGCCACTGTAGATCATAACCGGAGAAATACTTCTTTGCCGGCGACAATGCTCAAGAATAAAAAGCAATTTCAAAATGACAATGAAAGTGATTAACCAGGGTTAAAAGCACATCACAATATTTGAAAGAGAAATGCGCAACGAGAGAGACAAGATTAACTCTGAATTAACTCTTCAATTAACTCATACATACATACATACATACATACATACAAAAAGAAAAAATCGCCCCATCAAGGAGGAGCTGTCCGATTGTAACAAAGATTGGTGGATGTGAAGAACATGCTAAAAAAAGATTAAAATTTCAGAACAAGTGAATTATTTATTCCAGATGTTGATCATTACAAAGTGAGGAAGTCAATACGGCGGTGCTCCACCCTCTGGCCTGAATGAAAGCTGTCATCCGGCATGGCATAGACTGATAAAGTTCCCGGATAGTGTCCTGCGGGATTTCTTGCCAGATTGTCTCCAACTGTTGGGCTAAATCGGCAACCTTCCGGGATAGTTGCAATCGTCTTCCCATCACGTCCATAATGTGCTCTAGGGGGGGGGGGGGAGATGAGGTGCCCTAGCTGGCCAAGGAAATGTTCCGCAACCTTGAAGACAATTCATAGAAACACGGGCTGGGTGTGACCGGGCATTATCTTGTTGAAAAGTTAGTACGAGGTGGCTCAAGAGGAACGGCAACAAAACGGGTGGCAGAATGTTGTCTACGTACCGCTGTGCTATAAGTGTGTCACTAATGACTACCAAAGGGGACCGGGTATCAAAGGAAATGACCCCCAGACCATAAAGCCCTGTTGTGGGCCTGTGGGGTATGTGATAGTAAGTTCAGGATCCCCACGCTGCCCTGGACGTCTCCAGACATGTCTCGGTGTTCGTCAGATCACAGTTGGAAACGGGACTCGTCACTAAAGACTATACGTCCCTAGTCAGCGCAGTTCCAAGTTGATCGAGTTAAGCAACAATGTAATCAGACTTGACGGTGTACAGGCGTGAAGGGTAAGCAACGTAACGATCGGCGCGAGTGTAGATTCCACTCTCTCTGTCGTCTGTCAACGGTCATGTTGGACACTTGTGTGCGGGTCCCACGTCGGATGGTTGATAACGACGAATCCAGTGGTGTGACAGCTGATCTAACAATCGCTCTGTCTGCCCGTTCTGTCGTGGTCCTAGGTCGACCGCTGTTGTCCTGACACTTAAATCTGCCGTTGTTGACCCACTCTTGCCAGCATCGTCTAATCGCTGATTCGCTTCGACCCAGATGTTGAGCGATTCTTCGATTTGCACAACCAGCTTCTTTCAATCCGATGACACGACCTCGTTCAAACTCTGAAATATGCTCATAATGAGCACGAATCCTTCAGGAAGGTGTAGTTGCTGTCGACGTAATATATCACAGTCGAAATGCGATAGAAATTTTGAACATCAAATCGAGAATCGCTCCTTATATATACCCGCTGGATGCGCAGTTCTGATGCGCTGGAGACCCCGCTATCCATTCGTTAAGCACCAAATTTTAATCATTTGCATGTTCTGTCGAAAATCTTTGCATACCAAATTTCATAACAATCGGACCTTCTTGGTACGTCGAATTTTAGTGTATGGGAAAAGTGGTTTTAAAAGGGAATAAGACATATGATAGTGACAAAAATCGATAGGTGGGCATGCATCCACCCCCACATACAAACACCTCCTCTCCTGAAACGGAAAGCGATAACCCTTTATTTTATAACTCGATATATGTACAGAGGCTGTTCACACATTTTTTAGACGATGTATATTGTATTCACAAAACTAAATTACATAAAATTCTTGTGTTTTAAATGTTCTATTTGACATCCCTTATTCTGAACTATCTTTCGACACCGCAATTTCCAGGATAATAATGCCTTTTGAAGTGTCAGAAGAGGTATTCTATCCCATTCCTCCTGAACAGCTTTCCAGAGTCCTGTAAGGGTTTTGGGATGACGTTTGGATAATGCAGATTTTAAAAGTCCGAAAGCACAAAAATCCATAGGTGATACATCGGGAGATTTAGTAGGGATATCAGTGAAGGGTATGGCCTTGATACCAGTTTTTTGTTCCATTTCGTTTAGGAAATTTACAGTATATTTTGATGTGTGACTGCTAGATTTGTCCTGATGGAGTCTCACAGATTGATGGCACTGTGGTTAAAGCGATGGTATTTCATTCAGAAAAATTGGCGATAAAATATGTTCCTGATAGTATTTGGAGTTAATCATGACATTTTTTCCACTCTCTTTATTTTTAACTTACCATTATAAGAAAAACCAGCAACAATCATGAATCCCTTAGAAAAACTTTCTTTCGATTCTTTGAACCATGTACTTAAATTTTTTTCTCCCCTTTTATGATAATAAATGGCTCTTTTTTTTATTCAATCATTTAAATTCACCCATGATTCATCTATTGTGACAATTGTTTTCCATTTTTCTTTGGATAAGTGTTTCTCATATAGAATTCTACAGCGTGTCCTGCGTTCAGCGATATGATTTGGAAGAAGACGATGCACATTGCGTTTTTTCGCTTTCTTAAGATTTAAATCAACGTTTATCATTTTGTTTACAGTGGACACCGAGCATTTTAAGGATTTTGCAACTGTCCTTTGACTAGGGGGATTTTCTTTTAACATTAAATAACGTACCTTTGCAATAGTCGAAGATGTCCGTTTTTTCCTTGTATACTTGTTTGGAATTTTTGTCCCACTTGAGGCTTCAATTTGACGTTTTTTTCATTTGTTGTTGACGATATTACCTATCGACGCTTTAGATATCACAATACCATGACTCTCACATCGTTTTTGGATAACGGAGTATGCATATTTCTCTTCGGAAAGAGCATAAATGTAGCCTTCGAACCACTGTTTTGTTAAAAATGCCATTTTGAATAAAAACAAAACTTTCAAGCCGCAGACGATAATTTTGACTTTTAAAAACATAGTACCATTGCAATTATTTCTTTTGCAGCAAACGAATTTTTATTACCGCTTACCAAAATCGTCTAAAAAATGTGCGAACAGCCTCTGTATACGTGTATAAATAATTTCACGTATTGATTTACTTTTTCTCAAAGTTCTCAAAGAAAATGGTATAAACGTAAATACCTGTCTTAATTAAATATCAAATTTACTCATACAGTCTTAAAATTTAGAAAAATAATGCCACCAAAACTTGCAAATTGGAAACATAATACAAAATAACATAATATAAAAGTAGGCAAGAAAAAAGATATTTAAAATTTTAAAGGCTTTTTACAACCTTCATCATCAGCAGACTTGATTCGTAAAGCAACTACGCGTTGCAATCAAACCACCAGGTTTTTTCTTTGCTACATAGGACTGCTTTACGACTCCCTTTTTCTGATGAAGATTTCTATTTTAAGCTCTTAAAACTAAGTTATTCATTTTCCCTAAGTTGTAATCCGATTTGTATCAAAATACAATAAACTGGTGACGACTTTTTACAAAATGAGTGCGTCGAAATCATTTATTAAAAATAATGTGAAGAAAATGTAACTTGCTGCCATTGATGTTGAAACCCGAATTGAGTAACAATCTTTCAAACAAATACGGATATATTACCTTAAAGCGGCAATTTTTCAAGTACTTTTTATCAAAATGAGTGTGAGTTCGCTGAGGCTGTGACAAATCAGTCACAGAAAGTGTATTCTTTTGCAATGATGTTGATTATTCAACCTTAATTTTCCTCCGTGTGTCCTGATGACTTCCAAGTGAAAACTCCCAAGTGACTCCAAGATATGTCACAATGTGAAATGTCACCATATACTGTAGAAGACGCCATCCGATGATTTTAGACTGCAGTACGTTCAGTTTGCTTTCTTACGCTGTTCGAGTGCGATGCTTTCATAGTGCTTTAAAGGAGTGCTTATACTGTTTTTATAAGTTAGTTTACTGACGATCGTTAACTGATGAAGAAACAGAGGATTCACTGGAGTAGAAAATATTGAAGCTGAATATTTATTAAATGAAATGTGTAGAAAAGAAATTATTGATTTAGTAGATAATGTTTATGTTGAAGTACAAGGGGTGGAAACATAATTAATATCTTACGAAGACTTACTCAGCTTGCCATTGACGGATGAAGAAATGAAAGATTTAGAAGTAACGGAGGTGGAGATGCAGTTAATGCTTGAAGATTTGTTTGGGGTCGGAAATTTTTGTCAATTAACGGACGACAGTGGACCACTGTCAAGTGGAAAGTAAGTACACCTCTAAATTTAGATAGAAATGTCCTCTGATATTTGACAAATAAGTTTAATCTTTTGCTTTTTAACATATTTTGCGAGGCTTATTTGGACACTAATATGTCCTAGTTAGGTATACATTCCTGAATCATCTATAAGCTTATAAGTAAAAGTATCTTGTAATAGTTTATAAGTGTAAATTTATATATGAAATGAATAAAGAAGTCATTGCTACGATATCGAGACAACTTTTAAAAGTATAACCGCTTTATTTGAAATTTATATAAAAACTTAAGAGATTTATAAAAAGCATGCATAATTAATTTATTTACATATATATCTTCTTTATTTTCTTTACTCATTCGAACCATGGTAAGACTAGTTGTGGTGCGGTGAACTAGCAAGGTTTCCTGAAGTTTTTCCTAGCATTAAAAGGTCGTATGAAACACCTAGTGCCCATCTGCGAATGTATTTGAGCTGCGCTTTGTTATGAAACAGACACTTGTTTATAAAGTAAATATTCAGGCAAATTTTATGATTTAATATAACATTAAACTACATCATGCTTCTGGGTTCTTTCACTTTCTTTGAAGGATTCATATTCTTTAAATGGGGTATAGAGCTGAAGGGGATGTGGGGAAGCAGTTAGATTAATTCGTAGAAATTTGTGGACTCAACAGTAGTCACATGTTGTAGTGATTTATTTTATATTATTTTTAAATAGTCTGTAATTAATTGCGATTTTCTTAAAAGAGGGAAAAAATATTTTAAAGGTTTATAAAGAATTCTGGAACAGTCACTCTTCCAAAATGATCATTCCACTTCCAATACGTTGCCAAATTCCACTCTTTAATGCTGAAATTTGAATTCAAGTAATAATAATAATAATAAAAGTTACTCTAAATTTGGTGCGTCGAAGTAGCTCTAAAATATGAAATATTGCATAATAATTTAAAAGATAAAGAAAATTCATGTTTTAATTAAATTAACTTCGTATTTGTATTCGCGTCGTGTATATGGGCATCGTGTGACTTGTGTTTCATGCTCATCATTGTGTATGAAGAACGATGGCTGTATAGTGCGGCTCTGGAGAGATGAGCTCTGGGCAGTCTTAGAGGTTGCTCCTTCATGAAGTAAAATGTCAAAGTAAACAGCAAAGTTAAAGAGAGTCTTCACTCTTTCGATTATAAAAAAGCTATGAAATGTTCGCCTCTTTTTTTCCACTTTCAAGAAATCTGAGGGTTTTTTTTTTTTTTTTACTTTTACAATTCTGCTGTATAATATGCATTTTCCTGTGTGATAACCCTGCAGGATACTAGAAATACTCAGCTGAATTTATTTTTTGCTCTTTATTATAGTTACTATAGATTGTTTATTTTTTATTGTCCTAAAAGAGTCTTGGTTATTTGGGTTAAACAGTTCTTAGGTTCAATTTTTATCAAAGTAACTGGGATTTTTTTTTAATTGCTTTAGTTTCATTCAGAATAATATTATGATCAATTTCGTTACTAGGCCATGTTTATGTAATAAAGGATTTTCAGATAGCCTTAAAAACAAGAAAAAGTCGCAATTTTTAGACTCTTAAGTAGCTGATATTCAGAAACAGTTTTTGCTATTTGTGTTATAGTGTATGGGTATTAGCCGAGTTTCTTATTTCGGCAGAGCTGTTTCGGTTCAGCTTGAAATAATGAGGGAACAGTTATATTATTAAGGGAATAAAACATGCTAAGTAAATAATATATAAACAATGGGAAATCATTAAAAGAAAGTAGGGGGAAGGAAGTACAGTCAATTCCTCTTTAAAAACTAAATTGTGTATGAAAAGAAGTTTTGAATTTGCTTAAAAAAATTGTCAGCCATAAGGCAAAGCCCAGACAGTAAAATCCACAAACATGATTAAATTATCTGAAAAGAAAAAAGAATTAAAAAAAAGAAGATTATGTGTTACCCGAAAAAGGAAGAATTTGGGACAGGACAGTCCTCTCTTTTCATTATAATCTAAACTTGTCTTGTTGAAGCGGGATTCACCTCCTTCCCCTTCCTCGAGAAAAAATCTTACTAAGTGACTGCTCGATTTGGGCACTCAGCACTCCTAAGGTTTATTATATTCATCTTATACCCTTCGTGGATGGCTGTAACCAAGTATAGTTAGAGGGGCTGAGACCTGAAAAAACCTCATAAACCTCCTTGAGACAGTTCATAAAGTAAAATACTCAAATGGAATACATCTGAAGTTTTTAATTAAATTCTCTTAAAGTTTCTCATTTAAGAAAATTTAACTTCTTAGGAAGCAAGCGTTCTCTTCAAAAATTTCCTCTGAAGTGATTCACAACCGTTGGTTAATTAAATAATGTTAGTCCTCAGATTTTTTTTTTAATTTTTTGTTTGACTGAAATTGAGCTTAGAAAAATCATTGATGACATACTTTTACTTTAACCACGTTTACTTCTTTTTCTTATCATATTGTTTTATGTAATTCTGATTGGTAACTTTTCCATATCTAAATGCCACTACAGGCAATTAGTATAAATAAAGGACTGCAGGTAGAGAGAGGAAGATGCGCTTTCCGAAGAGAGACTTCTGTTTCATATTGCTGCTGACTTGTGGACGTAAAAACCTATTTTCGGTGGTGATGTAAACTCATTATGGTTAATAGAACTTTTGATGAGATTTTCTCTTGTGGATAGATTATGATCAAATAGTTCTAGAAAAAAAAACCTAGTTTCGGGTTAAGATGTAAAGTTATTGAACTAACCCAGACTTCTTATTTTATATGTCGATGTGATAAATTTTTCGTTGTCACAGCGTTTCTTTGATCCTTCAGCTAGGAGATATTATTATTTTGCTTACGATCGACTTAGAATGAGATCAAAGTATATGCAGCTTAACACCGAAAATGAATCAGTAAAGTTCACAGATATTATGGCATTAGGATGTTGTATGCTGCTTTATTTGAAATTTAAACAAAAACTTAAAAATTTATAAAAAATCATGCATAATTAATGTATTTACAAATATATCTTCTTTATTTTCCTTCACTCATTAATGAAAAACTACGTAAGACGAAAAAAGATGAATTTTTGAAAAATATTTTTAAATTAGGAAACATTAAAATGTGCCAAACAATGTGCAAAAAAAAACTACTCCAATTTATATAATACAAATGACCGCAGTTAAATCAGCTTCAGATATAAATCCCCTGCAGTTAAAAAAAGGCTATAACTAACGTAAAATTTCTGTTTTATTATGGGGTGAACTTGCTTGATACAAAGATTAATGCAGTAAGGAATTATTTTTCTGGAACTAAAAGATTTCTTGGGGGGCAGGAAAATATACTCTTTTTCCTGCGAAATGAAAAAATTCTCGCCTCCAGAGGAATTCAGTTGTAACTGATTATGTTTTATCGAAATCTGCCTTAAATTGTTTTTAATGGAGGAGCAGAAGGTATCTAAATATTAAGATACTGTTCTAGACTCGAAAGCTTTATGTTTCGAAATGTGAGTAAATGTGTTCTCAAAATTAAATTTTCCTGCATTTTATCGACTTTCCATGAGCTACATCAGATATGATCTTTTATATTATAATAGGCCCCACACTCCAATAAAGTCTCATTATTTTATTTTATGTTAAATACTGTTGATTCATTTCTCCCTCTTTCGAAGTCCGCTTTCAAAATTCAAACTTACGTTAAATTTTCTTTTCCCCGCGAAAAGATGCTTTCAGTGCTTAAGCATTTAATAAAAAAATATGTTTACCTTTGCAAACTGTAGTTTTTACATGGGGAAGCCGCTTTGTGCTGGGTAAAGTATGGTATCCAAGTTGGGGTACCCATAAGGATTATTCATCATAGAGTGATCATCATACATGCCCAGTTACAGAGAAGTGCTAGATATGACATAGGAACTAAGATAAAAGTGAAATAGTGGTTTTTCTGCAAAGCTCACGACTTCCGCGTTTATACAGAGTTTCTTTTCGAGCTCATGTTTTCAGCAGATATTATCCATGCATCTGTTCATTGATGGATCTTCTACGGTAGTTTTCTGTTTGATCTAGTTAGTTAGATTATGTAATAGTGAAGTTCTTTTTTTATAAGGAAACTTTTATTCTAAAATTTCAGGTAAGAGCAGTCAGATTTATTTTTTGTTTATCACTTTAATTTTTTTTTAAGTATTCTATTTCTTTTTACTTTAGTACTCACCTCGGTAAATTAAAGCCCCCCCCCCATTGCTGAGGTATTCATTATATTAGGGAATTTTATTTAAGTTCAGACTGATCAGTTAATAGTAAAAGTCTTTTAACTGATCACATAGTAAAAGTCTTATTTTAGATCGTCAATAAGTCGATAGACTATGGAAATTATTTGTGGGGTTCCTCGAACTTGATTTAAGGAGTCAAATCTTAGTGATAATTTTGAATAACTTTGTGGTTTAAAAGAAGTTGTCCAAAATCCACAAGACAACCAGAACTTTTCTATTTTTGTAATTTTTGGAAGACTTTTTTTTCATTTAATACTGAAATGATAGAATTTCCCTTCTTTCTCTCAATTTTTTTATTTTGTGGAGGTAGGCTTATAAACCAAAACCCTTAATAGTTTTAATTCTAATAAGAATCTCCAAGAAGTTATAAGGGAACAAAAGTAATAAAGCGCAGCTTTATTTTAGCAGCATGAGACATGCCCTATCTGGCACTAAAATCTTTTAAGTAAATTTACGAAAGTGACTGGGAAACGATTTAGTGTACCCATGTAGTTTTTAATAATCCTAGATGAAATCCAGTCTGATTTCATTTTTTAATAACTCTTTTTTTCTAGTAACAGTTGGCACAGGCTTACAATGACTTCAAAAAATTTTAACAAGAGCAAGTTTTTTCTTTAGTAGACCTTGTTCCTTGAAGTTGAATCAGAACCGTATCAACCAGACACATGGAGAGAAATGTTTTATATTCGACATGACTGACTTTTTCACGTTAGACTTCTCAAGTGTTGAATCTTATAGATTTTGCGCTATTTTTTTCGAATGTTGAATTGCTTCCGGTAAACAACGACGTAACCAGAACCCTCTGTTTTTCAGAAGTGGTAATTATTGAAGAACAACTATTAGTTCACTTGCATTTCACGGAACGACGCCTGAATCACGTTTTCTTGTTTAATCTTCCTAGGAACGTGCATGAACTGGATGAGGGAAATTATAACCTGGGAAATCCCTGTTGTTTTTGTGGTGTCGGGATTTCGTAAGCAATAATACATAAAAATTGGACGAGAGAAGACTCTATTTTTTCACTGTAAAAGTCAATGGCACTACCTAATGTCATCTTGCAGAGTTTTTTTCTCTCATAGTTTGTTCTAAAAGTCGGACTTTGTAAAAATACGTATTTTTTTAATTGCTTAAGTTTAAATTACCGACACTCAACCACTCCGTTACATCTCTATGCTTTCACACAAATCAACGTGCGCATGAATAAAACCCTTCTTGGCACGTTCCCGAATCGAACCCAAGACAACCTGCTTTCCGAACGGATGTCTTGAACCATTAGGCCTCAAAACCTTGCTTTTCTCGCTTATGAGCCTCGCCTTGTGTTATTCTAATTTTGTACGATTTCATTTCAAGCAAGTTCCATTATATATATTTTTTTTAAATCGAATCCATCATCGTTCGAAGCGATTTATGGACAAACACATAAGACATGTCCTTTATTTTTCTTAAAATCTCTTCTGAAGAGATTCAGCTGCAGATAACAAAGGCTTTCGAACGGGCCTTTGGCTTCCAAACCCGTATGATGTAAAACTTTGCTGCGAAAAATACTCTAAAAGCTATCGGAGTTGGCCACTGATTAAGATTAGCTGTAATTTGACGTACTGCTGCCTTTCTATTGGACTGGGCAAGTCTAGAAACTCTCTTTTCAGCAAAAGCTTCCAGTAGCCGGTGACGAACACACGTCTTACACTGAAAGCCTATTTTTTGTTTGGAACCTTCTCTTTGTAAACATGAGCAACAGCTGCTGTCGATCACTTCACAAGTGACAGAGTTGCTTTGATACTCGCTCCACTGCCTTTAGCACCCTCAATCATTCCACGTTCACAGTCCGTTAAATCGCGTTTTTTACCCATTCCTTCACAAGCAATACACTTCAACTGATTTTACAGTCATCCAGCAATCCCTCTTTATACCAGTCTCACTCTATAGCAGCAACAGCATGACGTCATAGTTTATTTCCATACAATTGTCAGGTGGCGATAATAAACTGGCTACTCAGTGTAGACATCAATCCACAGGTATATGAGAGAATGAGTGATCTCATTAAACAAACCTTTGTTGATTTCTTAAAAGATTCAGGAAAAATATAGTCTTTCCTCAATCATATAAACTTTCCGTTTACTTCTAATCAGCACAAATTAAACGGTGTGATATAATTTAATAACTGCTGCGTATCATTTCTGGAGCTAGAAGAGTGGTTGTATGTAACGTTTAATTATAAATCGGAATTCGGTTAACTCATTCTTGTTCTCGATTTCTTTGCAGAGTTACAACGAATTTGTAATGTTTCAACATCACAGGAGTAAAAAGATTTGAAGCAGATATTTTGTGTGGTGCAATGGCATTACGTTAACATTCTTATACGAGTTCAAGACAAAAAGTGTGAAGCCTGAGAATCTTGGACAAGATCTTATAGTCCTGCGACAACCATTTACTGAAGATTCTGACCACCATTCTCCTTCAATGACTGATAATAAATGTTATGCTTTATAAGGCTCCTTTTGTAATTGACTTAATACAGAATTGGGATTTTATGCTAAGCCTTAGAAAGCATGTTTTACGATAAATTTCCTATAGATGTTAAATATGTAAAACATGTAGAATAAAGAGATGTTTTTGGATTCAAATGCTACAGAGTAATCCTTAGTAAAAGACATAGTATTTCACAAATCGTATCCAAAACTTTGCAAAAGAACGAAAAGTCTTCACCGGGAAATTGAATAACCATCGATCTATAGCCTTATAGTGAGCATGTATCGTCAAATATATTGTCAATGCATATATCGTCAATGCAGGAGCTTCCAGTCCGTTAAAGGAATCTAAAATCCCATCTTACAATTCTTTTGAACAAAAAGAATAGTCTTTTATGAGAATCCGTTTATTCAAAATATGTGTTGATACTTTTCTATAGATCTCACTAACTTGTTAATGGTTGTAATTTGGCTGTCGCCAAATTTCTTCACATTCTCTTGCAGGATTTTTCTGTTTTCTCCAAAGAAGTATATTTGGGATTCTAAGTGTGTATACCAGATGTATATATTTGTATATTCAATGTATTTCATGTGTTTTTAATAAATTCACCTAGTCATATATAAAAGAATTATACATTAATACAGTCTTCAATAAAAGCAAACCTCGCATTATTTAATTTTTATACTTATTTATGTGATAATTATATAAATGAAATTCCGATTATTATCAAATTTTGAAATAAAAATTTTTAAAATGCTATCAAACTCTAAAAAAGAAAATTTCATTAAGTATTTTGCAATTTGGTATGTTGAAGTGTTGTCATTTAGAAAACCCCTGTAAGTTGTTCCACAAAACATGTTTTTTTTATTTTTCTTAACTGTTTCTAAAGTCTCGAAGTCAAACAACTCTAGCAGTCAATATAACTGACCGTTATGCGGAGAAAGTACGCACGAACTGCCATAGATGACTGCTCAAGCAAGGAAAATATTGTTACAAGTGTTGTATTGGCTATTCAAGGACATGAAAGTGAATTCGTTGACGTTAATGCTTAAGATAAAAAAAAAAGAAACGTAAGATCATATTTTTTTCTTATTTTTGTCGTTAAGGGATCGGGATGATTTTTATTTTGCGGGTAATTTGAAGGGGACGTTGTTCAAGGGTTCATAAAAAATGAAGGTTAGAGATATAACAATGATAAAATTATCAGTTTAAGTTGAGGATTTTTTTAGTGAGGGCGTATATAGTTTCCAGCTGAATCTAACATTTCTTTTTTTATCAATGCAAAAACGTGTTCATTTGAAAAGAATTTACTCTCTTACTTAACTGTTCGTCTGCCGCTTGCCATTCGCCATATATATATTTATATATATATATATATATATATATATATATATATATATATATATATATATATATATATATATATGTATATATATATATATATATATGTATATATATATATGTATATATATATGTATATATATATATATGTATATATATATATATACGTATATATATACGTATATATATATATATATATATATATATATATATATATGTATATATATATATATGTATATATATATATGTATATATATATGTATATATATATATATATGTATATATATATATATATACGTATATATATATATATATATATATATATATATATATATATATATAAAATGGGTGTACTCTGTGTAAATAAGTTACAGATCCCTATGTGAAATTTTAGTGTAATTACTCCGACATTTTGGGATTATTACTCATGCATGCAAGTCATTTACGTAGAAATTGTCTTCGAGCACAAACGGATTGTAATCCTTAAGTTGTGTTGCAACGTGATTCAAAGTAATAGCAGATAATATTCATCTCCAATCTTTCGTAATGCGCTTATATAACTGTTATAAGATTGGATTGTCTCTAAAAGCTTCCTAAAATCAGAATTTTCATCAAGTTTTTGTAAACTTTAAATTGCACTCGTATGGCATGGAAAATTATGTCTAGCTGATAAACCGACGAGATTGTTTTATCGAAGCAGCTCCAAGCAAATGTCTTGGCCTTTTTTACAGATCATACTACGCCTAATTCTTCTCACTTACACGTTGAAAGATATCATTTCTTTTATTAATCTGGGTGTTTACTGCATTTCCCCGCCAGGGGCGTTGCGAGAGTAATGAGCGCCTGAGGTCAATATCTTATCATCCTATAAGCGGAGTATTTTTCACATCTTAACCTGCGTGCTGCGAGCCATTTTTGCCGATATCTGGAAGTACATCTGGAAGTACACTCGACATCACTAAAATTCCCATAACATTTGAACTTCACATAACATTGGAATCAATTTTTTTAAAAGATTATTTGTTTATGTTCCCCATTATCAACAATTTATATTTATTGGTATCATCACTTAAAAAATAGTTTTAATTCAACTTAAAATCTTAACGAAATAATTTAAATAAAGTACATATTTGTTTAAGAATGCTTCGCACATAAATTAGCCAGTTTTAAGGTCATGAAATTGTACCGATTTTCAGAAAACGCACAGACGAATAAAAACGGAATTTTCTATTTCCGTAGATAGGTGTTGTAAAAGTAAAGAAAGAATATTCCATGGCCCCCATGTAAAGTGTTAAACTGCGTACCCAACCCTCGATAGGTAGATAAGGAAGCCTGTTTCTTGACCTTATACTGCATAGTGATGCATATGTGAATCAATTAAAATTTCACCCTTATATGGCTTTTTATTTACTTCCTCATTTATTTTATTTTCTAATTTTTTAGTTAGAGTCTTAACTTTTTAGTGATAATTTTTATATATAAGACACCAATAACCTGAAGTATGCATAGAAAAATTTAACTTAATGCATAGTGATTCATATATGCATATGCATCAAGCACAAATTTTCGATAAAAACAGTAAAAAGAAATAGGAAAAGAATGTTTTAAATATTGTTCTTTTAAATATTGTCTAGGCCCAAATACTTGTGTGAAAATATATAGTTGTAAAAGAAAAAATCGTGCAGTGTAGGGTTAATTTTCTGGTGGGGGCTTCAACTTTGTCCGGTGCTTCACTGAACACACACCTCGTGCCGCATTTACACATTAGCGCTCGAGCCACCCCTCGTCACCCGCAAGACATTCTCGAGACATTCTTCCCGTTCCTGCATCGACGCGAGTGACCGTTCCCACATTCGCGCCTCTTGCTGTGAACAAAACTTCCGTCGCAACTTCTCGTCGCCATTCTCCCCTTTGAACCCCCCCCCCCCCGGCGCCATTCGCCCCTTTGACTCGTACCAGAAAACTGCTCCCGAAGCGAGCACCACGAGTGGCGAGGAAAAACGGCGAGCACACCGTTTACACATTCGCCGTGCACCCCCCCCCCCCTCAATATTGCAACATCTCTGTTCTGCACTGTTCAAGTCCCTCAAGATATCCTTCTCAACTGCTATTTTATTTTGGTAGTGGAGTTCCTGGACCTGCTGGTTTTAACTCCTGTCAGCAAGATATTTTGTGGTCAATGTGAAAATGCTCAGTAGGATTTAGAAGTAATGAAGTTAAGTTAGGTTTAAGGTTAATGGTCTTTTAAGGTAATTAAAATTTAAGTCCTTCAAGAGATGAAGGAAAAGCTAAAATTATAAAGAAGTAGGTACAATTTAATTACTAGTAGTAGTTAGATTTAGTATTAGTATTTAATTAAGAATTTAATTAAGAAGAATTTTAAACTGGATAGGGAGGTTACTGGCCCACAGTAAACTAGATGTTAAGATGTTAAGATATCCTTCGAACACTCTCATCAAACACTCAAATTGTTCAATAACATGTTAAGATAGTGAATTATTTTTAAACAGGCGTTACCGACGTTCCTTTCAATTTCCAAATAAAATTCCCCCTAGTAAATTTCCTTGTTTAGTTTTCTGGAACGCTATAGTTTTTGTATCGAGAAATCAAGATTGTTTACATAATCCACTTCAATTTAAGAGTACAGATAAAATTAAAGTATTATTTGTGTTTTGACTCCATGCTATTACATACCACTTTGATTGATCACCACCTGGCAAATTACATCTAAACAATGCTTCTTTGCTTTCCATTGGAGCGTAACCTTGTACGAGATCTCTTGAAGCTTGAATCACTAGATAATCACTCAGATCTTCAGATAACTCTATAATTGATATAAGGTAGAATAAGGCTACACCCATATATTTATTTTTTAAAAAGTCCCGAAAAATTAACGATAAATGAAGGTCTTCTTCGTTTTATTTTCGGGAGTGAGATAACAATGACAAAATAGCTTATCTATTCACTGTTTTTGCTTTGTGCTTACAAATTCAAATGCTTCAGATATGCAAAATAACTTCTGATTACCCGTGCGTATAGGTGCATTTGAAGCATGTAAAATATATATGAAGTGTATATATATTTTGTAAATGAACAAACTTTTTTGGGAGCAGTTAAAAGGGATGTTAAGGTATCACTCTAACCTTTATTTTACCTGAAATGTAGACTATATTAAGGAAGTGTAATTTCGTTAGTTCAATTGCAGTAAATCCCGATGAGTTTTAAGTCGTTTTATTACTAAATTGAGATCTTAAATTATTATAGGAATCTCAAAGTCATGTTCGTTCACAACTCGTTTCTATCTACATTAGCAGGATTTTGCTTGTATGAATAATTTAATTGTGTGCCAGCGTAGAACATGGCTGAACAAAAATTCATGTGCATAATGCTTTTATGCATAATATATAATATACTAAAATAAATCTGCAATAATCACAAATTCTTTTAGAAATTCTGTTTTCTCTCACTGTATATCCACGAAATTTTTCAACATGAACCCTGTAAATTCTTACACGTACTAGAATAAGGAAATCTAAAATTCAAAAAATTCTTGGCTGTTATTACTTTTTAATACTGCAGAAACAAAATTTCCTAAAAATATTCCAATTTTATTCTTACTTATTTCATTGTATGTGTATGCGTTACGAGCAGGGCTGAATCATCGCATAGACAATTTGGGCAAATGTCTAGGGCCCGGTCAGACTGTCTATTTTGAAAAGATTTGTAAATAAGATAGTTTATTTTTCTGTTGGATAACTGTATATAATAAATCTACAAATAGGCCTTTAGTTCCAAGTGTGAATTTTGAATTTTTTATTTTTCTACTGTAAGGGCAAGTTGAGGTTGAGAGGTAGGTAATTTACCCTTATTATAATAATTTTATAATTTTGATTATTTGAGCTTGTTAAACTGTAAATTTTAATATATTTTAGAGAAAATGAATTATCATCACGCTTTGAGTTCTGAAATACACACATAGTTTTTCATATTATTTAGGTTTGTTTTATTTATTTTTTTATATTTTTTGTGTGCTCTATTTGAAAGGGAGGGGGCCCGGTAAGAAGAAAATGTCTAGGGCCCCAAAGTGGGTTAATCCGGCCCTGGTTACGAGTTTTAAATGACAATATGGGCAATAATGAAACCTCTTTTAATTTCGGGGATCTTAGGAAAGGGATGTAATTGTATGCGTATGGTGTTGGCTGTATAAAAAAATTAGGTCCATCCCTGAAAAGTACTCGCATACACCCACACATACGCACACATGCACCATACGCATGAGCAATGCAGTAAGATATAAATCGCTCACCTACTTTCTCTTAAGCCCTGCTATATTGATCTACCTTCAGCAAATCAGAAAGGAAAGAGAAGACCGAATATTTCCACAAAAATACCTTTGGGCCCCTTTAGAGGAAGTATTCTGACCCCAATTCCTTTGCTGTCCTCCAAACGCGGAAGAACATTGCGCGCTAGACGATTTCTTTCGGTTTTAGGTGAAATGGATCTAAAAGGCAATGAAAGGATAAAATTTTGACACTCTTCATAAGACAAAGCGCACGTTCGAGCACTCGTCTCAGAGAGTAGAGTATTTCTTCTTATCAAGGGTTTGCTTCAAAGCAGAAAAAAAAAAAAAAAGATAGTCTCTTCTAGCGAAACTACCGTGGGTTATAAACGTAGGATTACTTATCGTTGCTTACATCTTTTTTTATTCTTTTGATTAATTAATTTTTTTTATTTGATTAATTAATTAATTTTGGTACTTTTCTGTTCAGCTGTTTACTGCTACTGGGTTTGGCGCGCTGCCAAAATTATAACTCGCGACGCCGGACAATTTTTTTTCTCTCCGCAGGATCGTTATTGAGGAACGTAATCCTACGTTAAACCATTTTTAAATTTGTACCTAATTTTTAAACTATCTTCGTTGGTAGTATAAGATAAATGCTGATAATATATATTTTAGAAAACGAGTAGCAAAATATTCCCTTTCTACCAAGTAATTTTCTTTCGAACTTTTTTTACGGATCACAAAAAACGTCTTGCAAAGTACGTCTTGCGATCACAAAGTACGTCTTGCGATTACTTTTTCTCGGAAAATTGTATAATACGTCTTGGAATTCCCAATTTTGAATATCCCCCCCCCCTTAAGGGGGGGATATTCAAAATTTGATTTCTCGATTTTGCAAAATTTGATTCAAAATTTGATTGGTTTGGCGCGCTGTCAAAATTATAATTTGCGACACAGGACATCTGAAATTTTGCTTTCCAGAGGACCGTTATATAGGAACGTAATCCTACGTTAAAATCTGAAGCTTTAATTCACTTTTCAGTTTTGACGATGGGTTCGATTAAAATGAAACACCGCATTTTTCAGACCAAAAGACGCACCTTTTTACATAAAAAAATATTTAAAATTGGGGTGCGACTTGTGGTCCGAAGGTAACATTAAAATAAAATGAATATTTTATTATATATTTTATAAATATTATATATATATAATTCATTATACTAATTTTTTATCTTTATTAAGTAAGAAATTGAAAATATCTTTATATACCTAACAAAATATAAAAGATTCTTTTCTAAAAATTCACCCATAAATTTGAAGTGCGTCTTATCGTCCGGTGCGTCTTACAGTCCGAAGAATACGGTAAAGGAAATGCAATATATTCTGTGACATTGTCCACAGAAAGTTGAAATCACCTATCATGTAATTAACTGAATGTTGAAGAAAAAGAAATCAAATGGCAAGCTCAAGGCAATTTTTAAATTTCATTAATTTAACTCTGTTATTCAGATCAAAGCAATAAAAATTGATTTCTTGATGTTTATATTTTCTCATAAACTTTTCAAGTATATTTTATAATTTTTATTTCAAGACTTCGGATGGTATCTAACCTTAAATTATGGTCATTCCTTTTAAGATAAAAAGTAAAATAAAATTTTATAATAAATAAATTAAATATGCGAGACAACTATTCAGTTTTTACCTTAAATAGGAAATTTACCACTACTTTTCTTGGGTATTTGTCACTTGTTTCTTGGGTATTTGTTGGGGACTCGACATTTGTCAGGAAAAAAAGTCTCAAAAACTAAGTTATTAAAGCACAAGTTATTAAAATTGTATATATACAGGGGAGTCACTTGGCTGGGGCAACCGCGGCAATGCCCCGGGGCCCCCGAGAGAAGAGGGCCCTTAAGATAGGGGGTAAAAAAGGAAGTCGTAATATTTCAGAGGGCCCAATTTGCGTTTTTGCCCCGGGGCCCCTAAATGCCTAGCTTCGCCCATATATATATATATATAATGTGTGTATAATTTTTTTAAATCAGTCCTATGACATTAGTTTATTTATTTTCCCTTACTAAAACACAACATACATGCCACATATTCACCAAACTCTGCAAAATGTCCCTAATGGGGTCAAAGCGAATCAAAATTTCAACCTTACTTTTCGGCCTTTTTCTTGTTGTGCAACATAGCCAAACACTTCTTATCATCCTGTCAGGAAAACTCCCTTTCGACTTTTTTATTGAGTTGCAGTTGCACTATTTCTTATCTGTGAAAATCCCCTGTTTCAGGGAATGTTTTCTCCCAAAACCTGTTTATTGCTGCTCTCTCGAGAACCCCATCCCCCTGGACTGTAGCTCAAGTAACTTAGGCTTCTAAACGTTCCAGAGGCTTATTGAGATAAAGATCCTCTTAGGATATTTGTCAATCATTGTGTACTCATTAGGGGACAAATAGTTTTTCTCTCATTAATGTCTCAGACTAACTCCAGGTTAAGTTCATGGCTGTGGGAGGAGGGTCTAGTCTCCTTTAATAAAGTACAGAAATTAGAGCCTGACACGTTCTATCTCGTACCTTGTTTTATTTCCGTGACTCGAGCATGCTGGCTAAAGTGATTAAAGTACGTATTCGGTGTGCCCAAAATAATGGATGGGTTATTAAACCTAGGTAAGAGTCCTTATTTTTATTTCCAGACCTGTGCATTATTATATGAATATTTTCAAAATATTCTTAGTGAATACTAAAAAAATTATGCAGTTATAGATAATTTTGAATGGTCTTTTATTTACTAAATATTCGCATTAAAAAGATGTAATTTTGAATTGTTAAATAGTAAACCTTTAAAAAAACAATGCGTTTAGTCAGCTTATCTCATAAAATAATATGTTAAATACAAAAAAAAAAAGAAATATAGTCACGAAAAATCACCTGTTGATTGATTAAGGTGAATGAAGTAAACATTACGTTATTAGATTTTTTTTCTGAGGCACAGATTAATATTTTTTGATATGCTTATTCAGTTGCAACGTAAGAAGAATATTTGTCAATTCATATTTCCCTGTTTTGTTGCGTAGGTTACACTTTTTCCTTTCAAAGCTTTGAGTAATATTTTTACATCTAAATCTTCAGCACTTAATAATATATTCGCACGATTTTTTTTCATAACACACAAACATAAATATTTGCCTGCATTCTTGTATTTTGTATTGTGCCATATTTACAATAATCAATTACATTTCTATCAATTTCGAAAGATGGAAAATGTTAATAACTGTCAAAATTTAAAATTCGAGAAAATGATTTCGAAGGCTTTTAATGGAACGCTGGATATTTGGTGATATGATTCTCAGCAACACAATACAGCCAAAAATCTAAAATTAAGAGCATTAAAATAAATTCTTTTAAGATTGATACTCTTAAGTTTTTGTATATGGGCATTTACTATTTAGTATTCTCGTTTAGGTGGTGTGAATTTTTTTAACTAGTTGCTAATTTGGTATAATCGATAAAAAGGGGGTTATAATGAAACCTCTTTAAAATTCTTAATTATATCGATTTTTGTGTATATATGTATCAATGAAGAAGTGTATATCACTGGCTTATGTCAACCGTATCCAAACGTGCTCCGGGAAGTGTTTTCACCTATCATACAGAAATAAAATATAAGAAGGCTGCATGAGAGTTTATGCGTCAAGATTCTTACAACTACACTATACAAGTGATATAAATTGGAAAATTTGTGTATGATAATAACGTGGAGTTGAGCGAATATGTGTGTGTGTACACACACACATATATATATATATATATATATATATATATATATATATATATATATATATATATATATATATATATATATATATATATATATATATATATATATATATATATATATATATATATATATATATGGAGTTTCTTCATTATTTGGATTGCAGTTTCACCTTTTTTACATTTATCTTCTCTCACAGAAAAGCACTGATTTCGGTGTTTGAGTGGACGTATCTATATTAAATTTTTTGCATATCAGCTTTATATTTTGAAATTTGTTTTATTGCTAGAAATGTAAATATCTATATATATAAAACAGTTCCGTAACTGACTCATTCATTCATTCATTCATTCATTCACTGACTGACTGACATACAACGCACAGACCAAACCGCTGGACCTAAAGGGCTGAAATTTTGCATGGCGATTCTTCTTATAGTGTAGGGGTGCACTAAGAGAGATTTTTGAAAAATTCTTCTTAGATTTGTTTAAATTAAATTTTTAAACTGTTTTTTTTACTTTTTTTAAGTTTGCATTTAAAATAATAATTTGAGGGTTATAAAATTTATATCACGAGAAAGATCATAAAAATTCCTTTAAAATGAAATCTTTTTCGAATCTTTACCTTCATTTCCTGATTTTTGGTGAATTTTTAAAGATTAATTTTTAGAATTTAATTTATTAAATGCTGATCACGTGACTTCTTTTTCTGGTACTTTAAATAAATTTATCATCACGTGCATAAAAACTAAATTGACAAAAAATAATTTTTCTTTCTTGCTAATGCGGCAGACGATTGGACATTATCCAAAAAAATATTAAAATACAGTAAAAGAAATGTTCTAGAAACTGTACTATATTAACTGTACTATATTCTTTAGTATTCTTTATATTAGATTTAATTTGAATATCTTCTTCTACATTATTTTGTCTATAAAAATATCCCTTACGATTTTTTTATAAATATATATATATTTTACATCAATTATATACATTGATCGTCGTATTTATTATATATATATTGGCATTAATTGCATACATTCATCGATGTTTTTACTTTGAATGTACTCCGTAGCGAAGTGCGGGTTTTCAGCTAGTATATATATATATATACAGTGCTAGATTTCTAGAAATAGAGGTGCCAGAACGGTAAACTTCCGGGGTGTGTGGGGGTGTATTCCAAATTATTGATAAAGAGAGGTACCTAAAGAGAGGTACAGGAACGCCGTTCTGGCGCGTTCCGCCTCAAATCTAGCCTTGTATAAATATATATATATATATATATATATATATATATATATATATATATATATATATATATATATATATATATATATATATATCATAATGTTCACTGAATATCTGTATCAAGCTATGGTACTGAAATGAAATTTATTTATGGCTAAATATGAATCAGATACGATTAAAATTAAATAATTTTTTTCCTTTAAAATCATGGGATTACTTCAAAAGCTAAGCTCTATTTAGAAAGTGACACCACTTAATAAGCTGCCATGGCAGTACCTAAACATTAATACGCTACAGTCATCTATTGATACGTTCTGAAGAAGAAAACTGCCGTCATTACCGTCTATTGGATACTGCATAGTTAATCTTATTATCTGCTTGAAGTGTTGTCTCCTGTATTATAGGGGAACAGATCTTGCTAAAATCCTCAAGAGATCTATTTTCTTTCACTATTGCTTATCCCGAGATAAATGTAGACGATGAAAACTAACTGGCTGACGTTTCTTTCTTTTTCAGCAAGAACAAAGAGATCGTCGAGGAGTTGAGCTCTTCTGGAGGGGTAACGGATCGCGTTCTTGAAATGCCCGATGGAGAAGAGGGCTGGAGAGCGTTCTGTGATCACCCTCTAAGTGCTGCCACCAGCGCAATGCTTAACATCGGGGGAGGATCCTCTCCCACAAACGAGGATAACTCCACAGCCTCCTTACAGCAAACTAATCCGGTAGGACTTTTGTGCGAATACTATAAACTACCCTTAGAAAAGGTGGACAAAGTCCTAGCCGATAAGTATGGAGCCCTAAATGACATATGGACGTAAGTTTCAACCTTATGTTTTTCATTTTTCTTCATTTTTCAATTTTTAAACAGTACGTTTATTTTATTTTACCATTGAAGTAGTATTATTTTACACGTTGCATGAATGATTGATCAAATAGAGGAAAAATTTCTGGTTTCGAACTCTGGATTAAAATATCCTTCGATTCCACCTCTTGAAACAATGCGTCCAGGGAGAGAGGTGTCAAGAGTTGCTCTGTGCCAAAAGACACAGATAAACTAATCTAAAATTTCCTTTTTATATAAAAAAATCAGGGTTTGATTCAGCAAAATCATTCGTATCAAAATGACCGAAATACCAGTGTACTGAACTGTCTCAAATATTGTAATTTGTAATTTCGAACACTTTTCCATATTTTCCCCCTTTTTGAAAACCGAGTTCTCCGGTCTCAAAATTATTACGTAGTGTAAAGGGTGAAAGATAATAGATACACTGTGGTTAAAGATTATTTTATTCATCTATTGGTACTTACCTAAATTAAAATTTGGCTTTAGATATTTCTGTGTAATAGTATGGGAAATCAAAGGGGAATAACAAGTCTAAAATGGCTGCCAAAATTACGCCTTTACTACAATCAATGTATTTGTAAACAAAGGCAATAACTTTATCCTGATTCTTCAAATACGTATATTAATTTATTCAACATTATTACATTTGATTTATGTATTTTTATCTATATTTATTCCAAATATAATCATGCGCTTTACGTTATTTCTTCTTATATGTACATTTGGTCCCTCAACGATATGAATTTAAAAGAATGCTTGCGTAGAATTTTTTTCTCTAATACAGCAAGTACTTGTGGTGAGTACAATGTGTAAAAAGGTGAAATCTTGTGTCGATGACACTGGCTGATAAAATTAACGTATCAGTTAGAAAATTTATTTATCTACTGAGGTTTTTTTTCCAATGCATAGTTGTGTATCAAATTTCATAACGAGTGACATATTTCTTGACAGTTTTGGGGCCGGACGATGGCCGAATAGCTAGGGCGCTGGCTTTCGGTGCCAGAGTCTGTGGGTTCGAATCCCGCTTTTGGCATGGACGCTTGTAGCCGTTCGGAATCGGCTTTAAGATGTAGGTACCGGTGAAATTAGCCCTCGTGTTGCAAAAAATTACCATAGCGTGTAAACCAAGCCAACCTTGACAGTTTTGGGATTTTATTGTGAAATCGCTCTAAATCTATTGTACTCAAGGAAAACTCAGTTATTGAGAATTTCTGCCAGTTTATATCCAAATATAATTTCTCACTTTCTTAAAATCAAGATTTATTTTTTGATTATCCTTTTTCATTTCTTTTGTTTTTATTACATTAAAAATGTGTTGTTTATCATTCGCACACTTATGTTTATTTTTGTTAGTGTGGATATATCTTAGTTCTTCAGCTTTAATCTACATTCGTTGCTCCTCGTAATTTTTCTTCCATCTTCCTCGTCTTAGTTTTATGAAGTTCTCCGTTAGGAAATTTCCCCATCTTCATACCTTTTCAGTTGTAGCATGTAGCAACGTTTCCATAGGTTCGTGGGTTTTAGTTGTAGAACTGTTTACGGTTCCAGGGGATGAAGGCCGTTTTGAGATTTTACAATTCAAACAGAAGAACTTTATTTTTAACCACGAAATATTAAGTTTATTGCTGACTCTAGTTTTTCGCAATTTCCGGTGCTTTAGTTTTTCCTATAACCTTAAATCAAGATTTTATAGACTCTCACATTTAATGTGCCTCATGTGCTCCTCGTAGCAACATTATCGGTAGACATGGCAAGTTTTAAGAGACTCATTTGTGAGAATGGATTCCACGACCTTAAGGACAAGATTCTTCTCGACTATCACCTCTGACGTGGAACCTAGATTACGGTAACGGATCAGAACGCATTAGGAGAGACTCACCTCCTCTCAGCTCCATTAAAAAAATAAAGCTCCTACATAACACAATTTTTTTCTTCAGATCTGGTCCCATGAAATTCTGGGGGCAAAAAAGAAGACAAAAAAATCTTTAGTTTAGTTTTTCCTATAACCTTAAATCAATATTTTATAGACTCTCACATTTAATGTGCCCCATGTGCTCCTCGTAGCAACATTCTCGGTAGACATGGCAAGTTTTAAGAAACTCATTTGTGAGAATGGATTCCACGACCTTAAGGACAAGATTCTTCTCGACTATCACCTCTGACGTGGAACCTAGATTACGGTAACGGATCAGAACGCATTAGTAGAGACTCACCTCCTCTCAGCTCCATTAAAAAAATAAAGCTCCTACATAACACAATTTTTTTCTTCAGATCTGGTCCCATGAAATTCTGGGGGCAAAAAAGAAGACAAAAAAATCTTTAGTTTAGTTTTTCCTATAACCTTAAATCAAGATTTTATAGACTCTCACATTTAATGTGCCCCATGTGCTCCTCGTAGCAACATTCTCGGTAGACATGGCAAGTTTTAAGAGACTCATTTGTGAGAATGGATTCCACGACCTTAAGGACAAGATTCTGCTCGACTATCACCTCTGACGTGGAACCTAGATTACGGTAACGGTCAGAACGCATTAGGAGAGACTCACCTCCTCTCAGCTCCATTAAAAAAATAAAGCTCCTACATAACACAATTTTTTTCTTCAGATCTGGTCCCATGAAATTCTGGGGGCAAAAAAGAAGACAAAAAAATCTTTAGTTTAGTTTTTCCTATAACCTTAAATCAAGATTTTATAGACTCTCACATTTAATGTGCCCCATGTGCTCCTCGTAGCAACATTCTCGGTAGACATGGCAAGTTTTAAGAGACTCATTTGTGAGAATGGATTCCACGACCTTAAGGACAAGATTCTGCTCGACTATCACCTCTGACGTGGAACCTAGATTACGGTAACGGATCAGAACGCATTAGGAGAGTCTCACCTCCTTTCAGCTCCATTAAAAAAATAAAGCTCCTACATAACACAATTTTTTTCTTCAGATTCGGTCCCATGAAATTCTAGGGGCAAAAAGAAGACCAAAAAAAACGCAATAAACGAATCGAAGTTTTATCTTACTCGGAATTAGCGCAAAAGTACAAGTGGAATTCGATGACAAATTCTTCACTCGCATTTTACTTTATCCCGAAATCTTTGGTAATTTTAAATTCTCTTTTACTTTTCGATAGTCCTTCAGCAAAGAGTTTTTTGTTTTGATTTTTAAGCAAAATCTACTTCGTAATAAGCCTTGCAGCGACATCTGACGGTGAGCCAGCAGAGAGAGAGTTCATAACACTCCCATTTCCTTCCCCTCCTTTATACACACACCAGGAAGAAAGAAAGAAAAAAAAACCCGGCTGCTTTGGAAGTAAGAATGAAAACCACTCCAATTATTCAGCGTGTATAGAGCGTCATGTTACAGATGCGACGCGCGCGATCGTCGCAGACAGCCCCCCCCCCTTTAATATGCGTTCGTAAGATCTATAATTATGCCTCTTCTTATTCAATACATATTTTATACGAAAATAAAGGAAATGTAAGAGCATATATGAATATAAACATTAAAATAAAGTATAAATTCATGAAACGTGTAAAATGCTCTGTGCGTATGCGTGTTTGGAGTGTTAAAATGTGGCAACTTACAGAGGGTATTTTATAAGTGAATTGGAAAAAAAAAATCAGTGTCCCTGATAAGTCCTAAGTTTTCCGAATGGGACCCCCCTCCCCTCTCTCTCTCACACACACATATACAGTCGAACTCCGTTATAGCGAACCTGGTATATAACGAACTCACGGATATAACGAACGATAATTTTGGTCCCGCCGTTTTCCTATTGTACGTAATTTAATTAGTATTGCGTCAGTTTAATGTAATCGATTTTAGTCGATTCATTTCAATAATGATCATTTTTAATAGATTTTGTCAGTTTTTAATTCATCATTATTGAATACACATTGCAACTATTGAGTTATACATTTTGTGAACTCTAGCATTTCTCCTAACGGTTCGGATATAGCGAACCACCGGATAAAGCGAACAAAACATTTGGTCCCTTGAAGTTGTTATAATGGGGTCCGACTGTATAATGAACTCCTGGATATAACGAACGATAATTTTGGTCCAGCCGTTTTCCTATTGTACGCAATTTAATTAGTATTGTGTCAGTTTAATATAATCGATTTTAGTCGATTTAATTCATTAATGATCATTTTTAATAGATTTTATCAGTTTTTAATACATCATTATTGAATACACATTGCAACTAATGAGTTATACATTTTGTAAACTCTAGCATTTTTTTTACCGGTTCGGATATAGCGAACCACCGGATAAAGCGAACAAAACCTTTGGTCCCTTGAAGTTCGTTATAACGGGGTTCGACTGTAGAGGCGAATCGCCGCTTAGGCCAACTCCCCGCTTTTATTAAGCCAACTAATTTCAAGTCAACTGATTAATTCTTAATCATGTATTACAATGCCCTAAATATAAAAACTGTCATTATTATTACTGTTTTTCAACGATCATCGATAAAGCTAATGGCAAGAGATCTTTTTTCAATGCCTAAGCATGTTGAAATGTCCCGATTCATTAACTAAGATAACGATTTTTTAACTAATTTATTAACTAAAAATTTGAAAGAAGGATTTACAGAAAATAATAGCTTAAAAAAGTTAGATTACGATGAAGACATTCTTAATGAATGCCTACACAATCTGAAAGAAAAACGTTAACTGCAGACCATATTTAAAATACGTCCAATGATTTTTGGATCGAGAGTTATTCCTTTAGAAATAATGTTTATTACCCACTTTTCATTCCGTTTTAAATCTTTCAAATTAATTGTTTCCCAGTTTAAAGCAAAAAACATTTTAAATTTTGTACATATTTTTTAAACTATCTTCGTCGGTAGTATAAGATAAATGCTGATAATATTTATTTTAGAAAACGAGTAGCAAAATATTCCTTTTCTATCAAGTAATTTTCTTTTGAACTTTTTTTACGGATCACAAAAAGCGTGTCGGAAAATTGTGAAATCCGTTGAAGTCCACCATTCTCCTCTTTTGCGTCCTCTTAGCTTTGCTGAGGCAATTTTTTTTCTTTGAAATTAGGAATTTTTTTAAATGACGTAACTTATTCAGAAAACGTTTAACTCAATTTCAACAATCACTGCTTGATATATATTCTTGATATAACTCAAGAATACCTCTTTAATCTATCTTTGATTAAAACATACATAGCTTCTCGTAGAATAATTCTTTTTCAACAGATATCATTCTTTATTATGCAACTAATATGTAACACCATGAATTCCGAAGACTGTCATGAAATGCAAAGTTTCGAGAAATATTCAGTTTGAGTCATTTGTCGTTCACGTTTATGAATATTCCGCAATCTCCTGAAAACACTCTAACCCAACATGTGTCGCAATGGCATCCATTTTCTAAGGTCACACCCATGAAAGTTTGTCGGATACAGATGAAGTCGCGAAACAAACGTTTTGAAAAGTCACTTTCAAAAGATGAGCGTCATATCGGTCACCTCAAAGTGACCTTTTGAAGCTCACTGTATACTGAATGCTTTTTAATTGAAAGTACGAAGTATTCAACGGGTGTTAAAAAAAATGAAACTGCAATAACTAAGGCCCATTTTAGTGACAAATACAATGTGTTTTATTAAAAATTCTTTTGTAATGAGAAATCCATATCCCGAATGTAATACGCAATTGGCATTTGTTCTTTTATTTCGTAAAATATAAATGTAGTTTGAGGGGTGCACTATTCATTAAAATCTGGTGTTAAAATCTGGTGTAATATTTTGGTATATATATGATATGCTTTTTAAAAATTTTATTCGTCCATAGGCATTCGTTAAACAGCCTATATAGTAATCGATCTTCGAGATGTGTTTCTGACTTTCAAATTAATTTTGAAATGCTTTATTCTTCTCAATTCAGGCTTAAATTTAATCCTATATAAGAATAAAATTATTAATAATAAGCATACCCTGATTCTTTTATAATTATTGTAAAATATGTTTACAAGTTTTCGAGACATTAAAACACTTTTTTTTTTCAATAGGATGATTTGTGCGAAGATATATGTATTTTTTAAAAGGATCAAATTTCAGTCCTAGAAAAGGAATATTAAAAAGCTTTAACTCGCATTTAGGTGAAAAAAAGGCAAAATCCGAGCGGAATCAGGAAGATAAAAGCTTAAATACTATTCAGAGGCAGGAAAAAAACAATTTGACCGAAACTTGCAAATTTAAAAAAAATTCAGATAGTCTCTTCTAACGAAACTACCGCGGATTATTAACGTAGGATTACTTATCGTTGCTTAGCTCTTTTGTATGTATATATGTATGTGCTATGTATATATGTATCTATATATATATATATATATATATGTACGTATGTATATATATATACATATATGTATGTCAAAATTTTGACGCATTTTGGTACTTTTCTGTTTAACTGTTTATTGCTTGTCCAAGCGATACAGACTGGGTTTGGCGCGCTGCCAAAATTATAACACGTGAGGTACGGACGGTTTTAGCCTGAAATTTTGCTTTCCGGAGGACCGTTATGAAGGACCGTAATCCTACGTTAAAACTGAATGGATACCTAAAATTCGCAAAACGATGGTCTTGGGAAATATTCGAGAATCAATTTTGTCATAGTTCTTTTTGCTTAGTCTATACCTTTTTCAGTAATCACTGAATACTTAAAAACTGCTATACTTAGATCCGTCATATGAAAGTTCAATGAGCGCTATAATTCTAAAACAAAACATTTATCTCTCTTAAATTGGAATCAGTCAAGGGTGTCATACATTATACATACGCAGTTAAGTGAAACGGATCACGTTCACTTAACGTTATTTAGAAGCTCAGGTGTTATGTATTAAAGAGTTCCGATGGTAAAAAGCAAAAAATACAACAATGTAAACAATTCTAAACTGACGGCGCAACAGTCCGATGTGGACCAGGGCCGGCGGTACCCATCTCCGCTTTCTTGACCTTGGGGCTTGGGGTGCCGTAAGCATATGTCTCAGAAAGGTGGTCACCCTGACGTGGGACCCCAGAGTTTAGTTCCCAAGCATGCTTGGTCCTTATTTTATCGACCCACTCAAGGGATGAAAGGCAGTAAACAATTCTACACGAACTAAAACTTATAAAGAAGGCATAGACAGCTGAACAAATTAACTGAAAACTTACCCCAGCGTTGAAAATTTTTAACTTTTCAATAAAAAACTGCGCAGTTGCAACAAATTCTCATATTGAAAATGGACAAATATAACTAAAATTAAATAATTCAACTTCGCCATGCTATAAATTCAAGTTAAAATTGCATACTGAACTAAAACTAATAAATAAAAAGTAAACGAAAAAATAAATAGATGAGTTTTTTAAAAAAAAAGTTAAGAAAATTCATGTGCAAAAATAAATTGGTATTTTAAAAAAGAAAATTTTTCATAAATAAAAATATAAATTCTCAACCGAATAAAGTTTTTGGAACGAAGTTCTTTTACGCGGCTTACAGTAGAGTGAACTAGCAGGAATCGTCACTTAACGAAAAAGCGTTATGCCCCCTTCATAAGGGCGTTTTCTCAAGGACAGTGTGGCTGAATGGTTATCGCATCGGACAATGGAGTATCGGACTATCGCACTACGGAGCGAGAGGTCCATGGTTCAAATCCTCGCACAATCGATGGCCGTTTCTATTCCCACTCATTCTTGGAATAGCTCAGTGTATATATATATATATATATATAATCAATAGAAATATACATATTAAAGCACGTTTAGAGTTGAAAAAATAACGGTAAGGAACTCCGTTCCTGACAGGGGTCCCCCGACCGCACAATTTTTTTTTTTTTTTTTTCATCTGGAAAAATTTTTGTCCATTAATTTTTCTTTAAAATAGTAGACAGATTTTCCAGATAGTTCGGTTTAATTGAAAAAAAAATTATATTATTGAAGAAACGTATATTTTCTACTAAATAAATCTTTCAAAAAATTCAGTACTTACTCTTTATAGAATTTACAGTTTAAAATATTGAAAATTTATAATCAATGTTATAAGAAATTTTCCGCCGTCTATCAATGGGATAAAAATTCGAAATATAACTACAAAAAATATCGAATTACGGAAAGCTTTAATAAGTATGATAACAGTAACGTATTCCAAGTTTTTTTAATGCAGTAAAATGCTATCGGCGTTTTGAGCGAAATGTATAAATAGAGAGTTGAAACACAAAGTAAGTTTAGTAACATCTCATTTTATTTTTACACAAATGGTTCTATGCTCAGATTGACTTTCAGGTTATTAGCCTTGAATGAAAATGTGTAAATAAAAAATGTGAATGACTTCCTACACATGTAGTTCACTGCCGTGGGCGCTGATTGGTAGATAAGAAGTGACGATATGTGGGTGGAGTCCTTAGAGATCAAGTGGGTGGGCAAGAACGCCAATTATTGGAGCATTCATTTGGTTGACATTTAAGACCACGCCTTACCCTGCGGGCAGTAACCGAAACTAAGATGGCAGGCAATATTAAAACGCAACTTTGCGTTGGGTTAAATCTCACATGACCGCACCCCGAGTTATACTGACGTAAAAGATAGGATCAATGTCGAAGTATTTGGCTACTTTACTCCACGTAAAAATTGCTTCGAAAATATCCGGTAATATGAAATGGGTGGCATAATTTTTTTTACAAAGAAATTTCTAGAAATATTATTTTCATGATAGATTTTAAACCGCAACTTGAAACAAATGCAATTTTTTTCGCTCTCGTATTTATGTTCCAGTTTACGAAAATCTCTAAAATACAATACAATGTCTACTCTAAACGAAAGCATGTTAAGTAAACTTCTCCGATTAATATTGTTTTCATAGAAGAGATTAAGGCGTAAGTGTTCGTCTGCGAAGCTTACTTTTTTTTTTTTCCCGGGAAGATCTTCGATTATCTATCTGGTTCTGTTACATTTGTTTCCTGTATCCATATGATCACTTATTTATAACCCTAATCTTTGCAGTATAAAGGCATCTAATGCATGCCATTCGGAGTCAACTACGAGTACAAGTTCTACAGTTCTATGGTGTTAAAAAATTTATCGACATTTATTCCCTCTGGAGAATAATGCCCCCAACTTGTCGGTGAAATGTCTTATTCTCCTAAAGTTACGTTGTTTTATGCCATATGTATTTCCAATGTAAAACAATAATCAGATTTGTATGCGGTTAAACGTTCGAATACCTCGTTGACAAAAGAACTACAAAAGTTCCCATTACAGATTAAACAAAAGATTCCTCCAGAGTTTAACTTTTATTTGCTTAGATTCTATGCGATCCCGACCTCTGACTACTTTATTAGTTTCTTGAACCATGAAAAAAGCAATAAAGTATGCGTCCGCCTTTTGGTTACATGACTGCCTTCATGCTACTGGGTAGGCTATCCCCACTAAATTCTGAATCTCTGCTGAGGTAATTTTTATAAAATTGATAAGAAGGGATATATACCTAAATCACAGCAAACGTTTAGGTCGGTTGTAGGTGTCGAAGGCAAAATATCTTTTTAAAGGGTTGAACTAAGAATTTAACTGAATAATATCGCCCAAAACATCGAACTCCTCCATTCATCCTGTTTTCTTCCAGTAAAGTATCTCGTGCTATTATTTTCTAAGTAAAATTACTCATGTATAGGTAGCCCACATTGATGCCGCAGAAAAATGTGATTGGTGGAACTAAATACCTTTCGTTTACGAAATATGCATGAATTCCCCCTCCTTCGTGAAAAATACCCTAAATGCAAAAATTACGAGTATCTTTAGTATTCGACATTAGTCAAGTCACAAATTTTTCTCTATGAAACCGTGTTGTGTCCAATATGTTCAGCTATGTCACCCTAAGAAGTTCACAACAAAAGCAATAGTTTACTGACTGGACTGAAAAAGTCAAAGACTGTTGTTAATCCATTATAGATGCATGTTACTTTTATGTCTTCGAGCCTTCCACTCATCCAAGGTCCAGCCCCACTTCCTAATCAAAAGCTCTTTCTGCAGTGGCCAACAACCAGACTCTGTCTATGACTTTATATACGTTCCTATACGTGTTAACATGTTAGATGCACATTCAAATGTACCATATAACTCCCTTCTGCATTTATAAAATGGTCGGGGCTATGTGCTGTAGCTCTGGTTCTATCAAAAAGATCGGTGACCTTTGGCATCTATAAGTCTTGACCGAATGACTTGTCTGAGGTTTCTATTTCCTTGGGCCTCCTCAATACGAACAGAAAGCATCCCACAAACTTCACAGTTTCGGAAGTGCTGCGACCCGGTTGTATTATCATAACGATTTCGGTTTTATCCAAGTCACTCAGGAATTTAGATAAGATTAAATCTTTTGGGTTCAACACGTTGACTACTTTTGCTTACATGGGTCTCACTCCCGTAAAGCTTACCCTCAAATACGTCAGTGACCCTAACAAGCACCATTGTTGCGAGACAGATGGTGTCATTTCAATATGTGGAGGAAACAGTGATGCAACAGCGGAAAGGGAACCACAAGTAACGGCTCTCACCCACCTCTCCCAAGAACTTAAGGGAACAAGGGACCTTCAATCTCTATCTTCTTTAATGTTCAATATTTTACTCTATATACCCCATGAACATAATTAATATTATTTTCTATTGCATTGAAGATACTTAGATTTCCCAAATTAGTATTTTGTGGAGGAATAGGACCTGCTTATCGAAAAATTCTTCAAAAATAATAGAATTTTTCAAAAGGCTCCATGCGTATTCATTTTCTTCTGATATCTTTCAAATTTCTCAGAATTGTTATGTGAAGTGTTTGTTACAAAACTGCGCATTATTCTTTGAAATCACAAATATTTTTCAAATTTACAGATCACAAAATAAAGTAAAAACATAAAAAAATAACAGACAGAATAGAAAAAAAAATTATTTAAGACGTTCGATTCACATAAAAAAATTAAATGCACATTTATATTTATATACATATGGTAAACTTATAATACAAAATTTAAGAATTTTAATTGATATATAATGCGCATAGAGCATTTTGAAAAAGTTAGCATTTTTGAAATTTTTTTTGAAAAACGGGCATGATTCTTCCAAAAATTCCTTATCTTCAATTCTAAGGATTTTCAATGTAGTAAAATAGAAAATTAATTATTCTCATTTTGTATATGGAGTTAAAAATTGAAAATTAAAATAATTCGAATTTGAAGGTCTCTTGTCCCCTTAAGAAATAAATAAAGTAAAATAAAAAATCCTGTTAAAGTATAGCCATGAAAATGAAATTGTTTTTACATTATTTTGATCTTTATCCTATATAACAACAAAATGTTAAATCAAAATATTTCAGTTACGACAAAAAGAAAAAAAAATTGCCGAGGAGCTATAAAAATAAACAAAGCAAAATAAAAAGTCCTCTTTAAAATATTTGGTATAAAAACGAAGTTATTGTTTCATTCTTTTCATCTCTATTTAATATCTTGACCAAAAATAATTTTGATATTTTTACTTTGCAATCATTGGATATCAGCAAATTTTTTCCTTTCTTTTTTATCTTTACGAAAAAAAGAAAAGTTAAATTAAAAGGAAAAATCTCCCGCAATGTTTCTCTTATTATAGTCAGTGGAACAAGCTATTATTTCCCGAAATAAATACGGTATGTAATTTAAAGCGAAATTCAAATAAATTATCTTAGTGGGAACATTGTAAATTTCCTTTCATTACGTTAGGGTTTTTTTCCGGTCATTAAGAGCATTAAAATTGGCTTATTAAAATTGGCTTATTAAAATTGGGTTGAATTAAATGCATATTCAGTGGTCCAAATCTTTCCACTTTTCTAATTATTTTCTTTAATTGATTTAAAGTTCATCCTAAACATGTTAAATGAACTTTCAACACAGTTTTTTTAAAGGAATTATTTGTTGACGAGACAGAGAGAAATTGGGAAAAAAAATTCTGCTGCATGCGTGATTATATGGAGTTCTCTTTTAATTTATTTTCGCATGCAATTCCAAAGTACTATTATTTCAAATTATACTTTTGTGGCAGTTTAAAGGCATATTTTCTCTACTTCCCTTTAAGTAGAAGGATATATTAGTGCTTTTTTCTCAAATATAAAATTAAGAAAACTTTGTAGACAAATCTAATTACTTTTGTAATCATATTTCTTCTCTTGACGTAAAATTTAATTTCAAGTGCAGTAATCATTTGAATAAATATAATGTACTTTGCATAGTAAGATCATTTAAGACCCGATTCTAGTAAGAGAAATCACCGTCAGTTAGCAGTTTCTTTGCAATATAAATCTTCGTACAACCTATACCATTTTGAATGACTGAAAGCGACAGGGTGCCAAAGAATCGAAACAAAACTTGAATGTCTATTATTTAATTATTGCAGTCTTAGTGTGTTAATACACTGTCTTTACTACATCTTTGACTAATTTGTCTCTACCATCTCTTCATTTTTTAAAGATATACTAGTTGGTAACCGTCAAAACATGACGGCTAGATAGTAAATAAGTGTACTAATATACAAATTATTCTCAACACATCATTGCCAAGTGTTGATTTTCATAATAATGCGCAGAAACAAATTAACGTGTTTAAGCGGTCTCGTCCTTAGTGAGTATCTAAAGCAAGACTTAGTGAGTATCTAAAGCAAGAGATTTAGAGAGACTCCTCGGAGTAAACGTTTTTATTCTTAAAACATGTCACTGAGCATGCGCAAAAACAGTGAGTTTCTAGAGACAGATTTAAACATGCCACTGAACATGCGCAGAAATAAATTTTCTAATTGTACATTATCGCTAATTAATAGAAATTGCAGTTACAAAAACCAAATTTGGCAAATCTACAGATTAAAATCTTTCGTTTACAAGCAAGATGAAGTAAACTGATGCAGAAGTTCTCTCTCACGGACTGCCCAAAAAGTCGGCTTAGCAACTTAAATATATAGATTTTCTTATAAGCTTCTTAAATTAATATATATATATATATATATATTCGTTTAATTCCCATGGATAAGCCGTTCCATATAATTTTAGTCCAATTAAGTGCTTATAACTTCATGAAGAAGCATATAGCGTTCGCTTTCAGCTGCTATACCACATGTTCCCAGAGAAAAGTCATTTTACCCCATCGCTGCCACCTCTTTTTAAGCAAGGAAACTTGCTTTTGTTAAATAAGGGGGGGGGGGGGGGACATCAGGGGATAATTCTTCGGCTTAAATTTAGTACAATTACATTCACCATTATGATTCATAAAATAGCGGGATGGAATTTTTTGGAAATGCTTCGTCAAAGGAACGAAAAATCCTTTGACGAAAGCTCAAAAAGGATTAAATTTAATACACCTAGTCCCACATAATTCATTGGGAAAAGCCGTATTTATGTATATGCATCCTTTTTTCACCCCAAGCGAACTTGAAATGACTTGCTCTGCAAGGATTTGTCCTTTTCTTATCCATACGAAATGAGTAGTTAACTCCTGTACTAAGAAATATAAATCTTGCTCTGGACGTTTATTCTATTTCTTTTCTCTCCAACCCTTTAGCATCGTAATTCATACCTATACCTATCACCCGGGCTTTCTATTTAATCCTTATTCCGCGATGCGTCTTTCTCATTCATCTCGGAAGACATGTTCCCCGATTTCAACTTTCCTTATAGGAGCCCAACATTTTGATTGTCATTTGGAAGCGTGTCGATAAACTTAGAAAGCACAATTAGCATTAATACCTACCCTTGAAATAAGAAAAGTTTAAGGTCCCTTCTAAATGAAAATCTGTAAGAAATGGGCCAAGGCGCGCAGTACATAAAAACTACCCTGTTCGGAGCAGTTTGTTAATGAATACGGGTGTGTAGTAATTTTTTTCACTCTCTCAATTACTTGAGGTTATTACTTATTGGCCAAGTGAAAGGCGTTGTTTCTGGTTAACGAAGTTCGTTGTTCTTAAACGTCCTTAATGATGAAAGACGATAAAACTGTTGAAGTAGCATTCGCTTTAAGATTATAGAAGCATGCACTCATTAACTGGCTGATTACTGCGAATAAAAATGGTACTTATAGGTAACCATATAGGTATTCCTTTGTATATGAATGCATGTGCTAGTATTTTTATTTTCGTATTTTTCGTATACACAAATATACATATCAAAATGGTGAAAAACTATCAACTAATATGTTTCCTAATTAAGTACAAAGAATTTAAATTTTCAGTTTGTCTATTTTTTAACTTTTTGAAAGAGACTGAAAATAGAATACTTAGGTATGACAAAAATGTATTGAGAAACATAGAGATAAGATTTCATTCTTATAATGTTCTTTGACTCACTATTCATAAACACTAATCATTCATACTCTTCTTAAACGTACATTTTCATCAAAAATGATGCTTAAAATTCCCAGGAACATTTTAATTTTGCTAAATTTTATAGGTGTCCTGTCTTATCTTATGAACATACCGGTGAAACTTTTAACACACATTCATTTATACAGGTTTGAAAGTTCTGTGAATTGAAACGCAAATTAAGGCTGCTGTGTACTAACCGTATTGGATTCGCTCACCTCAATGTTAACCTACGAAGGAAATGTGTCCAAAGATTGCCGACTTGGATTTAAAGATTATTTTTTTAATTGTACTCCATAATAGATTAAAAAATGGCATTTTTCGTCTTAAAAACGTAAATAATATTTTTTAATTTAAATTATTGGAGGGAAAAAAATCTGGTATAGAGTGTTATAAATGCTCATAAATTCCTTTGGTGGACGAAATTTATAAAATGAATACAATTGTCTTTATTTCTTATCAAATTACTCAACGTGTAAGCATTGACGGCCGTAAAGCAAACAAGAAGTATCTTGCCCCTTCCACAATAGAAAAAACGTTACTTGAACGTTGAACAATTTGTTACACATCTCTCGAAAAATTAGCAGTTTTTAAGCTCTTTAGTACTTTTTAAGTGTTTTAACTGTTTTCATGCAATAAATGTCTGATTTTTTTTCTTTCTATAACAGTATTCACTGCTTTAAGTGTTTTTTTTCCATCATAGTTAAGTATAGAGAGCTAAAATAGATAGTGGGTCAAAAGATAGCATCAAACAAATGCATATTAAATCAGACGAAATAAACACAATGATAATAATAATAATTAAAGTATAATTTGTAAAACATAAGTAACCGATTGTGTGATTACTGAAGCATAACGAATAGTCTAAGTAAAAGTTTCCTGATAAGTTGAAAGCAAAGATATTCAGAAAATGGAATTCCTTTCCATGCTGGGATGGTTTAATAGTTAGGTCACTTAATAGCATGGTTTAATAGTTAGGTTTGAAGCCTAGAGATCTTAGGATTGATTCTCTGTCCTGTTAATCATTATAAAACTTTTTGGTTACCTTTTGTAAATAACTTCTTTACACGAGATGATTTACAACGCGATTATAGAGGTATACGCAAGTATATCAGTTTCGTAATTTGATCATTTTAAAGTATTTATTATAAATATTATGATCAAATTTATTATTTAATACTGAGATCTTAAAAGGATTACTACTACTCACATAGTTCTAAGGAAATGGGATAAAAATTGATAAAACTATAGTTAACTTTACCTAATTACTTACATTGTTAACAAAAGTTATATCTATGTAGATGTAGAAATTAAAATAACACGCAGGCACAAACACACAGGTAAGTATATAAATAAATAAATAAATATATATTATATATATATATATATATATATATATACAGTTGGCTCTCTGTTTAACGACTTTCAAGGGACCGTGAAAATTCGTCCTTAAGTAGAGATCGTCCTTAAACAGAATATGTGAAAACATAACATTTCCCATAATGTCAGAGGAGCCGGGACAGGGAAATATCGTCTTTAAATAGCGATCGTCGTTAAGTAGAGCGTCGTTAACCAGAGAGCCAACTGTATATATATATATATATATATATATATATATATATACACACACAAACATTTAGTGCCTTATAGAACAAACTTGATCCTTTTTTTTTAGCAATCTATCCTGGAGCTTTATTTAAAAACGTATTTATATTTTCCTGACACACAATGAAATGAACTCCATAATTCGAGGTTACCCATAAAAATCCAATGTTCTTATCCATTTATATTTTCTGCAATAACAGTCGATACTGATACTACTTTTACTACCCATTACTTCTCGTCACCCATTTCTCTTCTTGACCTTCAAGCTAAATGGCCGCTATAAATCCCCAACTGATATTTACACATCATTACCATCTTAGGCTACTACATGCACGTCCTCAGTACTACAGGCTTGGCTAACGTCATCGTTTCCCTTTGAAGCTTCCCTTCCTCCTCTGCGATTTTTTCTGTGACACTCAAGCAGAGGTCAAGGTTTGGCGACCAAGGTTCCGAGAAACATGGCAGAATTCTTAAGGCGTACTTACCGAATTTCCGTTTTAGATATCGTTGAGGCTACACACCTCTATTTCGAGGAGTTGATTTGAGTACTTAGGGTGCATGGCGTCATCCTTTTTGCCTTTTTCTATTGCAGGACGAACAAAATGGGCAGGGGATCTGATAATTTCCTAATTTTAAGCTTTGTAAGCGAACGTAGTCATTATAGATTATAATTTTAAAAGGAAAGGGAGCGTTCACTCACTCACGGTGTTGAACGTTTAATCCACACATAGGTGTGGAATAAATATTTTAAATTTGTCACACCTGCTGCTTTTCTTTTGTATGGTTTTCTGTACATTAATAGACATAGTTAAGTTCATTTAAGCTACTATAAAATGATAAAGGTTTCACTCATGTAAGATATCTTTATTATTTGTATGCATTTGAGCCGTACTTAAGTTGTCTTTAATTGACTAAATTTTTATAACTTTTTTTCTTTCTTCGATAAAACTGTAAAATAAAGGCAGCAAATATATGTTTTAATGCAATGCTTCAAGTGCGGTACAATGCAGGTCAGATTTAAAAATAAGGCATTTAATTTGTTTACACTCAGCACACACTTAAAGAGAAACAAAAGATGATATAAAGTTGCAAAAGATAATATCGTTTTCGTTTTAACTTTTGCTAAAATATTAATATTTCTTGATTTCAATTCACAAAATCATTCTATATTTTTATATTTTAGTACCAACTTTCTATTCATATGCTGCCTTTATAAAAATCTTTTTATTATGATTAAAGTTACCCTGCCATTTATTGAAAAACTCAAGACTACAGAATTCCATCTTGAACATCCTAAATCTTGCGAGAGGACTTAGAATGGCCTATTTAATTTAAATAAAATATGTGTAGCACCTTTTTTATCAATACTATGCTTATTATAGTCCGAAGTTCTCTGTACAAACTACTATGCAATCAAATATTTTTTCACACGGAAGATGTAGAAATCTTGTATTATCTCGTGTATTCTGCTTTTCAGACTTTTCTAAAACATTAATTGAGGTCATTGATTTTTAATTTGATAAATATATTGAGTATGTTTAAAAAACAGTTAAAAAACTTGGACATGTTTAGTCCTTAGCAAAATATCTGTAGCTTCAACAGCCTGGATAGCCTATCGGTAGCTTCGATATAAAAATGCGAAATTCTCTGTTCTTCTTCACTTGTTATTCCCTGACAAAATGATCTTAAAAAAGAAAACAAACTTTTTTTATATTGTTCATTAAACACTGCTCATTCTTAGTAAATTGCCAATATTACTATATTTCTGTTTCGTTGGACGACCTAAAGGAGTTTCTAGGTTTCTTTCCTGTTCCCAAATATCAGAAAACTTGCAAAACCTTGAGGGGAAATATGAGGGCAAACCATGGTCCCAAAACTGCTTAAAATAAGTTCTTGAACCTATATACTTTGGACGTTCAGCTAATCTAAGTTCATGTTGGAAGACATATTTTTTTAAGTTAAAAGATTTTAAGTTGTTAGCAATAAGAAGAATTTTCAGGGCATCTGTGAGTATCACATCCTTTGCAGTAATATGATATTTTGCGTATTCTGTTACCTAATTGTGATTAGCCTAAGAAAACTGAATGTCACAACTCGATGTAATTTATTATTTATCACCTATTTTAAGAATACACATATACATAGAAAATGCAAAACTGTTATGGCTGTTCTGTATACCTTTATATGTTTCTGAACATGTTTAACACAATATCACGGCTATGCCTATTTTCTGTAGATGTTTATAGTTTTCTTTCTGTATTTTTTTTTTAGGACGGTCGCTTCAAATAGCCAAACAGGCCTTGTTGGAAGCGGATCGAATGCACTTGGTGGACCCCTACCAGTTTCTCTTTTGCCTCAAGCTGCAGGCTTTCTCAGAAATCGACGACTTTCGGATTCAAGTGAAGTAACTTCACAAGACGTGGACATTTATTTAAGCCGAGCGCTAATAAAGCGTGAATCGCCTGAAAACGAGGAGCTTATTGTGCCCACTAGCAGTGTAATCAGCTCACACAAGTCATCTGACATTCTCAAGAACTGCAACTCTAAAGTTATAAATGAGGGAGTTTCATCCGACAATCCCGAATCGCCTTTGCCAATCATTGTTCAAGTAAAACAAGAGCAAGAAAGTCCTGGTCTGCCAACATCCCCAAGTCCACCAACAACAAAGACCAGAGAACTGCCTCCTGCTAGCACTGTAATTGCACAGGCATATTCAAGTCAAGTTTTATCACATGGATATGACAGTCTTGCTGCACAATACACTACCACTACCCTTCCACAATATCAGAGTCAAGCTACAACTAGCGTGTATATGGTAGCGTCCCCACCAGAATATAGCCGAGGACTGACTGAATACTATTCTGAGCACGTGCGACCCAGCTTCGCTCCCACGGTAGCAACCACTGTACCTGCTTACACCGATGCGACTGATACAGCTTCTTTAGTCGACCGGTACATACGACAAGCAGGCTATAAAGGAGCTTTTGCTGGATTAACAGCAGACCTACCATCCCCTGACAGTGGAATTGGAGACACTACAATTACTCCAAGAGATGCATCTGGTCTCACACAAGTTGGAGAGGTAAGTTTTATAAACAAATATTATTCTTCCAATCTAACAACTAATATAAAAAATTGAATGCTTCAAAGAGTCCGATTTAATCTATTAATATTAGCAAAATCAATTAACACAAACTGTCATTTCTAATTATCAAGAATTCGATGTCAATCTCACTATCTTGAACAGGTTGTAAAAGCAAAACAGGAACACACAGCTTATTAATATCCACAATAAAAATTTAATGAGGATATTACCCAGCTGCGTGTTTCTGTTTTACATTCTTCACAAGTTTCTTGTAAGTTTTATATAGTAAACAGCTTACTGAGAAAGTAATATGTATGAAAACATAAAAAATATTTTGCTACATAAATTAGAGGACATACATAAATTAGATACTATAGAAGTACTATAGTAGTACTATAGTAGTACTATGCTACGTAAATTAGATACTATAGTAGTTCTTTAAACGGTGATCTTAAACTATTCATAAATTAGTTATCATTTTTTTATCATTTTTTTTTCTATGTGTTCGGTAATTATCAGTATACAGGAGATGACCGTTGGCAATGCTACTGAAAACATAAACTAGCACATTACATTGAGAGTTTTGAAAATCTATGAGGGCACATAATATCTGAATTGCAGCTTGTCTGATTTATGCAGGCATTTTGCGCTTCCATTTTTCAACAAAATAATTAAATAGTATATATGTGTGCCTTGAATCTCGGCATTATTTTAGCCTATCCTGTAGCATAACTTTACCACTTCATGATCTTTACATAATTATTATTTTTTGGGGGTGGGTGGGATGTTTTTGAAAGTATTATTTTATGACCTGTAGTTTCTTGAAGAAAAGAAAAAGTGTAAAACTGCCAAAAACTGCTAAAATATATGAACAATATGACGTTAAATATACTTAATGAATAATGAATTGGTTTCATTGTTATCAACCGAGAAAAATCTTTCTTTCCTCTTTTTCTCTCCTTTTTCTTTTCAAATGTCACTGTTAATGACCTTCGAAGCCTTTAAAGAAACATTGTGTGAAACGTTTTAATTTTTTTTTTAACTTTTTAACTCTAGGGGTATTAAGAAATAGTTAACCATAAGTAAGGTTTACACAAGTCTTTATGGGTTACAGCAAAGATTTATCTCGTGCTAGCATCCACAAAAGCCATTGCTGGTAACAATGAAATAAGATACGGTTGGGGAATTCAATATTCCGTGTTCTATCTAGATTTCTATTTTGTTGGATAAGGTTCAAATCACTAACCTTTGATTACTATTGAGCTATCTCCAAACCATTAATTTGAATTAAGAATATCCAAGCCATTCACAAAATAAACTTGACAGAATATGAAAATCAATCCTAAAAAATTTAATAATCTCAGATTCTGAAAAAAATTTCTTAAAATAAGAAAAAAAGCTAAGGTGAGTAATAATTGCATTTACTTTCATAATTTATTTTGAATAAAATACACGTTGACAAAGAAAAAATAATTAATATAACTCCCTTAAGTTATTCATCCCGATAAATTCATTTGATTTAAATTATTCTGGCTCTTACAACAACTATTTCATTAGGTGATTACACTTCAAATTTTGATTGGATGTTTTTAACGGTAATTAATTTGAAACTTTCCCGTAACAAACCTGGGACTTGTTTATTTCATTACTTTCGTGATAAATTTCACTGTAAGAAAACATCTTATCATATTAAAATGTAATTTCTCCTCTTTCTTTTTCAGATTTAATTATTAGTCTTAAAATATTTATATGTCAAAAATTTCTCTTGAAAAATGTTCATTGATTACATCTAGAATTGCCAAAACAGCCAAAATGACTGGTTTTAATATTGGTAGAAATAGATATACCTTGATTCTCAAGAGTTCAAACCTTAATTAGTTAAATAAATACTTTAAACTACCAAAAAACCACCTTTTATATGAACAACAAATGATATGAATTACAAATGAAAACTATGTATAAAATCACATTATCTACAAGTATTACGAACTAAATTTTGTGGCAGATTATGTGGTGGGAAAATAAATGTTTTTTCTTCTTCTTAGAAGAGTTGTATTTTTATCTGCTGAAATATTTTATGCGATATAGTTTTGATTATAGGCGTAATTGAGTTTGCTTAACCACAGGTATGATAAATTGTAATTTTTATTATGATTATTTATTCTGATTTTGAAGGAATACTTTTGCATTCAAGCATACTTTTGCAGATGTATTGTCCTCAATTTACTGTATTTATAAAATTAATTCTGTGACATTTATCTGTCAACAGAAGTATAAAAAGTACAATTCATACCCAAGGAAAATATTCTGTCTTCGAATAAATTGCTGTCTTAATATCAGAACCTCCTATTTTATTTAAGGTCTGAATCAAGAAATTTTCATGTGTTCGTATATTTAATTATAACATTAATATTCTCGATATTTCTGGTTTTGAAAGTAATAATACATCTATTGCAAGTTGAGTGAATCAATAAAGGAAGTTATTTATTCATTTATTTATTTTGTATATCAACATACAGAGGGTTGTCATTCATTAGTATTTCATTTTTTACCAGCAAACAGCTATCAATATAATGTTTTTCCCTTTCAATATGCTTTGTGTATTTTTCGGTTACTTGTATGTAAGTATCTACGCAAGGTTTTCACATGAGTAAGTTCCCTGTTTGTTAGTTATTGGTTAATCATATATACTTATACTCACTTTAATCAGCAAACACGCATTTAAAAAGAAAATATCCTTGAAATTTCGACCAGATCGACCTCGGTCCGCTTGGGGTTACACATCTCTCGTCGAAGGTGAAATTACAGACTTTTCTAATTATTCACCTGTCTAGAGAATACTTGACAAGCTGTGATTATACTGTGTGGAGGTTTGGACTTCCTATAATTATCAATCAGGTCAAAACATGGAATAGAGGATAGACCTAATGGGTGATAACAAATTTTAGTGCGTTCAAATTTAACATTATACTGGAATGCAATTAGTAATGGTCATTGCCTTCCAGGTATGTCTACTCGTATTATCTTTTAAATTAAATTCGATGGCTTGAATTTTATCTATTTTAAAGTAAAAAACTGTTAAAGTCGTACCTGCGGGAATGATAACCATTAGAGAAAGTCCGTAAGTTAACACTGTTATGGAACTACTTTTAAGCCTTTTTTTAGATGTACAATTTACAGTGGCCAGCAGTGTACATACAAATATACATTTATATAGAGAGAGGTTAAAAGAAAATTAATACTTTTTTCCTAAAAAGAAAGAAAGGTTTTAGATGCATGTTACACTATTTTAATGATAAAAAATTTAAATATAAGTCATACGGATAAGTTTCATAAATGGATATTTATTTCGGTCTTGTCATCTACCTCTTAGTTCGGAGTTATAATTATTTTTATAAAAACCAGACTCTACTTTATTTCATATTATTTTTCGTCTTTGTGTAATATTCATAAGCTTATTTTCAGATTGTGAATATATATTATTAATGTCTGCAAAATCTCTTTCAATTAAATACAATTTTTAAATGCTTAGTAAAATGGTATAACACTGTTATGCGTCATATTACACCACTTAAATTTTCAATAAATTCTATTCCTTTAACATAACTTTGGTACTCAATGCAGAAACAACTATATGTTGTGCTATTTTTATTTTTCCTTCTTACCTATATTGAAGTCGATAGAAGACGGAAATGTTTTGTTGATATTTGCAATTTGATCGAATTAGAAATAGAGATGTTTCATGTGCTAAAGAGTAGGCATTTTTAAAGTTGTAGGTATTATTAATGAAAAGTTCTGCAGAATTAAAATCAATTAAGGGGATGGTAGACTTTCAAATTACCAAAAATTGAAAAAAAATTGGAATTTTTTGTTTGGGTGTATTAATATTTTAAAAATATGTAAATTTTGGAATAATCTGCATTTAAATATGTAATGTAAAGTAAAAGGAAAATTTGGTGACTAGAAAACTAAATATTAAAGGTAGAGGAAAAAAGCATCTTTTAAATGGCTTTTTCTCAAAATGAGTCATTTCCAGATTTGCAAGACTTTGAAATGCTCCTTGAGTCATAATTTTTGACGAAATTTTATAAAATTTATAATAAAGACTCATTTAATACACTAAAATGAAGTTATGTATCCATTTCAGGTTTCGACATCATTCAGATTATCAAAGTTTAACTTAAGTGTAGAAAATTACAAAAATTTCACGAACATTCAGAGTATAAGCTTAAAAATATTTCCTAAAAATTAACTATTCAACGAAAAAACAAAATAATACATAACTCTTTTCAAAATGTATTTATAAGCAATATAAATGCAAAATTGAGGGGGGAAATTAAAAATTGGATAGCAAGGAGCCTTTTAAAAACATATTAAAAATTTCAAATTCAAAATATAAAATTTTCTTTAAAATATTTAGAAAATTTTATAAGGTGTCTGATATAGTTATTCTTTAATGAATGTATATGCAAAATTGCATATATCTGAGGTAAAAATTTCAGAAATGGCTTTGTAATGTCCATCATACTTTTAAACGTATTTGGGATTTTTTCAGTTTTCGAAATTCTAATCAAAGTAGAGCTTGCAGGAAATTTATAAGCTTTCAATGGATGGAATTGATTTTCTACGTTTCATATCTACGCGAACCTCTCGTTTCTAAACAGATATCAGACAGGGAAGCACTAGGTTTAAAACAAACCAAAAAAAAAAAATAACACTGGAGATTCACGTTATTCCTCACGTCCCCGTTTCGTGTAAGATTACAGCTGAAAGCAATTATTAAGTGACCCCTATATTTTTTCCCGATTCCCATTAGCCAGATTTTTATCCGTAGGATTTCTTTCACCGCAGTCGGAAATTTTTTTTCTTCTTCAGTACTTCTGCTATTGTTTAAGAATTCGCTTTTGCTTTTCACTTGACCATTGTTGCGAGAGCTATTTCGAGCGTACTAAGCAAACAGAAATATCGCTTCTTGAAATCTGATTAGAATTAAGGCGCTTTGCTGATGCCACAGAAACGAAGGCGGCATTTATTGTATTGCATTCAGTGTTCAAGAATGGGCTAATGCGAACGGTCATTGGCATGATGTTTGTTTAAGCTGTAATTTTGTGATTTCAATTCTTTTTCATACTTGCAGCACATTAGATGGCTCAAAATATAAAGCCTATCTTTGGCATTCCTTCTTTGACATTATCTTAATTAATAGTTCTTTAATGCACCCTAGAATTTCAAACTCGTAACACATTTAAGTTCGAAATCTGTTTAATATAGACTCGTACACCAAAAAGAAGGCCTAAGTTTTGATGTTATAGGTATATTTAAATACTTATGCATCAAAAACGGCAAAATTTATATCATTTGCAGAGAACGTATCACTTGAATTTAATTTCTATTAGTAAGAAAAATTATTTATAATTATTGACTTCAATAAAAAATCTGATAACAAGTTACTCTTGACATGTTTTTCAAGAATTTTGATTGCAAAAGTATTGACGAATTAAGTGTTCTTATGTAGAGATGGAGTTCTATAAGATAGCATAATTCATTTTCTTACAATGAGGCATATACTTTAGAGTAATTTAACAAAAGGGAGAAAATATTTTTCAGCAACTATCTACGTGCCCTGTTACGTCAATGGTATATAAATCTTAATTATAGGGGAAACCCTTGTACCTAGGCCCGGCTATTTTCAAATGGCAGTATCTTTACTTATAACTAACTTACAATAATAAAAATAGTTTGTATACATTACGGGCTTTATTCTCTTTAAATGAAAATCACATCAAGTGTAGAAAAAAAAACTTGTAAATGAGATTGAAAATTTAAAAAAAATTACAAATGGCCCTAGGTACAATAACACTATTGTACTTAGGGCCAGTTATTTCCAAACACTGAAATTGTTGTTTACAATAAAAAAACAATTTGAATCCATTATTTCTTTCATGCACAACTTCTAAAATCTTCGTAAGGAAGAAATGTTAATTGTAGACAATGTATTAAAGGAAGAAATGTTTATTATTTCATCACTTTCTAATGTATGTTTTTTCTCCATTGTCTTCTTAATGATCCCACATATATTTTTTGTTTCAAACACAGATTTCGTAACCTTTTTTTAATCAATTACTTTTTTCAATAATTGGGCTTGATTTTCATTTTTCTCGGGGGTATCAGCGAGAATTCTACACTTGCCAAGTTTTCGTCCACCTCTTTTCTACCAGAGGCCATGGCCCTAGGTACAAGACAAGATTATGGCCCTAGGTACAAGATGTTGTTGTTTTTGGCAAAATGGCTTCCATAGCCAAAGACCTGCAGAAACCAAACTTTGTTTTTATATCAATTTTTCCTTTAATGATTACAAAAAATATCTGCTATACATTAAAACATAAGTTTGCACTTAATTTCACAAAATAAGACTTCAAATTGAAGTGAAAAAATTTAGTTTTGATCATCAAATCAAGACTTTCTTTTCTATTTAACTATAGCTTCTTCTTGCTTTCATTAAAATTGGCTGTTATGATTTGAAACAATGTTGTCACTCACTCCAAAGAGTAAAAATACTGTAAAATAATAATTATTTAAATAAAGCATGGTGGCCCTAGGTACACGATGGCCCTAGGTACAAGGGTTTTCCCTACCTACTCAGGCAAAATTTTTATGGATCCAGAAAACTATCGTTTTCTTCATAAGGCAGAGAAAATGCTTTTTGTTTATTCAATTAATTTTCGCCAAGCATGACTTGAGGTATTTAGAATCAATTACTCAGTCTCAAAAAATTTCTTTCCTCCTCTCATATGTAGAAAGTTTAGAATTATTTTTATTACATAGTGTGTAATAAAAATAAGAATGTATATTAACCTTTACTGTCAAAACACGTACTTAAGCTTTCCAGGAAAAATCATCTCTCAGTCATTTCGAAACATAAGTGGTTGTGACCAAAATGGGTGGCTTCTAGCACGACATAATTTGCACGACAGCAGGAAATATTATAATTTCTTTGCTTGTCATTTTAGTAATTGTTATTTAAACACGTGCTCTACATGATACATACGACATTCTTAGCCTTGAATAAACGCCAATTATTTTTTATTCATTCAATTATATTTTTTATTCATTCAATATTTTGATTATTTATTTTGATGCATATATATCTGTGTTTTTTATATAAGGAAGGTTTATCAAAATATCGCTAGACGAAGTAGTATCCTTTTTCTTCATTGATACACAATTTTAATGTAGGATAATATGTATTAAGTTCAAAGCAAGACTAACTCTTTTAATGTTCTTATTTTTTCGCAGTAATTTTAATTTGTTAATTCTTTGGTTAACATTTTTATTTCCCGATTTTTTTTAATCGCTGTCTTTAATCGCTGTCTTCGGGGAAATAGGAAGTTAAGGCTTTGTTACGTGACGGGAAGAATTTATTACTTAGATTAGAAATAAGATGGTTAACGGAGTAAAACAGAATTCTTTTTCAAGCAAAAAGTACTAAGGGTGTAGTAGATATATTCCGAACTAAACATGCTTAAAATTTTCACTTTTCAATATTCTGAAAGAAAAAGTTCAGGCTGTTCAAGTATATTTTATACGCATAATTAATTTTATATTTCTTTATTAAATGAGCATTTGAGGCAAAAAGTCATTGTAAAATATATGTAAAAAATACATTTTTGTGCCAGTGTCCCTCTAAATATATACAACGTAATTTAAACTATTAAAAACTATAGTGAAATATCTAAAGAATCTTTTCCTTTGAAAGGGAATGTAAACTCAGGGTGTTTGAAGGGTTAGTAACAATGTAAACAATTTCCGGCCTTTTCAATTATATATTGGCTGATCCAGTCAGGAAAGCTCTTATTCCTTTTTCGCTAGCATTTAACTGTAATGTGATATGTACTAGTCATTAAAATCTATTTCGCAAGAAAATAATTTGCACTTTGTCATTTGTGGGTGCTTAGAAAAGACATTTAATAAACAGGATGATCCTTCTGTTTCTTTGATTTAGTTTCTGTTATATATACTGTCAACTTAGAAAATGTGCGTGGTGAACATTCCTTCAATTCCAAAATAAATTAAAAAGGGGGTGGCTACATGTTTTTAATTAAATAAAAGTCCATCATCAGGCCGAGGAGCATTGGTGTTATTGTCGCAATGAACAATTCACAAATGCATTTTGGAACTGTTCACTGCGACAACTAAAATTTAACCCGTGGCAACTACTTTTTAACCCATCACTTAAGCTGTTGAATACCGTTAAATTCATAGGATATTTCTACTCAGCTACTGACAACCTATATTATAGGACTCGAGGGATAATTTAGGACATTTAGGACACATATGCTAACTCAAATCATTCGCATAGCATCTGTGACGTAACAATTCTGGTATCTATACCTTGTTTCGGCACCTTATGAGATTTTGCTCCTGCACCTCGGTCTATACAATTAGCGTTAAATTTTATGCTCAGGATTGGTCCATTCGGAAAGCGAACTCGAGAGCCAAAAAGGAAAGTTTCTGATCCATGTAATATAAATTTAACGTACTTAGATCATCCTGTGTTAGCCTAATATTAAAATATTTTGATTAATATTAAATAAGTTTCTCAGATTTCTATAAAATAAGTGAAATTCGAAAGCGAGGTCCAAAGTTGTTTATAATAACTATTTTGGGGCAAAGGTGGGGGATGTTGAAATCAGATTCTTCAGAGTATGATTTTCATTACTTCAAAATAATATCTACCGCAAAATCGTAGAGTAAAATTTGGAGTAACCAAATAAAACATTACTCAAAATCTACACTCATGAACTGTACAATGGACATCACCAATTTAAGCGTGTAATGGAACAACAAAATTTTAGTAGCATATTAACTCTCATATAACAAAATGCATTATATAAACAGAAAAAAAAATTATTATTTTTTATAACTTTTTGAATAATTTTTTTGTTGTTGTTAAGATTAGTTATATCGGTCATACAATCCTTAAAGGGATAACCGAATGACTAGGGCGCTGGCATTCTGTTCAGATCCTGTGGGTTCGAGTCTCGCTGGGGGCATGGATGTTTGTAGCCATTCGGAATCGGCTTTAAACTGTAGGTCCCGGTCGAATGAGTCCTCGTGTAGCAAAAAGTTGACAGTAGCGATCCAAACCAACCCATAAAATCATTAAAATTTCCCATTGTTTATCAAAACTATAGAACTCAACACATTTAGTGATGTTGGTAATACCGTCGGACTTTCCGGTTTTTTTTTTCTTTTCCCGGACAATGACTGAATGGCTGGGGTACTGTCATTCCGTACCAGAGTCTGCATGTTCGAGTGGTACTGAAGAAAATGAAAAATATATCCTAAAATACGAAATGTGTAAGGGTCAAAATAACCCGTAAGAGTCCTTGATAGTCGTTTTATACTTTTATTTAACACCACACATAACATAACATATAACAATTAAAATTAGACTGAAATTAATACCGAGTATAATTAATGAAACCTTGGGAGCACTACCAAGATGTACTCCATTCATATCAAACCTAGCAAGCCAAGTCAAGAAGCCTAAAAAAAATCAAATCAGGTAGTCTTCTCTAACGAAACTACCGCGGGTTATTAACGTACGATTACTTATCGTTTGCTTACCTCTTCTTTTTTTTTTTAACTGTTTATTATTTTTTTTAACTGTTTATTTTTTTTTAACTGTTTATTTGAATTATATTTTCATTTTGGTTTAACTGTTTATTGTTACTGGGTTTGGCGTGCTGCCAAAATTATAACTCGCGACGCAGGACAATTTTTTTCTCTCCGACGGACCGTTATTGAGGAACGTAATACTACGTTAAAAAAATTGTACATCGTTCTCCGGGGGTCACGTGATATCGATGAGTGCCAGTTGAACTCCACCCACTCAATCCATTCGATTCATTCTATTCGCAACAGTACTGTTGACACAGATCCTTTCGAAATCGGCTAATTAGGACTCGGTCTAATTAGCCCCAAAAGTTGCAAAAGATGACCATAGTGCTCCCAAAAAACCAACCCTTTTTTTGTTTTAATTAATTGTGTCGAATATTTTTAATTTTCTGCGTCGAATAATTTGAAGTAGCTCATTTTCTTTTATTTGATGAAACTATATTAACATTAATATTAAAACAACTTATAAATGTATCCCAGATTTGATTCAGAATACCCATCAAGTTCAATTAAATGTTATCTGTGTTTAATCTATATACACAAGTTTAATCTAAATATACTGTGTTTAATCTATATATACAAGTAATCTATATAACAGTTTCATGACAGACTGACTGACAGATAACACACAGACCAAACCGCAGGAACTAAAGGGCTGAAATTTTGAATGGCGATTCTTCTTATAGTATAGGGGTGCACTAAGAAAGATTTTTGAAAAAAATTTCTTAAATTTTTTTAAATTAAATTTTTAAGCTGTTTTTGTAACTTTTTTAAAAGCTTTTATTTAAAATAATATTCTAAGAGTTATAAAAGTTCAGATCATAAAAGTAAAGATCATAAAAATTGTTTTAAAATGAAATCTTTTTCTAATCTTTACTTTCATTTTCTGATTTTTGGTGAATTTTTAAAGGTTAATTTTTAGACTTTATTTTATTAAATGCTGATCACGAGATTTCTTTTCTTTTTTGTGATATTTTAAATTAATTTTGCGTCACGTGCCTAACAACGAAATAAATTAACAAAAAAAAAATATAAAAATACAGTAAAAGATAAAATTTAACCACTAGACTACATGAGATGGAAGTTTTTTAAGAATTTAATTCGAATTAGTATGTTTTATGGATATTAAATTAAACCTATATATAAAACTGCCATTTTCCCTCAAAGTATGCTTTGCCATGACGATAAATAAGTCTCAAAGCCAAACTTTAAAATACGCTGGCGTAGATTTAAGAGAAAATTGTTTCTCCCACGGTCAGTTTTACGTAGCTTGCTCACGCGTAAGTTCGCGGACGAGCCTGGTAATTTTAGTTCCGCCAAATGAAGAAACAAAAAATATTGTTTATAAGGAAATCCCCGAAAAAGCAATTTCATTATTTTTTCATTGTAATTATCCTAAAATGTACTCCGTAGCGAAGCACGGGTATTCAGCTAGTGAATTTATAAATACGACACATACAACTACTTTCCCTTTATTTTGCGTGCGGAATGCTTTATTTTATGTTGAAGCATCTATATCGAAGCAAATCAGAAGCTCTCCTATATTAATTATCTCAAGAGTAATTTTAAAAAATACGGCAAGTTAAATTTTTGTCTTAAATTATGTATTCACAAACTTCTATCCCTCACTTCATAACAATTTAACAGTTATGTCTTTTAAGCATCGGCAAGTACTGCTAAACAAGAGCTAATTTAATATGATTCTCCACCTATGTGATCTTTATATTTTCGACTTTACTAGGGTGCATTGAGAAAGATAAGGGAAATGCAAGTCTGAGTATTAATTCAGCCTGCTCAGCAGTCAGCATAATTTTTACTCATTCAGCATAATTATGCCATATATTTAAATTTGATATATTCCCCAAGATTTGACGATATTTCTCGTAATTTTCATTATCCGTAATTTGAATGCCCAATAACGCTCGGACAGGCAATAGATTATAATCAATGTTGTGTCCATTTATACGAGAAGGATAATGTTAAGCTTTAATGAAACGTTCCTAGAGACTATTATTTTCACAATCTATTTTTTTTTCTATAGTTCTCGATTATAGAAGAAAACTTCGCATAATTGTGCCTCCCAGCAAAAATGATTTATTTCCTCCCTAAAAGCATAAAAAATTACCAACAAAGACGCATTACTTCTAAGATAATCAGCACACCTGCATTATCTTAGAAATTTACCCTGATCATAAGCATCTATTATTAGCAGCAACTATTAAGTATAGGTCCACTCCAGAAAGGAATTGTTTATTTATCATGCTGATTACATGACAGCCATAATAATAGTCAATGTGAATATCAAAAAAGAAAATCGGTCGTAAAACGAGATGAGATCTTGACGTTAAAGATTCCTTCAAATTAACCATTCTAGTCCACAATATTTAACTTTCAGCCTTTTATCCTTTAGAGAAAACTAGTCTTTCAGTTTTGATTCCTTTCATTTCATTTTTTTAAAGTGAAATGTATTTTTGAAAGCTCTAGATGATGAGAGGGCATTTCATACTTCTATTACACAAAATACTCCATTATAAAATGTATTACAGAAACAAATCTGGGCTATTTATAAGCCGTGTACGTTTTTATTTTGCATGACTATTACATATAAAAATTCTATTAAATATAAAATAATCAAAGTTCAAAAGATCGGAGTATGTGCACGGCTTACATAATTAATTATTTAAACGAACTGAAGCAAAATATGTAAAAATAAATAAATAAGTAAAACTAATTAAGCTCATCACTCAATTCGCTCACAAAGCCGCGAAGACATTAGGTTATTAGATTTAAAAAAAACTAAATTAAAGTGTTTTGAGCCTAACTGATCACTGATGAGATGTTTTGCTGCTGAAGTATATTATTGACAGGTATTTTAGTTTAAAACTACAAAACTACCTATAAGTCACATTATATCGATGTTCTTCTCCTGAATTTGGACGTGTCATAAATAAACAGCATTTTAGAGCTTTTTTCTTTTTTTTTTCTTTTTTTTTCTCTTACTGTGTTTAACCCCAGGGACATGTTTTAAAATAGTATTAGATAAAGTTATTTCAAATATTAAAATCACCAGACTCACTTCGGATTCAAAGTAGCAGTCCCATTAGGCTAAAAGATTACAAACAAAATAAGATTCTAGGGTATTATATATATATATATATATATATATATATATATATATATATATATATATATATATATATATATATAGAGAGAGAGAGAGAGAGAGAGAGAGAGAGAGAGACAGTTTACAGTCTCACGGTAAAACAAACATAAACTCCAAGATATTCATTATTCGATTAGGTGCATCATATACAATACATAAATTTTTTTTCTATTGTTCTTTCCTTTTTTCATTTTATTTTGCAGTATTTAGTTACAATGAGGCATTTCCGTTTAGTTACACTCATACATGCCCACAATATAGAAATATTGTGGCTTTTGTTTCAGTTATTGACGTAGACACAGCTGAGAAAGTACCGCTAGTAAATGACAACAAATCTAGAAATAGATATACAGTTTGGGTATGAAATTTTATGTAGTGTAAAAAAAAGAAGTATTGTTACTATAGCTAATTGAAAGACAACGTGAGCTGTGCTGAAGCTCTCTCTCAGAAAGATATCAAAATTGTTGTAGCTAGACAGATCAACATCCTACGGCATTTTTTAAATGGAATATAATTCAAACTAAGTCAAAACTTGAAGCAAAAGCTAAAAAAGAATTCTGTCAAGTGTGATTGGGTGTTTAATAGCTCATAAATCACTGTAAATGCTTTCTTTTCCTTCCATTGCTGAATATGAGTTCTATATAATGAATTCATATATAAGATTTTACAACTTCTAAAATCAGATAATAATGTTATTCTGTGTCTCTTTAATTAAAAAAAATTAATTTCACCGTAATTTTCTCCGTCAATTAAAACTACAATTAACTGATTTTCCACTTTATTTTCAACTTAATTAAATTAAATAGATTTTCTTTGAATTATATTTTCATTTTTAAAGTTACATATAAAGTGTCTAAATGTTACTTCGACGAAAAATTATCAGCAAAACTTCCTACCAAACATGTTTGGAGAATAATTATTTTCAGTTTTGTTAAGAGAGAACTCTTATTTTTTTTTCTACTCCATGCAGGGTTATAGGGAGAATTTTCAATGTTAGATATGAACTAAATATTTGGATATATTTAAACTATTTTACCATATTCCCTTTTAGATAAGTTCGTATTATCATTTCTTTTCCGAAAACAAATATTAAAAAAACTGTGAAAAAACACTCTGCAAAATTTTCCCTTTATCTAGTTTTGAATCTTTTCTCTTTTCATCTGATTAGTAAACCCTGCATTAGTAAACATACTATAAATATCCATGTACATGACTTTTATTTGAGGATAAAATATTTTACGATGTGCTGAATATGATATTGGAGATCCCTCTACAATACTGTATTACTGTATTTTAAATGAGTAGTTTAGTCGTAGATTTGCTTATTGAACAACCTTTTTTTTGTTGATGAAAGGTATTCTTGGATGTATACTGTTTACATATGATGGGTTTTACACATGAATACCGGATTATTTTTACCTCTATCTGGTAAGAATTTTTTCGTTTTTGTTTTTTAATTACCACTTTATTTATGCTATGTCCTCCTGCCATCACAAAGAAAATTTGATCGTATATCTTTCATATTTAGTAGATTTCTTTGATTACCCGAAATACAATCTAACACATTATTTTCCTCAATACACCATTTCATATCCTCTGAAGTAGATTTAAGACACTTTAAAAGGTTACATGGGGGAAAATCACTCTTTATTCCAATTTGACTTATTTAGAAACTAATTCCAAGAACTGACCTTGATGATGTTGGTATTTAGCTGCAAGACAAACCTTTCTTTTTTCCATGTCATTTTTTGATTAGCTTGGCCAATCAAACGTGTGATCTGAGGTTAGAAACGCACTTTGACCTTACATTCTTATTTGAGAACTTCAAATTCAGGAACACGCAGCCTTTTGACGTTTGATCAGGGCTGTTTTGCTCTTCGTTCTGCATCTGTAATTTTTTAATTATGATGGTTGACTGAAGAGAGACGATTATCATTCAAAAGAAATCGCATCATGCATCCATTGATTTTGCCAATCACAATAGCCTCTTTGGTTGTATTCTACAATGGATATTGATTTTTGACCAAGATGTTGTTTTGAGTCATAATCACGGTGTAAATGGGTAAAGGTTTATTTTATATTTCAAGGTGTTGCTATGTATTTAAATTCAGTTATGGACGTCTCCAATTCCTGCTCGACTGATCTACTGGAGTTTTCTATTTTGTATGTCTAGGAACTTGTAGAGTATATCCAGCTAGCCAAATTATGAAAAAAAATATTTCTCATAGGTTTTTAGTAGCTTCAGGTGCATTTTTGAATCTTTGAGATCTTTGTGTATTTAAGAATAAATAATCCCCTTTTTATTTGGTTTCGTTAAAGTGTTGAAACATAAACTCTTTCGATAAGGAAAAGACCAATTCTAAAGCAAATCATGATACCTGAAATAGTCATTTCCAGTAGAATTTTTTCCTATGACCGTATCTGTAGTATTGAAATCGGAATAATCAAGTATTTATCCTATTAATAACAAAGTATTGAAATTTGTCTATGCTGTTTCTAATTCACATCCTAAAACATTGTATTTCTCGGAACAATATTTTCCAAAATATCATCAGTAAAGCAATATGCTTATCACATTAATGATTTTTTAGTTTGGTTTCATACGATTATATATTTATGAACCCATGTAGAAATGTAACAAAATTATGATTAGTTGATATATTGGCCTTTTAACTAGCGTTTTTCTTTTTGAGAGTAGTTGTTGAGAATATTTTTAAATATATATCACAGATATTTTTTCTTAAGCTAAATTTATTCTGTTGTTACTTATAATATTATTGATCTTAAAAATATCAACAAAAAAAAATGAAAGTGAGAAATCTCTTAGAGGTCAAATAACATTACTTACATCCAACGGAAGTTTGAATGCACAGGGGATTTAGCTTTGTTTCTTTTTTATTAAAATTATCTTATAATCGAAAACTTAGCTTTACCATACCCTCTTATGCAGTACTGATGTAAGGAAGGAAAAGAAGACATTCTCTTTACAGCAAGTGTCCTTCTTTGAATTATATCTTTATATTTTACTCTAAGTGATACCAATAGCATCAGAGTCAAACCTAATAAAACCTAGGAAAACATATAACTTTAATAAGAAACGAAGTCAAGAATAAAATCTTGCAGACTAAAATCTTTAGAACGTGCACGAAAGTCAACTGGAAAAGTGTAGGCTAAAACCCATTCTTCACCAACTTGCTAGAGCTACACCAGAATATCTTAAGGCCCTTCATGATAAAAATTTTCTTTATTTCCCATAACCTTTGATCTTATGACACCGCAATACCCCAGCGATAAATTAGTGCTATTACTTATCAAGTTGTAAACAGAGAAAACAAATAAGTACCAGTTGGACCAGCACATCTCATTTAAATAGGTGAAAATTACCCGATACAGAATCACGATTCTTGCAGATAAGATCAACATGACCTCAATTCGGGGGAAAATAACCCTTTGTCACATTGTAACGGCTCCGTTACAGCAAATTTTTACATTACGACCATAAAAATATTATAAATAAAAGATTAATCCATAGGCGAAGTGGTTTCAATGAGTAAATCCCTAATGCATTTTTCTTCAAGTGTTTGGTGAAGAAGAAACGGAGAGAAAATTTATTACTATGGGCACAGAGCAATTTTGGGGAAACAATATGTTGTATTTCGATTCACGATTGGATTGTGCAACAAGAAAGTTTATTACAAACTAGGTAGAGAAAAAAAAACTAATAGCGACTGCTCTTGAAAGTTTATAAATTCGTTTTAAGGAACCTGAAAGGTTTTCAATTAATCAATATAAGGAGTAAAACTCAGCACTGGATTAGAGTACTTATCAGGTGTTAGGGCAATTACCGAACAGAGCTTTGAAAGCGAATTTTTCTTTTTCGCAAGAAAAGTTTTAAAATTACATTCGTTTTTACACCTGCCAATTAAAACTTTCAATAACCGAGAAATATGTATGGTGTTTCATTGTCATTCAGAAAATATGAGTGAAAAATAAAAAAGGGTTTTTTCAATTATAATCGTTTTATTATTAAAGGAATAAAAATATTGTATTTCCTATTTAGGAGCTATAGTTTAAGTCTGAATGAACTTCAACCAACAAGAAAATGAATTCATTGTTATTGACATTTTAAATTTAATAAATGGAATAAATTTTACTGCGGGTTGATTCTTATGTTAATTTTTTATGAAGCCCGTAATTACGTGCAGTATAACAATTAATTTAAGAATTGCTTAATTTTTCATAGCATTATTTTTAAAGTTACTATTGCTTTAACTTTACATATGCAGGATTTTATTTTTGTTAATCTAATAATACCTGGACTCTTCAGTTACTGACGTGAAGACATGTCAAACTGAAAGTAACAGAAAAAGTTCATTTTTCCTGACTCATCCATCACCATATAATGTCACTGTTAATGACATATGGATATTTTGCCTCTAAATTTAAATGAAGCAGCTATTGATATAAAATGCAGGATAATTGATTAAGAGGTAAAGTTTCGTGGAGATATACGATACACTTCCAGTCTTCCTCGCGTACCATCGATGTAATCGAATTCTTCCTAAATTGCGATGAAAACCTTTTTAACGAAAATAGTTTTTAAAAATGAATACCTTTTTACTGTGTATAGTAGGAATGTATTTACGTGACTGTCATTGAATCATGATTGAAATCATTTCTAAGCCGAGCATGACAAATTAGTCATTTTCAACTGAGATGCAATGTCGTTAAATGAACGGAATGAAAATTTATCGACCAATGTTTTTACCCTCAAGCAAACGGGCTTTCACCTTCATTGACGAAATTAATCATTCACGGTGATATTTCATTTTTGTTCGAGAGAAACCAGGTTGAAAGGTCAAGAAAGTATATTAACTCAAGTCAAAAATAAATGTCAAAAAGTGTCAAGTTAAAATCTATAAAAATGACAAACAACATATACCGGTAGGCTAAACCATTCCATTAATTTTCTTTGTTGTCACTGCTCAGTAACTTGCTCTTTTCGAAAAGTGACGTCACTGCAGTAGGTTTTTTGCTGATATTACACGACCTGGAGTTAATGTTTTGGGCGGATGAAGTAACCATTCACGTACAAACAGCAGAAGAAACTTCGCATGTTGATCCATTTAAATGTTCCACTTCTAGTCTGTTAAGAGTTGAAGAATATTCTCCGGAACAAATATGCATCTTTGTTTTTTTTCCCATTTCTTTTATAGTACCTACTTGAAGATGGATCAATAGAAGATTCCTGTATGATTAATATTCAATAAAAATAGCAAAGGTGTCAAAAGTCCTTTACGTACCATGATTTATTAGTCAGACGTGCATTTATAATGATGAGATCTACCAAGCCTCAGTAAGAAAAGAGTTAAATGATTACTGAATGATTCAGAATTTTGTACTTAAGAAAAGCTGATTATTGATCAGACAAATGCGAAAGCTTTAATGAGCATTTGATAATTCATACTGCTGATATTCATGCAAATTGTTCATGCTTGTTTTGTATTATTTAGTGATACACCTATGTAAAAAATGGAATGCAAGTAAATGTAAGGGTTTTGTATTCGGTAATTTTATTGCATTAAATAATTTAATAATATTTTAATAATTTAATTGCGAGTCGCTGATTTTAACGATGTCAGTGATTTGCAAATGATACTGGAGAATTATGATGGAGGCTATTAGATATGAAGCTTGGAAAAGTAAACAAATATACATGGACGCAATATGAACTAAATTTTATTTAGCAGAGAAATTATGATGCATGTCTGAACATAAATGCATTTAATGTAATGTAATGAAGTCATTAAAAAATCATAAAAAAATTTTAGTTTGAAAATATCTAATTTAGGTTTCCTTTTTTGAATTGCGTGTCATAATTTTTGAAAGGCGTGTCATACACAAATTTAAAAAATTTAGTACAGGTATTACTTCAACAAACTGAACAATCAACTAAGGGTACCTCAATGCCGCACTAGCAATTAAATTACATAAAATACAAAAATTAGATGTTTGAGATTTTAAATCTTCTATGCACTTGTAATCACAGAAACTTACGTGGGCGTAAAGTTAATGAACCGATAATCATTATTTCTGACGTTATTCTACCCAGAATATTTCTTACAGTAATTCCTTACTGTACAGATTTCCCATCCTCCTGTACAATTTCTAAAACCCTAAAGATGTAAATTTCTTAATTTTTCATTTGAATGTGCCACGCAACTTTACGGTGTACAGTTAATACTTCCTTACTGCAAGGAGTAACATTTGCTACATGAAACATTTTAACAACTAATGTGCGAAATTACCTTTATTATGGTATTTTACCTCATATATCAAGAATTCGATGAACTAAAATGTAGAAAGGATAATTTATTGATCATAAGGGATTTTAAGGATGTATTGTTAACCCCCCTCCCCCCAAAAATAAAATTAATAAATACATATTATTACATTATAAACCCCAAAAGATCTTGAATATGTCTTCATTAGAAATTATTAGCCGCTGAAAGTTATATCTGATAACATGCTTGTGTGTGTGTATGTATATATATATATATATATATATCTTTATTATTTCACATTTTTAGTTTCTTTAATAACATATAACACTTGTTCAACTTCCGTAGTAAAATTAACAGATACGATGAAATTTACACTCTAAATTTGGCACTGATTTTTTAAGACTAGATTGCATAAAATATTCATTATTATTTTGAAAATTTTCTCTTTCTTTAGAGTTAGTACAGAAAGATAAGCTTACTAGATAAATCGGAGTTATTAAAAATCACCTTAGGTGTATTATATAAAGTATAGTAGAAAATCATTTAAAAAGATTTTCTTTGCATTATGTATTAAATAATACACTGCATATTCATTTTACTATTATAAAAATATTGCTTTTTTGTTGAAGATAATTTAATTAGCATAATATACCGCATGAATGAGATATAGAATTCAAGAAGTCCCTCTCATTCGGAGTTAACTTTTGAAGTTATTTTTATTTCATTAAACTTATAGCGGATTAATACGGTTTTCTTTTGAATTTCCCAGAATGTATTAAATTCTTCAAGAGCTTCGAAAAATTATTGTACTGTGAAATGTATTTTAGTCTGCTGCTTAGAATACCGTTAACATTTTTGAAAGTTTTAGAATAGTGTCACTATAGATTTGAAAAGAATTTAATCTCAGAATTTAGAGCATAGCAGAATAAATAAATAGAGTTTTAAATGAATTCTTTGCCTCGCACCTACTCTCTCTAAATGAATTTTTTTTGTATTTGTTTCCTTAGACGTATAAGAAAGCCTTCGTCTTAAAAAGCAACCGACACCTTTCTAACACCACAGACACAGAAAGTAGAACAACAGGGGTCATCTTACATGCATCTTTCTAGACCTTCCTTCTGCTTCAACTTTATTTCAATTAAATTAAGTTATTTTTCCTCAACAGGAAACAGTTATAAATAAACTGCTCCTTTGAGTTTACAATAAAACATTTTTGTTCTGGTTTTAACAAAATTAAGTTTATATGGGGAATTAAATAGTTATGGTTGTAGTATCTCCCTTTCAACTACGTTTGTAAAAGGAACGAGTGCTCTCTCAAAACTGCAGTTAATCGGGGAAAATACACTTTCATCATGAAAAGCAATTAAATTTAAAGTTTTTCAAGACATTATTAATAGATTAAATATTTTTTCTTCGCAGTTACACACATCCCTCCAGCTGTCTACTATTCTTACTTGCGTAAATACTATATTCATTCTACTGTGGCTATTTAGTTTTACTTAAATTTCAATTTTGCCTACCGAATCATTACAAAAGGGAATTTTTGACTAGGCGAAAGAACTTTAAATTGATTTTTCTGTACGGTATTATTGCTTACATTATTTTACCTAAGTTGAATTTTGTAATGATCTGTTTATTCGTTCATCTGCAAATCAACAGAAAATCAATAGTATAAACATTTTGGAACCGGGGAACTTTAATATTGAAGTAGTATAAAAGGTCTATTTAAGTAATGATGAACATACGATTTCATATAAATTTACACCACTTCTCTGATTCAAACCGCATTTACTGTGCAATGGCATCTGAATTTTTATTTTTTTCTGAATTTTTGAATTTCTGAAATTCTGAATTTTTTTATTCCAGATATCCCTTTTAAATATAGAAAATTTTCTCTTTCTATAGAGGATTTTTTTTTTGATTAACCGGTATTTATTCTAAAATTATAAAGGTATACATTTAACATTCAGTGTACATTACTGTTCAGCACGCCCTATATCATCAAAGTGGGATTCTCAACATCGTTGCCACCTTATCATTTAGGGGGGAATCAATCTGTTTACGTCTTATTATGATTCAACGTTTCTTTAAGAAATAATTTAAAGATTTTTTTATCGTCATAAAATCCAATCAAACTTCATACAATTAGCTCTCAGCCGAACAATTACATACGATCTGGTGCTTATCATTAAATTACATCGTATTATGATTAAACGTTGGAAAACTTTTGTGTGTGAAAAAGGCTTTTAAATACACTCTATTTGTCCATATTTGTTTTATATATTCAAGAGCCTCGATTTTTTAACAAGGTGACTTTTGCATCAGAGTTTTTAAAAATTGGGAATCAAATGAACACTTATCACAAGTATTTTAATTGCTCAAATTATTATTAATAGAGAAAGTTTATTTTTTATATTTTATTAAAAGCACTATCCCCTCACTGATTCGTTCTTACTTATTCGTTCCTATAGATGATAGGAAGCTTTCAGAACGAACATGTAAAATAATGGAAGAGGAAAAATTTGTTCTGTTCAATACAAACTAGTTCATTGAATGCTTAGGATTTTCATACATTATCTCCTGTTTAAAAATTATTTTATAATTAAAGAGATGAATGTTTATTATTTTACTACAACGACGGTCACTCATGTAGCTCATAAATGTGAGGATGTAACAAGATAGTTCTTGAAACACTCGTAAATATGACTTTCGTCTGTAAATATCACTTTCCAAAAGTTTGATATACACTTTACATTGACTGCATTGTTAGAGCATTTAACACATAAAATTCCCGTCGAAATGGTTTTCTTGTGCCAAATGTTACGGTTTTTTTATATACATTTACTAGGTTTACCAAAATATATACACAATTTAATATAAGTGCATATGTACTTTTACGAAATGTTTAGAGTTCTACAACATGCTCCTTTTATATTTGCCTTGCATCAATTGCTATAACAATATTCCAAAAATGAACGCTATGCTGAACTTGTAGTTGAACTTCGATTCGCATTTAAATAATAGTCTCCTCTAATATTCTTCTCGGAATGCACATCCTTAAGTCATAAGATTGTGTTCGAATAAATGACAAAAGTGGAAGCTTATCTAATTTTTCACGCATGTTAAACCTAAAATTTTAAGCCAGTGGAGGATCCGAAATATTCTTTTATGAAATTTTCTAATTACGACACAGGAGTCTAACCCTTAAAGGATCTGAGGGGGTCATGCCCCCAGGTGTCATAAAAGCCTTCAGCCCTATATTATGACGAAACAAAAGGTGCGCGGTCATCGGCTGGCAGTTGGGTCAAGGAACTCGTGTTGCTTCTCGAGCTGCAAAGAGAGGCTTGCAAAGAATTTCCTCTTTTGACCGATGTTGAGACGGAGGCGGGACACGATGACCGCAGTGGATGACGCTTTGAACTTAGAAGGAAGTTAGATTTTTCCCATCCCGTATTTTTCATTCGTTTTTAAAAGGGACCTTTTTGTTTAAGGTGCTGGATGTTGACGTTCTTTTAAGGTCGGTTCAAAGAGGGACAGAAACTTTGATGGTCGCATATTTTCATCGAATAGGAGGCTTGTATTTTCTAAACTTGGAATTTAGGAAAAGGAAATCTCAGCTTTCCTGAAAAATCAGATTTGAACATTTTCCTTACGGGATGGGATAGCATGGATCCCAAGAATACGGGCCCAAGAATGAATTTTATATATATATGTGTGTGTGTATATATGTATGTATATATATGTATATATATGTATATATATATATATATATATATATATATATATATATATATATATATATATATATATATATATATATATATATATATATATATATATATATATATATATATATATATATATATATATATATGTATATATATATATATATATTATATATATATGTATGTATATATATATATATATATATATATATATATATATATATATATATATATATATATATATATAACCCCCTTAATGGCCGTTCTTAGAAAGGGGATATGAACTTTCCCGTTCTAAATATGGAATCGGAAAAATGGACCCCGTTATTTAAAGGTTAAAGTAGAAACCAGCTTGACGATAAATAATAGAACTTCAATCGGATAAAATAAGATGGGGAAAATATCTAATTCTACCTACTGGAATTTTTTGGCTTGGGATATTTAAATAAAGATGTGACGAAAAAAACTTTGCCCGAAATATTATTTTTATTATTACTGATATTATTTTGTAGTTTTGAGTGAACTCAAATAAATCGATAAAAATTGGTATTGATAAACGAACTTTTAACTTATGTAGCAGCATGTACGTTTATTTCATTTTTTCAATGTATACACGTTAAAAACAAATAAAAATAGTCTGGAAATTTTGAAACCGGGAAATTTGGAAAGGAACCTTTTTATTTCTGCTAAGAGATAGATGTGTACAAATCCCTTGTATGTGATAAAAATGTTGTCAGTAAATATTTAGCAGATATATAATTAGCAGATGTATAATTTTTTTTTTGCAGATATATAATTTTTAGCAGGCTTAGCAGATATATATATTTTTTTTATTTTGAAAATAAAATTTTTAGTCAAAATTTCAAATTGTTCATTTTTTTATGTATAATGATCTTTATATAAAAATTTAAGGATAAAAACATAACGAAAAGCCTTTAAATAGAGAAATAAAATATGTTCTTTGTTGCCTTAAATTAAATTGTAAGTTTAGGTAAAAGAATGAAATGTAATTTATCTTTCTGTTTTGTAATCTTACTCAAAATTTTCCACCCCATAGTGGGATTTTCAAATACGCTGAGAAAATTAGAATAAAGATGGATATTTAGAAACTTAAAATGTAATGAGGATCATAACATCACATTGAATTGCTTGAGAAGAAAGATTAGACGTTCATTAGGAAGATCATAGGCTTGGTGTGGTACCATTTCAGCACATTTTTTCAGAGAGGGGGAGATTTATAGTTCGAATCTACGACCAGTTAGCTGTATTTTAAGATGAATTCAAAGGGAGATAAAACTCGAACAGGGTGTAAAGCTGTTTTAACTTACTATTACAGTTATTCAACTTTTGAATTTCACAGCAATTTACAATACTTCTCGACTCATTGTTTGAGTTATTTACATTGGAAACCCAAACCTGATATCACTGTTATCCTGAAATCCATATTATATGAGTTAGAACTATGGCGATAAAGTTAATCATGATGCAGCAAAGCATACTTTCTTTAATGTATCTGCACGATATACTATAACAAGATCTCTTCCGCGATGTAACTAAATATCCGTTTATTTGACCTTCCTCAATACTTCCGCATGAAGAATATTCCTATGTCTATCTTAAGTATCAAAAATGGGCGTACAGTGACCTTCAGTCCATAAAACCGAAAACCTGGACCTTAGGTAAATACCAACGAATTGAAAATGGTCAGATAGGCAACCAAATGATAGGCAAGTACCCTTCATAAGGTCATCAGTTAGCCCTCTTGATCTTACAGAGCATGTATCCCACACTTGTTTTCCATCCATTCCGTTATAAGAATAACACTTTGGAGCTCTGCCATAATGATACTTCAGAGTGTGCTGGGAATATTCCATTCCAAGAGGAATTAGATGAGTCGCGACCGATAAAAGCAATCTGGAAAAGAAACTGAATTAACTTTCAATGTGTGGTTTGACTTCTTGCTTCACTCGCCATGAAGTTGTTCATAGCCGCAGGCCGTAGTAATAAATGATGCTATATGTATTCTCAGCACAGAAAAGAAAATGTTAAGGATTAATTCATCAGCGTATAAAATGACATTTAATACCCAGATACTGTAATAAAACTTTGATAATGAACGTGATAGAGTGAGAGCATAGAAATTGAATCATCAAATTTCATGCGGATAGGAATAAATCTAAATAAGAAGACAGATATAAGTTTAGTATCTAGAATCCTAGTTTTGAAAAAACTTTGTTTACTGGAAGATAAACATTTAAGGTATGAAGCTTGAACAGAGGACCGTTTCAATAAAGTAGTGAATAAACTGAATACAGAAGGAGAATAATTGCAAAATCCAAATTTCGTTTTCATTCTCTGAAGTTCGTTTCATCTAAGTGCAATCTAAAGGCAGACAAAAGAAAATGATTCTGCAAATTAGAAAACTTTTCATAAAGCATACTAGTTTCAAGTGAACGCAAGTAAAATTGAATTACAACATATGTTATTGAATAAAACTAAATACCTCTTATGTAAGTATTTAATTAGAGAAAATATAACTAACATCTCGCCCATGAAATATTATAAGAATTTTTCTGTTCACTTCAACAAACGTTTCTTTTTACTCCAAATGTTTGGCTTCCAGAGCTCTCTAATTTATGCAATACGTTCAGCTATCTAAAGCATCTGATATGTAAAATCTTTCTTGCCTGAATTGTTGCGATTATATTTATGTTTCAAGACTTCGCACAGTAAATTTGTTTGAGGTAATTATTACAGACGAGATGCAGACACATACTCAGTTTGTGGTTTTATGAATATTTAAAACATTTTTCTGTGGTCTCGAAGATCCGAGAAGATATCCGGTTTTCATTAAGGTTATTTGTGGTTTGCATTAAGGTCACGGGGTTTAGCTTTCGAGAAAAATCGAAATTCGAAGGTAACCGCTACTGAAATTTTCAAAAAGTTAATAAATGAATCTTTTGAACTATATCTTCTGCATTAAATGTTTGTGGATTACTACTCCCTCTGAAATTTACGTATTACGTAGAGGGTTTTTTTTTAGGACCCGATAATTTTTATACACTATACCACAATTCTACCGATATTGCGAAGAACAAAATCTTTTGTTTGTCATAACATGAAAAAATACTGTGATTGGCAGAACTTAATAAGCTCTAACTGTATATTCAATGCAGGACATAACCGTGAAGGTTAAATTTGGTTAATCTAAACTAATAAGATACCTTAAAGAAGAAATATGGAAGATGTAACTTCATTACTTGCATACATAATACATTAACTAATATTAATAAAACTGTGACGAAATGTTGAAAACTATTCTTCTTAGACCTGTACTTTATTAATTTCTAAACTAATGTTGCATTTAATGCTCCTATGAAAAGACTCTGGAGGTGAAAAACATGTGCTGGAGTATAAAAAAAAGGTGTAAAAAATGTGTCATAATCTTTATGTATGAGAAATTAAGTGTCAAGTCCTTTGAGAAACATGAAAATCTGATTATCTGTATTTCAGTTAAAGACGAGGTTTTTTCCCATTAATTTAGAAGGGAATATACTTTTAACTCCCTTTACAAAGATTCATTCATATTTGTACTTTTCCATCTCATAAATATTCCCGAAAAATAATAAATATATTTTTAATAGAAATCTTGTAACGTCCGTCTGCAGGAACGGTATTCGATTTTGAACTTTATACTTTGACTTTATACTTTGAAAATATAATTTTTAACTTATTGTTCTGACCACCAAGCTTACATTCATTCGTTGTGCAAATTATATTTGCAGTTATTTACACGCTTTAAAGAAAGACATTCTATATCATTTTTTGTGTTTGTTTGTTATTTAATATTTGAAATAGAAAAAAAATTCTACTTAAAAAATATGTAAGTACATCTCAGTAAACATGTAGTTCCACTTTAATTTTCTTCGTTTAAAACACTTTTAAATAGGTATATCAGTTGTATAAGTTTAGGTATATCAGTTGTATAAGTATATGTAAGCAAGCGTGAAAAGACAAAGCATTGTAAAACATCACCATTATTTTTTTTCTTTTTGCCTTGACTGGAGAACACCAAAAAAAACCCGATTAAACTTCCCTGATACTTGCTTCAGTTACTTCAAATTTTGCTCAAGGACGGAACGCCTACCCCCCAAAATTAAAAAGTAAACTGAAATTGTGAACTGCGTATTTGTTCAGAGCCCTGTAATTACTGTCTGAGAATGAATACTTTGTTATCAACGTAAAGTTTGTATAAAAAGAATCAGCAGCTAGAGGCTATTTTTCTACTAAAGTCATTGTAAGGTGGGGAAATAATGTCTAAAATGCGGTGGCAATAAACAGCTGAAACAAGTCGTAAAAAAGTTAATTTAATTGATTTTTTATTTTTTTTCTTCTTCGGTATGAAGTTTACTTGAGGTTACAGTAGATAATCAATTATTTATTTTCCTAAAGAGAAACGCCTTCGATATTTCAATTTTCACTGTACAATTATGTTCTCTCTCACAGTATATTAACATTCTGTTAGATCCACAATCTAGAAAGTAGTAAACGGGAAATCGCTAATTTTTGATGACTACCGTATTTACTCGTGTATAGGCCACGTGCGCATATAAGCCGCACCTGAATTTTGAGACAACATTTGGGGAAATTGTTTTCTTAATTCCGTTGTAGACTCAAAGTAGCATCGTTCTGCGAAATGTAGCAATGTCGTAAATTCCTTAGAAGTCAATGCTCGCCTAATATTATCAGGTACAGCCTTAGCTGAGGGTGGTGAAACTACAGTGTCAAAAAGATGATTATAGATATACTAGTTCAGTTAGGAATTATTTCTCACGAAGACAAACTCTTGGGACTCGAAAGAGTCTTATTAAATAGTCCTAAGGTATAATATATACAAACAATAATATTTACACACTGAATTGCCTTGGGTATGATACGGTGTAATAGATTGTAAGATATATGGATACTAAGTTTTATGGTAGTAAAGTGTTCGAAACTAAAGGATGTTTACTGTATTTAATTTTAAAATCCCGTGTACAAGCCGCACCCCATTTTTATCGACTTATTTTATGGAATAAACGTGCGGCCTATACACGCGTAAGTGCAGTATATTTATTGAATCAAACAATCTGACTATATTTATTGAATCAAGTTTCAAAAGCATTGTATACCAGACAGTTGTGAGGTTTTGATATGCTGTAATTCTTTAAAAGAATAAAGATAGATACTTTTAAAATGGCTCAATAAGTCCTCAAATTAAACGGTTGGTTTCGATCACTATGGTCAACTTTTATTAAGGGATCCAGAACACAAAATTGTTCGAATTTTCGAAAAAAAAATATTGCATCAACAATTTTTGTGTTCTTTTACGCTTAAAATGACGTTTAAATCATGTTTCTATCTTAATTAGAACAGGAGAAATTATTATTTTTTTTGCAACGTCCTAATAGTAGCCAATCGTTGTTTAAACCTGTAAGTGCGTTTGTTTAAACCTGTAACTGCATGATGGGCTTTTTCTCCATTTCTCGTCTTTAAATTGTTATAAGTCAAGAACCGTTAAAGATAAATTGTTGAAACTTGGAACATGTCTTTTTCAACTATTTTACTTTAATTTTGATTCAGCAAATTTGAAAAAAACATTTACTTTTGAAAATATGATTTTTTAAAAATATGTTACATCATTTTTTTTGTAATTTTTAATATAAATATTTTTAATATTTTAAAAATTAATACTTAAAAAAAAGCTGAATCAAAATTAAAACTTATATATTTCTGTTGAATTAAATGAAAAAGAATTGAAATTCGACAAATAATATTTCGAGTTATAACAATTTTAAATTGCCCCACTTAATTTTTAATTTTTAAATTTAAAAATTTTTTAAAAACATTTTGAGAAGTTTTATGAAGTGATTTTGTTTACAAATTATATAGTTAACCATCACAAAAAAATCAAAATTTTAACTCAATAAATAATTTTTTTTTAATGTGTCCCGGACACCTTTAACAGACCGAACTTACTGTTTAACGTCGATTCCGAACCGTGGTAAACACTCACCATGCCAACCGCAGGACTCGAACCCGCACACTCTGGAACTGAAGGCCAACGCCGTAGCCATTCCAGAATTATTCCACCCAAAATGACAATTGTAAATTAAAATGAATCGTTAACCTAATATTTGTCACAGGAACGGGGCTAAGGGAAAAAGATTTTGGCAAATAATTTTCAACTTAGTTGCTCCTCATTTTAGTTTTGTTTGCCGTTGATTTTATGAATACTTAACCGATATAAAATTTTCAGTTATTTATATACAGTATAAGGGGTCAGAAACCCATGTTTAATTTTAACTAATTCATATTTAAATTTTTAAAGATTTTTCTTCACGTTTCTTGCTGTATCATGCTCTTCCTGTTATGCCGTCAAGTAATCTGAGTTGCTTGTGAAATCTTCTTTCAAAAATTTGTTTTTCCTAGGAGAACTGAATAAAAATCCTAACATTACTTTCTTTCCTCTGGTAAACATCTCATCTGAATATTTATTCAATTACCACTTCAAATAACATACTCATTTTCATGTACAGCATTTCATTCCGTACATCATTATTTCTACTGCATTCAAAAACAATTTGAACACACTCATGCGAATAAATAACTGATGAGACATTAATACAATTTCTAGTATTCTTAGCCACCCGACGTTTTAGTATCAATGATATTCTTTCTGGATTGCAAATTGCGTTATTAATATATAGCATCTCTGGTACAAGAAACTTAAGTAAAAATGTGACTATTAATTAACCAAAAAGCGTTATTTGCAGTGAACAACATCATAAAATCTTCTACACCTGACCTTTTATTTCGGCTTATCGATTTTTTTTATTAGCTGCAATTAGAATTTTCTATTTAAATAAAAGTTTTTGATGCAATATTGACTTTTCTCAAACAGATTTCACGACACCACTACCATTTCCGATACTTTTGGTAATATTACATTCACTGCAGATAAGATGTTTTCATCATTGATATTACACGTAAGTGTAGAAAAACATTTAATTAATGTTCCCGATGGCAGGGAATTAACCATAATGTCATTAATCTTGGATAACTCCCACCTTCAAAATCAATTCATGGACAAATAAGTGTTAATATGTTAACCCAAAATTATGTAACCTACACAAGGGGTATGATCGAGTGCAATGCACACTAAAGAAAGAAAAAGCAAACAAACCTCTAATGCATATCATCCGACAAATTTTAAAAGATTGATCTATCATCTAACAGGTTCACCTACTAGCGGTGAATAGAGAATACGTTTTCTCCCTAATCTGATGTAAAACTATAAATATCTGTCTGAATTATAGTGTCATTTTGCCCTTCAGTAAAGATATGACAAGATGCTATTAGAAAAAATGGAATGTTTTCAGTATAAATTAATAATTTATTTACTAGTTTCGTCTGGTATATTTTACTTAATAAACCCTTAAACAATTTCAATCTTTTAATAAGTGTCCTCTCCCAGACAAGGTTACGTTTTACTTAGAAAGTAATGAAGATGTGAGTGTCCTTAGTTTTTTCTGACATATAAAAAATAGCAAAATAAAATTACCTTTTTAGGTTAGGATTTAAATCGGAAAATAATTTCCAAGTGGTCCCTTTGACCTAATATTTTGTGAATTATAGTATTTATAATGAATATATTGTGAATATATAATGAATATTCACAATACTTCACAATATATTTATAATGAATATATTGTGAATTATAGTATTTATTGTGAATTATAGTATTTGAATTATAGACAAGGTTACGTTTTACTTAGAAAGTAATGAAGATGTGAGTGTCCTTAGTTTTTTCTGACATATAAAAAATAGCAAAATAAAATTACCTTTTTAGGTTAGGATTTAAATCGGAAAATCATTTCCAAGTGGTCCCTTTGATCTAATATTTTGTGAACTATAGTATTTCATTATGAATTATTTTCACAGTTCAGAAGTAATTCTGATGAATTCTTTTTACAGATATTTGACTATTCGGATTTGTCTCAAGCTCAGAACCTTCTACAGTCAGAGCCTGCACCTAGCCGTCCAGCTAGTTCTCACTCTGGATCCTCCAGGAGATCATGGCACGAATATGGACGAAATTCAGAATCAGACAAAGTGCAGATTCCAAAGCTGTAAGCCCTATTTTATAATTTTTGCCTTTTCAATATTTCATCATATTACATTTTCTGCAGTCAATAGGAAATGGAACAAGCTGTCTACTAATGCAACATACTGCGATGCTTTAATATCAAGAATACTTTTTTAACAAAAAAATTAATAGTTTTAAACATTACTTTTAAACTTTGCCATTTTTAAGTGTTAGAGGGGGATTAACTTGAATAGATAGCATTTTTCTTTTAGTTTATATTGTTAAGTTTACTTTAATAAACAGACTTCAGCTGCAAAATTCTTTTCAAGAATTAGTTTTTTTAAAAAAATTTCTCGTATTAGCTTGTTTTATGGTATTAATACACTCTAAAAGCACTAATACTGTTGTGGGAGAAAATTATAAATATATACTAATCTCAAAGAGCTGCTATACGGGAATTTTAAATTTCGATGTCACCCCTTTCAACATTCCTCAATTACATTTTTAATTATTAAATTTATACAACTGATAAATGCGTTACTTAAAATTTAGTATATAATTTAAGTTCGATATAAAACCTTTAAACAATAATTTAAAGTTTTAAATATGTAATCGAAACATTCGTCAAGAATAAGGAGAAAAATTTGCTCTGTTTAGAGAATTCGGGAAACTATAGTTTTTTTCGACTTTCAAAAAAGTAAAACCCGTACTTTCGATTTTTAATGAAAAGCGAATTAAAGTTATATTAAATTTTTTGCAAGCCGAATAGGAATCTTTTTTGACATAGATTCACGGACTTCTCTCTTTTTCTTTTTTTTCTGTTTAATTAGCTTCAACCTAATGCTTCATTATAAAGTAAGAACAAAAGATTAAAGGAGGAAAAATAAGCATTTTTGATTTTTGAGGAATAGTGGATTATAGGTACATTAACTAACATTTTTTAACTTGCCATCTTTATTGAAATAGATACATGGACTTCTGCTCTTCCCTTTTATTTGTATTCAAGGATTTTCAACATGTACTAAACTAAGCAAATGTGATAAATAGTGAACAAATAAGTTTTCAAGTCAAATAGTTTTGCTTTTTCAATAATAAAGAAATAACTGCCCTAGAATAAATAAAAAGTTTCTTTAAAATAAATAGATATGAAGTAAAAATCTAAGAATTTTGAGAATTAACTAAGTTTCAGACATAAAGGATAATTTAAATTTTTTTAAGATCGCTTTTATGTTTATAGGATATTGATTTAAGTATTTTTTTCATTACTTACAGTACTGAGGAGGAAGACCTATCACATAACATTTAATTCTTAAATTTAGTACCTTAAAGTAATCACCCACAGTCTAGTCTTTAATGAAATAGCAAAAGTTATCTTCTTACTCAGTCAGTACTAAACAAATACTTAATGTTTCAACACTTGAATTTTTAAAACTTTTACTGCAGCTTGTTCCCTAGATGGCTTTTCGAAAACATCCTCTTGTGTACTCCTAACTGCTATACGATTTTATTCTGCTATCAGTCGCCATTCATATTACGAAATTTATAATATTATTACACAGGTTTATATTCCTTTGGATATAAGAGATTTTTAGATACATGCCTGTCTGTTAAGAGTAAATTAAGGAAAAATAAATAATTTTTGTGAAATATATTAAATTGAAAGGCCATTCTGACTTTGAGTAGTAAGATTTTTATATAGAATGGATGAAATGCTTCAACTCAAAAGGAGAAAGGATGAACCATGTGTTTCCATTCTTCACATTTCAGCTTGGAAAGATGATGTAGAGCTTTATTTTCGTTCGGCTTAAAATTAACTATACAATTGAAGTTATTTATGAGTACTGAGCTTTTCTTTAATTCGAGAAATTGGTGTCAGTAAGAGGACCAAAATGTCAAAGATGATCACTTACTTTTAACTAGTTCATTAGCCGTTAGTTTTAAAATCAAAAGTAGGTGTCAGAAAACTAGTTGTTTCTTCTTATTTCATGATCTGAATCTTATAAAGTTAACCTATATTGCCATTCTGTTTCAATATTGAGACGTATAAAACATTAGAGGTAACATGTGACTATAATGCAGCAGAATATTGTTTAACTTAGAAAGGTATAACCTGTGATTGAATCCTTTTAAAAGGAGATCCCTTTGAAAGAAAATCTTGTATTTTCTGAGTAAGAGTCGGAAAATGAAAGATGTAAAGCAACGTATCCCAGTCATTCGTTCGAAACTAAACACATCTCTGAATGTTGAATGAGATAACTTTTCACTTGTCACTGAGGTTACGTGTAATGACATTTCTCTCTCTGTTTGGTGTATAATCAAAAAGAATATCGTGGGATATGTGTTATTTAATATCATTCATAAAAACGATCCTAACCGCTCCCACAATATTATTCCAACACCATGAAACAATGGTACACGCAGGGGACCCAATTTTATACACCCACACTTGTACATTCACGGCTCAATAGTCTTACCATTGTTCAAGAAGTGCTCGTGAGTTCACAATTTGGCCCGGCCGCCTGGTTATTTTGAATATAACGGCAAGAAAAAGTTAGTTTTGCAACTTTATACAGTGTGATAATGTGGATGTTTTGCCGTGACTATGCGGTTTTTATTTTGCGGGCAACAGTATGGTAGGTAACACCCTAGCTGTTGTGCGGATGGAGGCGATATATGCCCTTCAGAATGTTATTCTGTGTTTGTGGAACACAAGGTATTATTATTGTAATAAATTTCTGTTTCTAATACGAGATTCTTCGAGATATATCTGGGTTTTATGTTGAAATTATGATATTGAAATATATCAGTGTATTACTTCTTTTGTTACAAGACGGGCGTTTCTAATACATAGTATTAGGTATATAATAGCTATATTTCAGTATGAAGTTTCTATGAAATGAATATATTTTAAATGATAGGTCCAATGTAGTGCGCTAATGGAAAAATCACAAAAAGTAAACAGTATCCTTCTATAAACTGCGTATGGTACTTTAATAGAATATTTAGAGATCGTCAAAATGAACTACTATACCTAAAGTTAATTTTCCCCGCTTTAACAACAAAAAACATTTTAAGAAATCTCAAGAGTACAATTTCTACATGTATTCTCAATATGTTGTAATTATCCAAATCAGAAGCCTTAATATTCGTGCTTACAAAACAGTGCAGAGAAAAAGAGTTTTCCTACACTGAAATACTCAGAGGGAGCCTGAAATATCTTTAAAGGGAATTCTGGCATCAGAGTTGATCTGAAGGAACCTTCTTTACGTTAAGAAAATTAAATATTACTTAATACTGTCACAGCATTATTATCTATTCAGACACAGAATATTTTTAAAATTAAAAATGAAGTACTTAAATTAAACTCTCTTGTTTCTTACAGAAATAGGAAGCGTCTATTAAAACATTTCCTACAGAGCAATTTTCTATTCGCTAAAATAAATGTGAAATTTCGTAGCCGAAATACTTTAAAAATTTAGGATTGATTATTTAATACTATAAGTGAGTCACACAAATTTGTATAAAATACCTTTTTTTCTCTGAAAGTAGACAATTATAATGCCTTAGTTTTTAAAGATAATTTAAATTTGCTTTAAGGGAACAAGGGACCTTCAATCTCGTTCTTCTTTAATTTTCAATATTTTACTCTATATACACCATGAGTATAATAAGTATTCTTTTCTACTACATTGAAGATGCTTAAAATCCACAAATAAGTATTTTATGAAGGAATAAGACCTGGTTATCAAAAAATTCTTCAAAAATTCTAGAACGTTTCAAAAGGCTCTATGCGTATTCATTTTCCGCTGATAGCTTCCAAATTTCTCAGAATTGTTAATTGAAGTGTTTGTCACAAAACTGTGCATAATTCTTTGAAATCACAAATATTTTTCAAATTTATAGACCATAAAATAAAGTAAAAATCAAGTAAAAACATAAAATAAAGTAAAAAACATAAAAATAGCAGGCAGAACGGAAAAAAATATTTAAAACTTTTAGATTCATACAAAAAACATGCACATTTGTATTTATATACATTTGGTAAACGTATAATACAAAATTTAAGGATTTTAATTAATACAGAATGCGCATAGGGCATTTTGAAAAACGTTAGCATTTTTGAAAAGTTTTTGAAAATCAGGCATCATTCTGCCAAAAATTCCTTATTTTGAATTTTAAGGGTTTTCAATGTAGTAAGAAAGAAAATTAATTATTCTCATTTTGTATATCGAGTTAAATATTGTAAATTGAAAAATTTGAATTTGATGGTCCCTTGTCCCCTTAAATTCAATAATCGTTTATTTTTCTATTTTTCACATACTCCAATGGGCCCGATGGGGTCCGAGATAGTACTGATGCCTTCATAGGGAGTTCCCCAATTCTTCACTTACTCATACCTTTTCAACATGAGCTCTAGTGATCATTTTATGATAAATTTTCTTCCAATGCGGCAGACACTTATCCTGGGGACTTTTAGACTTTTCAAACTTCGACTTTGGTCATCTGCTTGATAAGTGGAACAACGTCCTATAGGTAAAGTAACCTTTCTTCCTATAGTGGAATAGTAAGAGAACAGTTATGGCTTAGCCAGAAGTACTTGTGTAACATAACCGATATATTTTTAATCCATTACTCGAAAGCACTTTATCAGAATTGTTTTACGAATATCCAGATACAGCTAACATAGTTCGGAGGTTTGAAGATGCAACTATGTGATATTGCACTGTATTCATTTGATTGTTTAGGAGATTTTAAACAGTTACTGTGATAGTAATTTACGTTTATTTGAAAACTATTTACAATTTGAAGGAAGAATGTAATAGCTAGATAAGTGGTATAATAACAGATGTTGCACTTCTGAAAATAAATGTGACTTCATTAAAATGCACGCATCTTGTATGATACTGTGAGGGAATAATGTTTACAAAACCTAAAGGAATCGTTACGGAAATTAAAAGAGAAAGAAAAGGCTCGATCATAGAAATTCCTGATGGTACTTAAACCTAGTAAAAGCATACAATTTAGTTAAAAACAGCTTAAACTTATTTTTGATATAAACAATTGTATTCGTTTTCTAAATATTTTTTCATTTCATGTTTTAAATTATTTCCAAGCGATAAGTTGTCGAATAGAAATATTAAAAAAACCATGCTCAGCCCACAGACGATCATGACGATATGAGTATATGTGGTTCTTCAAAAACATAATTGATTTGCTTGATTTGATAAATAAATATTTCTTAAGTCATTAAAACTTCATGTAACACACACCCTAGTATGAGGGGTCACCTATGCACAGATAGGCCCTTATTCGTAAATTACAGAATTTAGCATTTTGGTCTTTTTTAAACATTATTTTTGTAATTACGATAGGGACATGCAGCCTCATCCTTATACTTCTAGCTGAAACAGAAATAACATTCATATGTTCGCAAGACCATCACTTTCTTTTTACTCAAGAATTCTATTGTAAATAGTGCTTTCTCCACCTATTTGAGGGACGTAACTCTTCTCAGATACATTCTTTTCGGCCCCAAAATTTCTGCCATTGTTGGAAGACATGAGGTATTTGCATATTTCTTCTATGTTTCGAAGATGGTTGCGCATGCTCTTATTCGCTGCATTTTCTTTACATCCGAATTTCAGGTCCACCCTCAACCATAGAATTCCCAGGGTGGAACGTTTTGAGCCATTTAACGCCCTTTGCAGAAAGAAGCATGATACTGCAAAAAAACGTCTGGTCAATTCTTTGTGAAGACATTTTGTTTTGGAGAAAGTTAATATTGAGGGTTTGACCCAGTTCGAGTGCCATTGCTTTTGATGGCGAAATAAAATTTGTCTAGGTTCTATCTTTTGTACTCTTCTTGGGGTAGCCACGAGTATTTACGCCTTACTACTGAATCATAACACTATTGATTAGAAAAGGGAGACTCAGATCTGCCTCCGGAGCAAATATCACAGTTGGTTCAACCTCATTGTAGTGTTGGAATGTTAATACAAAATTGCTAACCTAAAACTCTAATTACTTGTATTATTTACATCGATTAAGGAAGCGATGGAATAATTGAAAGTTTTACGTAAAAAGTTTTAAGTAAAATGTTGCTGAAATGTTAAGTTGCATTCCTCTAGTCCAAAAAATTCTCAATTTTTTGTGTGAAATATTATTTCACTCAAGGGTTGAATAATCTTATATTGGAATAGTTATATTGTTCATTAAGAAAAGGTTTATCCCGGGTGTCTGATAGTATGTAATTTCTTTTCAGAGATATTATAGAATTTCTAATTACTACATGATCATTCATATGTACTGAGAAAGAATGACAACTATATGATTACCATGATAGTTCTTTATCGAGAAATCTGATATCGTGAATCACGAACAATATTGATGATTACTAAAGACGGATTAGAGTGTAATTTTTTGATAGTGTAATAATCTGTGATATATCATGTGTGAAGAACAACACACTTTTTTTTCCTAACAAAGCGCTTACAAGCATTTGTTTCCTCCTGTTTAGACGTATAATTGCATTTTATATATCTACGAGATATATTACTTTTCTCCGTCTGTCTTTCTTTTATATAGAAGAATGTGCCTTCTTTGTATCTACCCTCCTACCCTATCTCTCCCATACATATATAAAAACAAACAAAAACATAAACACATCGCACGTTAGTGGTTATGCATAAAAATACTTTGGCTAGTATGTATTAATAAAAATAAACAGCTTTCATTTAGTAATAGACTTTGATACGCTGATAAAGCTAATGACAGTTAAAATTTCATCTTAAATGAAGTAATTAATGTTCACAAATAGTCTTTAAGGTGCTAAACATGCATAGAAGTACTTCCTTGGTAATTCATTAGATACTAAACTACCATATCGTCAACTTAATACACTATTCCTGCATTGTAACGTTTACACCTTTCTCGAAATTCTCATACACTTTTTGTCTCTTGATCCCTCAGAATGTCCTAGAATAGAAAATATTTATTAGCAAAAGTTCTTTCTTAATTTCACAATATTAAAATTTAAGAATATAATAGCGTTAAATCATAGTTTTAGGATTTCTATTATTTTAGTATAATTTAATCATTAGCACAGTAATAAATGAAATTTTCTTTGGAAGAATAACAAAAATTCTATTTTCACAGAGAAGTGAGGATAATTTATTTTGCATGGAAATTGAAAAGCCAAAGTACACTGTTTCAAATATTTTTCCAGTGTATTTATTGAAAATTTTCTAACATTAATTAATTCTTCAAACGTTTCGAAACTACTACGCTTTTCTGATCAATACTATAATTAATATTAGACAGAAATATACATGTGTACATCTCAGTGTTAAATTGATAATATTTTAGTTAATATTTGAAATTCCCTTCTTGGTCATATATACCTTGGGATTATTCTTATCAATCTCCCCTTTCAATAGATAGCATATACTGCAAAAAGATAGAACTATGCTTCTAACTTCATTCCTAATAGATTAATATCAATAACAAATATTTACAAAAATATTTCATAATAGTAAATGGTACATTTCTTTTAACATTTTTTCCAATAAAATAATTAATCCAGCTCCTTTCAAAGTAGCAGGAGCTGCTTTTTAAGGGATTTTTTTTCATTTCAAAAGGATATAATTTACATAATAATCAGTGTAAAATATATTTTAATTAATGCTTTATAATTAAAACCAGTTTAAACAAAAATGGGTGTGAAATCTCTTTTATAGCCGTAAATTTAAGCGAGTAGATTGAATAAAGACAGAGTGTTCTACTTTTACAACCAATATTGTTCAGTTGCAAAGATAAAACGTCTAATTGTTGATGGATTTAGAAGAAACGAAAGCTCTTCTTTAAGCTTTTTATTTTCTTAGCTATGTGTTCTCAGAAAGGGATGTTCATTCTTTGAATCAGTCCCACGCAGAAGTTACAGATTTTCCTCCTTGTCATGTCATATAAACCTCAGACTCCATTCTTATTCAAATCTTGTCTCGATTAAGCCACTATGACAGTCTTGAAAAGAAATACCTTTCCGTGAAAAGACGATCTGATTATGCAGAGTGTCACTTTTAATTCAAAGAAAGAAAATAATTACGGACCTTAATGTATGCTACCGGATAGCTATTTCCCTTTGTCCGTTTTCAGTTTTAAAGTTTTTATCAGTTTTAAAATTTTATCATATACGGAAGAAGCTTCGTTTATTTAAACCAGCTACAATCTTGAGAATTCTAGGTAATGAATAAATGTTTATAGGGGGTTACAAACCCTTACATACATATTAGTAACGAATTTAGATTGACGTGTAAAAGCGAAATTTTAGAAATCTAAATATTTCTTCCTTAATCCAACAGAAGTATTATAAATGTATATTTTCGCTCCAGATTTATTTCAACTCCTCAAAATGCAATTTTTAGAACATATCTGATAAGATATCCATTATTTGCTTGTACAAACTGGTATTAAAATAGAAACATATCACACTAATGTACTGACAACAAATATTTCCTAACGAAGAGTAGAGTCAATGTAGAAAATGCGGCTCAACATTAAATCTGTGTAAGAAGGAAATTTTTTTTCCTGTCTTTTATGTTTAAATACCTCCTATAACTTATAATACCAAAGAACAGTCATTACTTAAATATAAAAGGAAGATAAGTAAATATAATGAAATAGTTTCAAGTCTGTGGGTAATAATACAATAGCTCACATAGCGTTACGTTCTTGCTTCTTGTAACTGTGAATTACAGTGACTACTAGAATAATTTTCCTAAAACACAATAAAAATGGTCTGTATATTTATATAGATATACTAAACAATTATCGGTTTATGTATTTATACTAGGGACTGTTACAAATGCGAATTAGATGATTGAACAAATCATTTTTGGGAGACAAACTGTAGTAAAAATAAATCTTTTTACCTTTTTATCTATATTTGTGTCTGGTATTATACATTTTCTTTTCAAAACTTTATACATCTATCAAATTTTACAAAATTTTCAATAAATTTGCCATAAATATCAGTATATAAGAGTCAAGAGGACACAATATTTTAGGCCGTTTAAAATGTTTGTTAACTTAAAGAATTTATTATATTTTAAAAATTTTTGCTCTTGAGAGATTTTTAATTATAAAATTTTAAGATCACATTACCCCGGTAAAAGTTACATTTTCTTGTGGTATAAAAAATGACCAGGTCAGGAAATTAAGTATCCAGAGAGCAAAGAAATATTTATGGCCCGGTGATAAAATAAAAACCTCACATTGAGTAAATGAAAGGTTACTTTACGCCCTAAAATCAAACTGAAATATAGCAAAGCCATGAAACCAGGATACATGGTAATATATGGAAAACAGCATAGAATTTGTTAAGATGAGATGTAATACATAAAAAATAAATATTTCCGCTTTTTCTTTATAAGGAGAAATGATTCACGAAAGGTTTTGCCCTTTGTATTATTATTCAAACATCGATTCAAAGTTTTTTAGGGAAGGACAGACATTCTAATTTATTCACTGCTATAAAATGCCATGATATATAGCCCATGATATCACGAAAGCTACTGCATTCGTTTTCACTATCCAAATTTTCAGTGAAAATAGTTCGATAAATTTTTTCTTCGAGCGATGTGATTTCAAGAATGTAATTTACAATTTGGGAATTTTTTTTCCGATCTATTGGTTCTATATTTCTAACAATGTCCTTGATTATATGACGTTTGCATTCTAATACATGGTAAAAAGAATGAATGTTTTTAAACATTATAATTTTTTGTATAAATAATCTGATAATCGTTATCCTTTGTTAAATCACAACCTTCTAAGGATTTCAGTTCTCATGGGGATAGTTAAAATGATTGATTATTAGTGAAGAGCTTAAGACACTATGTACATTATAAATTACAAATTTTGCTAGAAAATATACTCTAAGCGATTTGTGGCTTCCGTTTCTGTCTTTAGTTAATTTCACAGATCCTTCACGACTTTAGAGGCCCTATTATCACTCAAGTTGTTCTAGTAATATCTGTCAAAAAGGTATTTTTATTAAATATTTTGTGCACTGGTACACTAAGTTGAATCAAAAGAAAACTTTTCTCGAATGTCAAATTTCATTAACTGAATATTACCCTTAGTTTTAATGCCCTAATTTTAACAAACGTTGCATATATTTGTATATATAATAATTAAAGATACTCAAACACATATATGTATATACATTGTAATTAAAACTTAACAATGCTATTTAATAATAAACGCATATTTTATGAAGATTCGTGTACTGAAGACGTACATCGTTGGGTGTGGGAGTAGTAAAATCATGTATTCGTAATACTGTTTGTAAAATGACATCTTGATATTCCAATCGCTTTTAGATATGCACATGGGGTAAAGTGAAACGGGTATAAATTGTTATACATTGTATTGATGATGTCCTATATGCCTCGCATAATTAATTCGAATTTTACTGAGAGAGATCCTCTGTTGCACACAAAGTATTGCTAAATTTTATTCGTTAAACTATCTTCTTCTGAAACTATCAAAATTAACATATTAGGAAATGGTGTTATAAATATTGTAAATAATTATCCACGATATTTGTTATTCAAGGATTACATTTCTAAAATGAGCATTAAATATATTAATTTTGTTTATGCTGTTTTGGGTGCCATGTTTCTTTACTTCAAAACCGTCTTTTAAGTAATGTTATAAGTGATTGAGGATATCGTAGCGCATCTGTAAAGTCTCTCAAAATTAGTCTTTAATTTTTTGTAAGGTATTGTCATTTCTAGTAAATTAATAAGACCGCGTTAGTTTCCAAACTAAACCTGATTTCATCTTCCAGTACATAACATGATTAATACGTCTTCATTACTGTTACAACCGGATTTAATTTCAATTAATACCTTAGTGATTCAGAATCATGATAGAAATTTTACATTAACAGTCACTTTTTTAAATAGCTTTCAATCTTATCACTGTACACTTCTACGAACCTTTTTAAAGCATATGCACCATGATGGAGTGATTTCTCGAACAGAATGAGTGAAAGCATTTCAGGTACTGTTTGATGTTATCTTTTCTAGAACGGATGACTTTAAGATGATAGCATCACATGGTGCGTAGAATGTTTTCACTCACGCATATGCAATCAACCTGGGGATTTGTACGAGTCAGACGTGCTATCTTGCTTAAGGGCTTAACAAAAAACCGCAGAGCAACTTGTCCTTGGTGGACAAGATAAATTGAAATTACTGATTCGATATGACGCTTCGATGATTAACTTCCCATCGACAGCAACTTTATCTTAAGGCGTTGGCCTAGTATGTTGAAAAGTTTCAAAAAATTATGTCATCCCAGAGAGTTACATCACCGAATTTTCTCTAGTGTCTGAGAAAGAACTATATCCTAACAACTCGGGAACCCCAAAAAAATCTGACCTCTTTTTATACGTTCAGTTTTATTTTTATTTATAAATTCTGGCCACAAAAGCTACATCTCAGTATTTAGAATACAGGAGAAAAAGAGAAATTGTAGGAAAATTAATTCAAACGCATTTAACTCTTCTTATATTTTATACTAGCTGAAAACCCGCACTTCGCTACGGAGCACATTCAAATTAAATACAACGGTCAATGTATGCAATTAATACCAAAAAATTAAATATATATACATATATATATATATATATATATATATATATATATATATATATATATATATATATATATATATATATATATATAATAAATACGACGATCAATGTATTCAATTGATGTAAATATATATATATATATTTATAAAAAAATCGCAAGGTATATTTTTATAGACAAAACAATGTAGAAGAAAATATTAAAATTAAATGTAATAGGACATACAAAAGAATATAGTACAGTTAATATAGTACAGTTTGAGGAACATAATATTTTTTATTGTATTTTAATATTTTTTTGGATACTGTCCAATCTTCTGCCGCATTAGCAAGAAAAGAAAATATTTTTTTTTGTCTATTTAGTTGTTATGCACGTGACGATAAATTTATTTAAAGTACCAGTAAAAGAAATCACGTGATCAGCATTTAATAGATTAAATTATAAAAATTAATCTTTAAAAATTTACCAAAAATTAGGAAATGGAGGTAAAGATTTGAAAAATATTTTATTTTAAAGGAAATTTTATGATCTTTCTCGTAATATAAATTTTATAAACCTCAGTTTATTATTTTAAATGCAAACTTTAAAGAATGTTACAAAAACAGCTTAAAAATTTAATTTAAAAAAATCTTAGAAGAATTTTTCAAAAATCTTTCTTAGTGCACCCCTACACTATAAGAAAAATCGTCATGCAAAATTTCAGCCCTTTAAGTCCAGCGGTTTGGTCTGTGCGTTGTATGTCAGTAAGTCAGTCAGTGAGTCAGTCACGGAACTGTTTTATATATATAGATTAAAAAAGCACATATTTCGTTTTAGTCTTAACTAACACGTTTTCTGTGTCAACATCCGCTGGTCATTTTTATTTCTTTTTGTGTACTTGATTATTATTGTTATGAATATCTCCAGGATTCATACATTTTAAGAAAAGGGTATAAAGGTCTTAAATGTTTCAATTCAAGTAATATTCTAACTCCATCCTCCTTTCCAACTAAAAACGAATAAAATCAAGACACAAGAAGGAAAAGTGCGCAGAAGTATTGAAGCACATTAATAAAATCTAAAGATAGCTTTTAGGAGATCCGATTCAAACACATCTAAATCCTCTTTATCCCATGTTTAAAAACAATTTTTAAGTCCTAATTAACCCATTTTCTGTGTAAGTTTCCGCTGATAGTTTTCATTTCTCTTTATGTACCTAATATTTGTCTTTTTGAGTAACTCGTGGTTTTGTACATTCAACAAATCTTAAAATTTTTAATTGAAATAATATTCTTATCCCCCTTTCGTTTTCCAACTACAGCCAAGCAAAATTAAGATGGGAGAAGAAAAAAATGCAAAGAAATATTATAAGTCCGTTAATACAATCCACTTCCAGACATTTTTGAATAAGTTTTTCATTCTTTTCTATAAATGTATTTTCTGTACAATTAAAAAAAATTACATTGGTATTAAGTTTTGATACATACAAATTGGAGCGTAATTTTAGAGAAACATGTGTGTTCAGTTTACTCTAACAATTTCAGCACTAGTGTAAGGATTTATCAAAAACCTTCTTAAAAGATCTGAGATCTCAAAATCAGGGTACACATGTTAGTAACCTTGGAAATAAATTTACTTTTCTCTTTTTTATCAGTTTAGATATTGTTGAAACCTATCAAGACAAATAATTTTTCTGAATAATTATTTCATTAAAGGTTTCGCTACTATAGTGGGTGTGTTTGGGACTTACAAATTTTTTTTTCTCCAAATTTGGGAAATGAGAAAAATAAAATATCATGTAATAGTTTTATGTTTTCAAATTCCTCTTCTTGATTTACTGTTATAATAAAAACAACTCAACTCCACATTTTGAATCATTTTAGTCTAATTGGTTGTCAAGTAAAATACTGACTCGGGGAATTCAATCTGGATTTCCAAACAGGTTTCAGGTTTTGAATATATGATGGTGTTTCTTGAGGAATAGCACAATCTCCCTTTTCTTAGAGAGACGAGAGAGGATGACTTTTAAGTGATAGCTCAGTCTCAAATGATGATAATGACTTAGCCACTCACTTTTGTAGATTTTTATCTCATAGTTAAAAACATGATGACTTGCCGAGATCGACCCATTTGCTTTCCAAGCGGAATTAATATTATGAAAATCCTTTACTAGTTCTCAGAATGTCCATGATATGCAAATATATTCTCTTTCAATGCGGGACTGTGGGGAATATATGGTTCGGGGGGGAGATAAGCGACAAGTTGCAAAAAACTGAAAGTATGTATGTGTGTGTGGGGGGGGAGTGGTTGAAAAGGGTAGTGGAAGGAAGGTAGGAATTTTGAACGCTGTATATGCACGCTAGTTGTTCCTAGAGCTAATTCTACGGGGACATCGAAATTGTTAAAGATGAATATATCTAGTAAATATGGTGTTTTATATTTGATTTAATGAAGCAACTGATTAATTTCCTGTTGCTATAAGTCAACGAGAAGGAGGAGAAATCACACAGTGAAAACAAAACTTCAACTCCACATAGCCGCACGAATATGTGGAGGTGTGAGGTGTTCGAAAACTCCATTCTTAACCCCAGACTCATAAAATCAGGCTTAAATCACCAAAGAATGACTCTACCGTTGTTTCTGAATAGCTGTAAAAAATGACTCAGTTAATCTATGTTTTCTTTACGCGGTTTCAGCCTCAATACCTACAGGTTCATATCTTAAGTTCTCTTGCTTGAAAAGAAAACCGATGCATAAAAATGAATATATTACCCAGTTTCCTAAATCCTTCAAAAAAATTGCAATTTGTAATGACTCCACTCTGTGTCATTTCCGAAAGGGAAGAAAAGCAGAAACTGGTCACGAATTTACATCACCTGAAAGGTTTGCCTAGTGAACAGGAGGTTGCGAATTCATGATCGCAAAACAATTCTGTCTGACATAAAAAGTTCACCTATCGTAATTTTGCAAAGTGACTCAAAATGAGAATTTCAGGAGTTTCATTTTCAAAAACTTAATATTATTTTCACCCTAACAGTTATGTTTATTTCGTACCTTTGAGTAATTTACACTCCAGTTTAAAGAAATAGCTTAGAAAAACGCTCTGTGATCTATAAAATAAATATACCTTATAATGATTCAGTAGAGTGGAAACCTATCTAAACAGATAATTTTTCTACGTGGCTGTTTAGTTCAATATTTCACCACTTTATTCGGGATGTTTTGGGTTTGGTCTATATTTATGTTTAAAAAGTATGTGTGTGTGAATTTTAAAACAAATGGTTTAATTTTTTCTTCGGAGTACAACTTTTTAAAATTCCAGTGTTTCTAAAAGGTGTCAAATGACGTAAAATTTGAAAGACATTGTCAGTATATTATTACTCTCTTTTACCCATTATCGCTCTTTTAAATGGTTCAGCACCTGTGTTATCTAGCACTGTTGTCTAGCACTGGGAAGAGAAACCCAAATCTCCACAACTCGAGCCAGCGTTCTACATTCTGAGTCATTTGGGCAATGCGAGGAATTCTCATTTTAAAAAAAAAATCCCTATAAACATTCTTGATTTTCAGATGTCGGAATTTAACAGTTTCTTATAAAATACAGAACAGTAGTCTCAGATTGGTTTTCAGGTTACGACATGCTGAACATAAAGCAAAATTAACCAACTGAATTAATACACTACTAGAAAAGCTTAGCCCTCAGACTGAATTATGGAAGTTATCAAACACGGCTCTCTTCATAATGAGACAAAATATTTTCTTTGTCTCACTATGAAACATCTTGTAACGCGTTGTAGTCAGGCATACATTCAGGGTCCCCCCCCCCTAATATATGAGTAAAATAAAAACAGTATTTATCGACCGTTTACCAAAAGGGGTATTTTGGCCCGTGTGTTCCAGATTCTAAGCCGGTGCAGCTCCAACTAAGCTAAAGCAGAGATTTTAAGATTTATCTCATATTAATGAATCAGATATTCTGCTAGCATTTTTAAGGCATACAAAAACAGAACATTGACTAAACATATTTTAATTATTATTTTTTTAATTTTGCTGAATTTTTTCATCGTGGCTATAACTGTCATCAAGGTACAATTAAACCCTTGATCGAAATCGTTGAAAATAACTGTTCGTCCCACCGCTGGGGTAGTTCAGTTGTTAGAATACCAGCCTCTAGATTTGGAAACTGGATTGAAGTTTAAAGCCTGGCCTCAGAAAATAAGTCTTTGCTGTACTGCCTGACCATTGAGAAGTATATGACAGTGGAGGAAAAATTTAGCATTATGTTTTTTCTATTATCGCTCCATTGTCGGTCCATTACCGCTCTTTAAAACGGTCAAGAGCCTGTGTTATAACTGTTTTCTAGTACCGGGGAGCGAACCTAAATCTCCACAACTGCAGCCATCATTCTACATATTGAGTCATTCAGGAAATGAGATGAATTCTCATTTACAATTTGATAAGCAAGTACTGATGACCTAGCATACTTCTCGTTGTAGTGTTTTAACAATTTAGTATTTTTAGAAAATTCCTTACCCAGTGGATTTTTTTTCCTCAAATGATAATATTCATATTCAGTTTGTTCGTGTTTTTTACATTAATGAGTGAGTGATTTATTATTTTTCTGATTATGATTGAGTAATTTCATATTTTTAGTTTAATATTTACCAAAATAGGGTAACTAACTTTTTAAAAATATATTATTCATATTTTGAATAGAAATTATAATAGAAAGATGTTTCAAATTTTATTTTAACTTATGGCATAGCGTTAAACACCTTTACAATTAAATCCTTGATCAAAATCGTTGAAAATAACTGTTCGTCCCACCGCTGGGGTAGTTCAGTTGGTAGAATTCCAGCCTCTAGGTTTGGAAACTGGATTGAAGTTTAAAGCCTGGCCTCAGAAAATAAGTCTTTGCTACGCTGCCTGACCATTGAGAAGTATATGACAGTGGAGAAAAAATTTAGCACTTTGAAATGATTCCATAAAGACATAATAAATATGTACAAGCTTTTATTCTGTGTCTTTAGCATAGAAAAAAAGAGGAAATATGGGACGAAAATCATGGGAAAGAACACCTCTTTACATCTCCGTGATAGTTCAGTTGGTAGAATACCAGCATCGAGTCTTAGAGACACGAGGTTGAGGTCTCATCATAGAGTGCGGTCGTTAAAACTTTTTTTTTTTTTTTTTTGGGGGGGGGGGGGGAGGTTACCAACCAACACTTTAAAAACCGATGGATAATTTTAGATAAAAAATGTGATGATTGTTACAAGGTGAATATTAAAAATGTGAATGAAGAAAACTATAAATCTGATTAAGTATGAGTTTCCACAGATAATACTCCTTAAAACTGCAGATTTATCAATTAAATTTCTTAGGAAAAATTCTTCGGATTAATTCTTCCCTGCTATATTTTACCATTGTGCCACCCATTTTGAAACTAAACTATGTATTGCTTCTTAGTGTACTGAATTTGAGGTTAATTGTTCTTCAAAGATTATAAAACTTTCCAACAAGATTTTTTTCTCTAGTCATTATTTACCAGCAAATAGATAGCTGTGATTCCTATTCATGATAAAACTATACAACTGATTGGGCCTATGAAGTGACTTCGAAGGTGGGTTTACTCTTCAGACTCTTGTAAGAGGGTGGTCCTCAATTCCGATAAATATGTAGGTTAGATTAAGTAGAAAGGGTGGGAAATAGATAACGCACGATAAGGTAGGTAGGATTGGTAGATTGCGAAAGAAAAGGCATGTGAAGCATCATTTGCATGTAACTCGATTGGTGGGTTGCGAAAGATTTGCTGTAGAAATGGGAGAGATAAAAATGATTAAGTTAAAAAATTAAACTTAGTGCAGGAGTAATGAATCATTAAAACCAATTGATCATGAATTTTTTTAACACGGCTATTGAGATTCATCTTCAACCCTTCCTATAAATAATTCTGTTATTCAAAATTTATTACGGCAGGGAGAAGTCCGTTTATCTAACATAATGAAGAAACCCATAAATTGTCCAAGATTTAAAATATTGAGGTAAAATTGGGCGCCCTACAAAAACTTAATGGGGTGACTGTTTAATGTTTAATTTAGCTAAAAAAAATCATATAATAGCACACATATGGAAAACAAAATTGTACAGTTTTCAGCTTTTCCATTCAAGAATTATTATTTTCGCTACAACGTAAAATGTATAATATTTTATTCATTCCGAAAATATGTAAGCTAACTTAAAACCGTGTGTCCAAGTAGTTAAAATATGACTAATTTAAAAATTCTTGCCAATTTTTATTCACAGTTAGGGTATGACTTCTGCAATTACTGCGTATCTACTAACGGGGCAAAACTAGAATCACAGTGATACACTATATACATCTCTTTTTAATATTTTTTTCTTAACACTTTAAATAAAAAATCTGTTTCTAAGTTTAACATCGCTTCTTTCGGTTTATTGGTTTTTTCTTGAAGAGTTATTTTTTCTGACATTTTAATACTCGATGATGAGCAAAATATTCAATGTATAAGTTTCTTTAAACCAAAAATGTAAGTTCTTGTTAAATTGGATTCTTTTGAATCTTCTTAACTTTTTGATCATTCGAATCCAAAATTAATAAATAAAAAGACTGTTTACTCATATATAAACAGTTGCGTTTAATATTGGACATTACTAAATATTTAACCTAATTAAGCTAAAATTGCACATAACTAACTTCTAATTAGAGTTACGTTTCTATTAAAAATCGAGCCTTTCAAAAAAAAATAATTATCGACATGTCTTTCAAACTAATCTAAGTGTGGCTTGAATATGAAAAGTATGTGTGAACTAAATCATCATTCTTGACATTCTTTGTAAAGTTTAAGGCAACAGAGTATTAAGATAGTTTATGGTTACCTATTAGAATACAGATTAATGAAGAAGCAGGCAGGAGTGTGGTTAATTTAGCTTTCTGGTCAGACTTCCCAAGGTACGCAAGTTAATAATTAGTTCAATCTTTTTCTTTTTTCGATTTCCTTTAGCTACTTCATTTTTACCTTCAGAAAGAGATTATCGTATCATAAGTTTAGACGTGTCTATGCTAATAAGGCTATGTCCTATGCAGAATGTGCCACTTTATTTATTATATATTTTAGGAAAGAATGTGATAAATAATTCAACAACTTAAACACTGCTTACAAGATAGATAGGTTACTCACAAAATGCATCGAATTTTGTCTTAAATTACAAGATGACTGTCGCATAAATTTGTTATATTAACTCATATTTTTTCTTTACACCCACAAAGATAAAAGTTTCAATTTCACAGACATTAGCGTGAAGTTGGGCCTAAAATATATGTTTTTAGTGACAGTTTCGGAATGATTTTAAGGGCAATCCCTTATTAACTTCTTTCGTAATATCATAATAAGATGAATGATAAATACTACATTAAATGATTTAAGGTGTAATTTGTCTTTGTTCTATAAGACACCGGCAGTTTACTTTACCTGTTTACTCGGACTTTTAAGTTTTGAACATGGCCTTCTATCTCATAGTCCTGAGTTTTAGGCTGACTACATCATCTTTTCCTTATTTGATACTGATGAAGTCAAATTAAATGTCATAGAATATTCAAAATTGATTTCTTTCCCCTTCTTTAAATGCGGATAATATGTTCTTATGTTAGCGATACTTTGTTAGCAACGCGTGTCAGCTAATTGTAATAGGGATTGAAGGTGTAGAAAAATTCGTAAAAATAGTATTATTGCACTTTTAATTACACCTTTTTGAAAAATGAAGCAGACACCGAGAAGAAAATGAAGCACATTTGAAAAAGTAACTTGACAAATTATGTTTATATTTCGTGTAGCTTATCGCTAAGGAAATTTCGGAACATTAAGACACTACTTGAAAAGTAAACATAAAAAATGGCCATTTTGTAGAACTACATAGTTATCAAATGAAACTTATTCTGAAAATTTTTCTAAAAGTTTGTTTTAAATATTTAGTTCCGCTTAAAAAGTTATCGGAACTTAATATTTTAGATAATTAATGCTTAATTTGCAGATATTAGTTCTGCTTGATATAGTTTATTTAACGCTATTTTAAAGTATATAAAAATGTGCGAATTTTTAAGATTGAAAGATCATTAGCCAACAGAAGCCAACAGAAATATTCAGGAATTCAAAATTCATTTATCATACATATACTATTATAATATTTAATATTTCTTGTTCAATTCAACTTTTTAAAATTTTACACAACTGTATAAACTTTTACATTTGATGTTCTTTTAAATATACATATTTAGGTTGTAAATGCAATTTGCTAGACTGTTAGTTTCCATTTTAAAATAACAGCCTGAAATTATCTATATTTCTTCATTCTAACTTTCTTCTACTCTAACTTTCTTTTCAAATCACGGTCGTCCACATTGTAAGTTTACTTAACTTTTAGCATCCAAAAAAATAGCATTTTATTTTATTATTTGTAAATTAAAGCATAAAATAAACTCTGAATTTAAGTAGAATCTTATGCATTTTCTCATATTTAGTACATAAACTGTGTATGGTACCTCACTTAATTTTTTTATTGTCGCATAGAAATGAGTGCCTTGTGCCATTAACTTTTTGAATCAATGTGGACGACCTTGATTGTAAAATCGTATGCTTGCTGTTGACGGCTCAGTTTTTCATCACACTAATTTGGTGTTGAATTAGAGCAAAATACTTTCAAGAACTTAAACCAAGTATTATCTGCCATCGAATAAAAAAATCAGCATTCTAATTTCATATAAACGCTTCCTTTTTTTTCTTTTGAAAAGTCACACTTCCGATATCCTTTGGTTTAATTGGAGAGTATCGCAAGGTAACTATTTTTTTACATTGAATTTCTTTCTTAAGTTATTCAAATAGCCGGAAATTCAAGGTAAGTGAGTTTTTTCATTTAAAGCTGAAATTTGTGTGTGTGGTTCGAATATTAAAAGAGATAGAAAAATTCATTGGATAGTTTACCAAAAATTTTAATAAAAGCAGCACAAAAAAATATATCCAGTAAATTTTAAGCAATTTCTTCCTTCCATTTTTATAAACTTATTAATATTTTCTCATAAAATAAATATTTTATGAAATTTATATTCATCAATCCACTAGAAAATTCTGAAGATGCAAGCTTTATCAAAAGGAATGGAATTTAAAGTGTAATAAATTTATCAAAATTTTCTAAATACAGCTGCTTTCTAAAAACATTGGAGAAACACATTATCAACAATATAAATGATTCCCTGTCAGAATGTAAAACGCTTATCATTATTTTTTAATTTCTATATACAAAACAGAAATGAATTTAAAGGTTAGATACACACTTAGGGAAAATTAAAATTATAAATTATTAAAGTATCTTAACAACATATTGGAAAATTGCAGATGCTAATCAAAGTGTTACCATACAAAAGTATTCAATTTTTACACTGTTTCCCAACTCATTAATTGAAATTTTAATTATTAAACGTACATAATAATTTTTTAATTAATAGACACTTTATTCGATAATTATATTTTATAGATATTTTACTTGGTCGTTCAGTATGAAAGACATTAATTTAAAACGATAAGAAAGTAAAACAGATTTTTCGAAGAATTAGTTTCATGACTTGCTCAATTTAGGTAATTTATGAAGCACTTCCAGAGGTCTATGAGTTAAGGTGTAAGAGGCTTATAATATGTAGTTTCAACAAATGAATGGTTTAGCGCTTTATAGTCGCACTAAACGTATGCAGTATCCATATTGCAGTTTTGATTCCAAAATCTTTGAAAGCATTTGATAGAAAAAGTTTATAAATATAAAAGTACAGGTTTATCTAATTCAATCTTTGTTTAAATTCAGTCTTAAATAAATAAAAAATTAAGAAAAACATTCATCTAGATTGATTTTCAGAAAAATTCTGAATTAAAATTTTGCGATAGAAACTGAGTGAATAGCCATATCCTTAGACCATAACAGGTCTTAACAATTCTCATGAAACACAGTGTTCCCATAAAGATCCATAAAAATTCCAACTAGTTCAACAAATTTCATTACAAAACGTCTTTTTCAAATCCATTTATCAAAAAAGGCTGATTTAATAACTATCTGAGTCCATTTTACAAAGTAATAAGGTAAATTTCGCAAAGGCAATATTTTAACAAACTCCTAATAATCATAAATATATATGTATCACTCACAAAAAAAGAAATAGTTTCATTTTTTATATGTAAACTATCCTACAATATATGTAAACTGATAATAATGCTTACCTCCAGATATTTCTAATTCCAGAAAGCCGGTATCATAGAAAATATTATCGCAACTCAAAAGCTGTTAAAAATTTATTATATTTATCAAACATCCCATTGTTAAAAACACCGAATTCGCTAAAATATACCTTTTAAGTCATAAAATTTTAAATCCCAGTAAAATAAATCATGAATTTAAAAGATCAACGATGTTTTCAAAGTCAATAAAGTTCAATCTCTAAGATTTGTTTAAATCAAATTTTCGGTTTAAATTCTTAGGTTTAACAAGTTTATTTTATTATTTTAAAACTTATCATAAAGATAAGTGAAGATTTTTCTATGAATTAAAATTTTTATTTCCCGGTTATTTAGAGTTTAACCTCTCGATTCGTTTAGAATTTTTAGCTAATTGACTTTATAAAGGTACAAAACATACTTACTCACTGTAATAAATGTATTCGCTCTAACGCATAAGATTTTCCAACCGAGTTTTAACATTCACCAGCTGTTCAATCATAAACATTGAGTTCCTAATAATTCTGACCTTTTGTTAAAATATTTCCATTATTGAAAAAAGATAGATTTTAAATAATAAATCAAATCCATACTCTGAAAAAATGCTCCCTGAATTCCTACCGCTGAATTTCTAACTAAGTATGGATATATAATTATACGTAGCAAAACTATAAATAGTTTTAAATAAATTAGTTCTTTAATTTGTGCCAGCTGCTGTTAGCACGAATTCTCGAGTGAAAACGTTAAAAGCTCCATGTCCGAAAACTGAGTCTGATGGGTAACGTAATATACCTTTCATGAGTTTAAATTACTTTGGCAGGCTTGTTTTGTCAGTGGTCCATTAACCTCGGGTTCAAAACACTCTGAGATTTGATCTTTTATCATTCAAGACGAAGGGAAACTTATCGTTGAATTATTTTACTCGTGCTATAATTTTCTCCCGTTCATATTTTTACTAGAAAAATTAAACTGCTGTATCAATTTCCAAACTAAATTCAATATGTATATTACTCTATCAATGAAAGATAATCAAAAATACAGAAAATCAATACGTTCTTCTAAAATGCAATTTTAGTTTAAATAACTCCGTATAATTTTTTGACATTGCATTTAATTCTAATGTTTATCAAAGTAACTCATGCATCTTATAAATCTTAATCATAAGTTCTGGCAGGAAAATTTGCAAGGAGATAGAAAAGCGACCAGTAAATCAGGATATAGGAGTTAAACTTCAAAGACTTATAAGACGGATGCTATGATTTTTTTTCTCTTTTCGCTATACGTACTAGCTGTAGTATGAATGAAGTTAAGAAATAACTGATTTCGACAAGTGGAAGGTACTATGTAGATAACGTTATCGGAAAACTAAATTGATTTTCCCTGAGCTTTAATTTTAGGCACTAAAAAGGAATACTAGAAATTTTGAAATCGTAAAAATAATTTGGAAGATGCATCTTAGGAATTAATATCTACAAAAAGAAACATCAAATAAAAGTAACACATCCGTTTATAGACTAATTACAATACAATTAGGACACTGAATTAAAAAACATTAAGTGCGTAGTAGGAATGAATTTAAGAAATAACTGATTTCAACAAGTGGAAGATACTATGTAGATAACGTTATCTGAAAACTAAATTGATTTTCCTTGAGCTTTAAATTAGGCACTAAAAAGGAATACTGGAAATTTTGAAATCATAAAAATAATTTGGAAGATACATCTTAGGAATAGACATCTACTAAAAGAAACATCAAATAAAAGTAACACATCCGTTAATAGACTATCTCCAATACAGTTAGAACACTGTATTAAAAAACTTTAAGTGCGATGCATTTTTGAAAAACGAACAACTTTAAAATGTGTTTTAAGCAAATATAACTATAGATAAAACCGTGAATAATTAAAATGTTGATTTCGACAGCTTTAATTGTATAGACATCTCACTGACTTTTAACTGCTCCACCCGAAAAGGTTGGTTTTTTTTTTCCATTTCTCATTCTAAGGAGTTGCTAATTTAAGAAATCAATGCTTATTGTTGTATTATGAGGTAGAAAGCATGTAAAAGCACATAAAATTCTTAGCAAAAAATATACATTTGAAAAGGTCACTTTCCGAATTAGGAAATATATCGATTTCACCATCAAGTTTTGTTTATATTCCATCGCTTACTCTATATTGTGCACGCCTGGGTCAGTAGAATAAAGCAACCGTGACTGAAGTAATAAATAATTATCCTTGTTGATGATAAATTGTAGCTCCTGATAGTGGGACAAAAAAAGTAAATTTTTAATCTGCAGTATCATGATAATGTGCAATGTAAAAAACTAAAAATTATAAAATTTCACATTTCTTTACGTAAAAACGTCGAATCAATTATAAGACACTATGATTCAAAGTAGTTCTAAATGCACAATCTGAGAAACTTGGAAAACCGGCTTAAATATGCGGCTTCAAAAAGTTTGACATTAATAGAAAGTTCTTGATTACTGAACGTCTAAACTATATTTTCGTTTCATTTGAATCCTAAAATTTTAACTCAGGCCTAAGAATGTAAACGTTTAATTAGCAAAAAAAAGAGGTAATCCTTACATGTAACACGATTACATTACAGATTATAAAAGAAAATGTCTCGCATTACGGTTAATCAGTTTACAGCAGAACAATAATGCCACAATCAATAAGTTTCATCAAAAACGGCTCATTTCTTTTGACACATTTTTTTAAATGTGTTTTTGAGATAATACGTCAACAAGTTTTCTTCTGCGTCCTGTAAAACTTAAGCACACATGCCGAGGAAGTTTTGGTCTGTTTACGACAAGGGAGACAAGTTTTAAGGAGATAAGCCCTTTGAATGGAAAGCAAAGAAAAAAAAACCGAGGAAAAAATTCGAATGCGTCGGGAGATAAAAATCATTTAGTATTGTGAATTCGAAATTGTTCTCGCGCGTTAGGATCTAATGGTTTATCGCAAAGTGTTATCTAGAATAATAGCGAACGTTTTTGAAGTAGCTCAGAAAGCAATTTCGCAGTTCATTTCATTTTAGAGTAAATACGTTGAGCAAAAATGTAAAAAAAAAATAGTTATTATAACACGAAGATTATGTTTTAAGATATAACGCTACAGATCTTAAATCCAATATAAACTTAATGAAAAAAATCTTAAACTCTCATAGAAAAATTGACTTTCTAAGTTAAACGGATTTTAAGTTAAATTCATTCAGCCTTCAGAGCAAACGGTAATCTAGGAGTATAGATTTATTTCTATTTAGAAAAATAACCAATCAACGCAAATAATTATTCGATTCATCAAGGTGAGAAAAATTTTCATCTTACCTTCTTGGGAAAAATTTTCTAAATGATATCAGGAAACAAGGATTATAAAGAAAATTATTATTAAGAATTATTTCTAATTAATCAATATAGCTTTAAATTAGAATACCCTCAATTATCATCACTTTAAATTGGAATACAATGAAATCGCGATGATTGAAGGAAGGGAAATCTGCAGGTATGAATTTAGTGCAGTTTTTATGTCTAGAAGTTTCCTAACATTAAAAATACTTTAAAGGATTTAAATAGAAAACTGTCAGTCATAAATACATTCCATGATGAATTTTGTTAGTTTTAATTATTACATATTTTGCTACGTTAGTTCGAATTATATTGTTATGCAAAGGAACTATTGCAATGCTCACGTTCATGCTGTCATAGAGTTATTTTACGCACACCTAAAACTCTTGTCATTCACAAGTTTGAGAGATTTTTCCGCTGCGAATGATTTATTAAACATGAACCTTAAAATAAATGCTAATAAATCTTTTAAATTTTTGTCATTAATCTTTAGGAGTTCTTTTAGATTAACTTTTACTACGTCTACCGATTCCAATCATTAAAGTTGGCTAATTAGAGTTTAAACGATAATTTCTCTGTAAGTGTTACACCTTAATTACAACATATTGCTAAATTTTAGGATTAATGCGAAATTTTAATTGATATCTAAATGTTTTAAGATCACTGTGAGGATTAAGTTAAATTGCTTCATTTTGTTTACCCACACTTACATAAAGGCATTGTTATTTCAGCAGAAAACCCCTCTTAAAATTATATCTAATTAAATAATCAGTTGACGTTGTGGAAAGGGATTTTAATGAACCAAAAGTACACACTCCAGAGAACAAACATAGTTGTGTCCCGAACAGAATTTCTGACCAGCCTGGTGTTGCGTCACCAAAACTCGGATAAAAAAAATACAAACGTAAATTTACCTTTAAAAATAATAATTCACTAGAACTCAATATTTTTACAAATATACTGGATAATTTTTATTAAAAAATGTTTTGATATCATCATTTTTGTATACTTTAACAAGCGCATAACTTTGGTACTTTATTAATCTGCACGATTATCGCAGTGAAAACGAGTGAATGGCACAACAAGAGACGATAATCAAAAATGTCATCTCTGCATTCTAGTCGAAACTGTCCTCTGCGTTCTGAATAGAGTGTTAGCTTATCGCGACTCATTATGAAAAGCTTAGCCTCAACAACTAACATACAAATGAAATGTTAATCCTTTTTTGATAGCCTAAATTCTTGTCTTTGAAGTTTTAAGTCTATTAATTGTCATGATTTAAAGGAATCATTAATAGTTAGATTCCATTTAACGTAAGACATGAAGCGTTAAATAAAGCTCTAAATCCTCTCTTCACTGAGGAAAGCAGGTAAGGATGTCTAGTGAATTATTAACTGCAACCTACTCTATAATAAGAACATGTTTAAGAAGTAAAAATACAAAACTCTTAAGCTTAATTGTTATCTTAAGTGCCATCTTGAAGGAGTAAAACAATAAAAGTGACTGAGGTTTCCTTTTTTAGACACTCGGACCTAGGGTTCCGATACTTCCTTGAATCACCCATATCTACAAGCCAACGAAGGGAGGACGACCGAATAACTTACATCAATAAAGGTAAGTGAAATAGATTTTTAAGCTATAATTTCATGCGCTCTCATGCTTCCGCTACCCGCCCAAATAATCTAAAAGCTCAGTTCATATCGACATAGTCTTCTTTCGAGTCTGCTTATCCTTTGTGCTCTCAGATATGTATTGTTCATTTAAATCCAGACAACACATATTTGTAAAAACAATTTTTTTAATAATGATTTTCAGATGATTTTAGATTCTTCAAGGGTTCATATGTAACCCATGGGAAAGTACAATTTATGAAAAGGGATTAAATGAACCAAAGGTATATATGCGCGAACTTTCAGAACTGTTTGTATTCTCGTAGACAAGGAAATAAGCTGATAAAAAAAGTATTTTAGAAGCTGGTGGAAGAGGGGGCAACGAGAGAGAACGTACAAAATGAGAGAATGTTTTATTTATCTTCAACTTAACAGTCTTTTCATTTTAAAAGAAATGTTTGTAACTTTAAAATTATTCAAAAATAAGCCGATTTGTTTCCACTTTATTTAGTAAGTTAACTCTCCTGTAGATCTGCAAATTCCGATAAATAATTAGGCTACAACTTCAAGAGAATAAATTTACGTTTATATTAGGAATCAGTGTTTTGCATCCACAAAAACAGCAAGATATCACATTTATGCTCTGGCTCGATTTCCAAACATCCAGGCCACTAATTTCCAAACATCAGATACGACTTCGACTACGATAATAGAGAAATGAGACTCCAGATTGTAAAACTCTTTATCCTTTATTAAGAATTTTAGCAGAAGGACTTCACCATGGCAATGAGCAAAAAATGAGAAATGATTTAAGGAAATGTAAAATACTTTAACCCTGGAGTTCAAACCTATCCTGATGTATTGTTATTTTTAAAAAAATCTTAATTAATTTTGAATGCATTTTCAGCATTTCTCATAAAAAAAATCCTGTACTCGAAATACTGTAAAACCGAAACTCTTAGAGTGCCACCACGACGACACCTTTAGGAAAATACCACGCCTGGCTTCATTATCTCATATAGTACTAGTTTGTTAACCACCATCGTTAGTACCAGCCCTAGGATCTTTACCGTTATTTTGGTCTTTACTCTGATTTGAGGTGTGCTGTAGCTCCTGGAGTGTTTAGCTAACGATGACCTCAGCTTTCCAGACGCCAGCTATTTATTCTGAGGAACACAGATACTGTGAAATATACCAAAGGGACTGTCGATAGCACGGTCAACAACAAGAAGCATTTATGTTTATCTAGACCACAGAAATTTAATAGGGATACTTCACAGCAGTCTGAGGGGAAGAACAAACGCAGATAAAGATAAGAATATCAAAAAATACCTAATGTGCTCATGGACGACTCAGGTTTTGACACCTAAGCTCTGTAATGGATCGGTGTACACGGGCATCATGTCTTACAAAAAATATTTAAGAATATTGCGTAAAATACCTTACGGGTATGTATGCAAAATGTAAATGAAAAAAGCAAAGATGATTTAAAGTTTGGACTAGAGTCCCATCTCAAAGTATTTTGTGCATATGTGACATTTCAAAGGTTCAAGACACATCTGGTCCTAGACGTTTCGGAGTATTCGACTTATTGGGGTTGTTTTTCTTTACATTAACTGTTAACCGCTCGTAACAAAAATGAACTTTAATTCATACTAATTATTCTAAAGATATATCCCATTTCCTTATTTTTGTGGTTTAACTCATCCTTTTTATAATGGTCATGGCATTGCAAGGTCCTGGAACCTAATGTTCTACCTTACGCCCATTTGCTTCCCTTTGATTCTGCCCACATTAGTTTCATTCTTAAATCTATTTTGCGTAGGGTGTATTATGTGACAGAGGTGAGAATTTCATGAAAGAATTTTGGATAGTTGCCGCTCATAAGGATGAGATTATAGCTTTCGTTTATTCTAACAATTTTCTGTACGTTGTGACAGATGGAGGTTATAAAATAGCATATCTTGTTTTAGAAAAATAATATTTATTGTATTTTCAAGTTTTAAATGTAGAGTAATTATACAAGAGTCATATGACTTCTGGAACAAAAGAAAAAAAGCAACAGTTTATTGGAATTTAGAATTTTAATTCAAATTTTGCGATCTTATTATGATTTAATGTTCTGAAAAATGATTTCTCGTGTGAATTATTCATCTTTGAAGATTAGCTCCTTTTCTTGAAAAAAGAGAGAATTACAATTTTAATAACTGATACTCTAGATGATTTTGATATCCACGATTAAATATCTTTGTCATAAAAACATACATTTTAAAGAAACTTAGTACCATAAAACTTGTTTAGAAAACAAACTGTTCCTTTAATACAGGAGTTAGTGCAGCTTAGTTAGTAAAACAAATCCCTATTCCCAGCAGCAAATTTTTCTTATAAATTATATTTCATGCTTCAAAGCACAGGAAGATATCAAATATAAAAACCTATTTTTCTCAAATATGCACCTAATATCTGAAGAATAAGTCGCATCTTTATAGCTCCAGTTTACCACCAGTCATCTAAAATTACGTTACAAGATGTATTGGTGTATTAGAGTTAAAATTGTTTCGTGTACTTGCAAGACGCTTTTGTATGTCTTCCAAGATAACATTAAAAAACGCAAACTTTCAATAAATTTATATCGTGAGAGGGAAAACAAGAGCTCTTTTCTTATTACAGGGTGGAAATGCAGAATTTGCAATAAAATATGTTCTAAAAAGTATAAACTTTTTCATCCATGCTAAATAATGATCGTTATAAGACTAGTAATTTATTTTCCATTAAGTATAAACTGGTAAGAAAACTGGTTAAATTTTTCTTCTAAGAAGGGTCAAACAAGATTCAGGTCCTCCTTTTCATTGAAACAGTCATTGGTAAAAGTTTAAAGCGAGATTAAATATAAGGAGGTTTATGTAACATATTTTTAAAACTGCATACATTATGCAAAAATCATGTTTTGAATTTCCGCCATCAACCGTTTCCAGCCCCTAAGAGATACCTTAAAATCGAATGAGGTATATGAAAGTACAAAAATATGAAATTTAACATTCGTAATAACTCTGTTAAACTCTGCTAACTCTGTAAACCTTACTACGATGAAGAAAAACCGTTATTGTTTCCATTTTATATTAATATAAGTTTTCACAATCAGCATAGAATGTTGGAATATTTAGATCATTATTTTAGATAATCCCCATAAAATGTTGTTCTGACAATGGTTGTTCTGGAATGAGGAGTAAATTATCTTGATTCTTCAAATTAAATAAAGTTGCGTTAATTTAATAAAATAAAGTTTGCATTAAGTTGATTCCTTTAGATTGATTTTCATTGCAGCCGACGATTTTTGTTAGTCACTTTGTTATGCGAGTACCATTAGGGAGCAACTTAACATCCTTAGGGAGCAATTTAACATTGATCCCTAAGGAGGGACAACGCAGGAACATCATGTCATGGCCAGGAGTAGAACCTAGGCCCACGTAGTAAAAGCTTTGGAAGATAAACAACCACCATACAATGCGGGGCAGTTCCTTAAAAGTATTAACTTAAAATCTTATGAGAACCTAGATCCTAAAGTTGTCATTTAAAATTGATTCAGATACACAGGCATTCCTAAAAAACCAAACCGTGCCTTATTTGTCTTTGACGAGTATTTCCCTTAGTTGGGAAATGTGGTTTATTGGAATTTGAATAATTGAAAAAAAAAATGTATGAATGGCCATTGTCACTCTATGCGGGCTCTAAAAGATAGCAGTTGTCCATGATAGCATGGCAGCATTCATGGATAGGAGTTAAGCTATACCATGAATACGAATTGAGTTAAGGATTATTATAAGTCTCTCCGGAGAAAAATTAATAATTTTCTTGGAAAGAGGGCATTTAATTTTTCACAACATTTTCAAAGCTGTTTGTTTTTCCTATTATAATTTACATTTGCATATACGCTACCCTTCGAGCAAGTTGCTATTTACACATTGGGGGATACAGTACATCAAACTGATGCATATTAATGAAAAATATTTGTTTTACAAAACTTCATATTGATCATTTTACAGGGATAGCAAAGGAATTTTTCACGTTTGACTAATGTTAAGTTATACAAATGTTTCAATAAAAAAGCGAGTTCTTAAAAAAATACTGTATACTCGAAAGCTGTTTAAATCGTATAAAGTATGTATATCAATATCTAAAGAAAGTTATACTAATAGATCGGGTTAAAGGGAATTAAGTATAAATTAGTACATTTTGTTGTACTTCCAAAGCTTGTAAGATGCGTGTTTATAAGAGATTATAAAAATCAAATAACTTAATGATAGCATTCAGGCGCATTGCCTCAGGCAGAACGGAATCGATATCAATTTCTTTTATTCAAGCAAGGTTATTGCGTTTCAGTTAACGCTTGAATGTTTTTGGAACACTTTCTCAAATTTAATACATAGTTGAATGAAAATGCTTTTTTAATGTGGAATTCAACACTTAATAAAAGAAGTTTTAACATTAACCTTTTGGTGTTTAGAGCACACTGTTATCAGAATTTTTCTTATAAAAGGATAAAATTCTAAATGTCAATTTGTTTGCGTGAAGCTTCAAAGATTTAAGATTTGGTCTATAGTTTTATTGCATCTAAAGCATCTTATTAATTTCCTAACTTAAATTTTTAACACATCATAGTAAGGACTTCATTCTAAAAATTAGAAAATTTTTACTTGGGTATGCTTTTATTTTAAAATTTGGTTAAAAAACTCCCTAATTACATTTGCACTTCAAAATTTCGTTTTCTGTTGACTACTTTACATTTTTTTACCAAATTTGGGGCTAAAATTTTGTGCTCTTTCTTCATGGAGTTAAAGTTTATAGAGTAATGGGAAAAATAGACTACTAAATTATTCTTTCTTTGTCCCAGTCAATTCAGAGCATAAATTTTATGAAATGTAGAACTCTTACATTAAATTGAATGAAAAGCCCCAAATACTTTAATTCATTATAATTCAGATGTCTATCACAATTCTACCTCAAATAATAGTTGTTTTTAGTTTTCATTTATTTAGTTAAAATCAAACGAAAAGCATTTATTAAGACTCCCTGCGAATTGTATCATTTTTATCATAGACTTATTTTTAGTGCATAAAATACTTATTCCCTTAATCCTCTAGGAATAAAAAATTAACATAAGAGTTTAGAGAAAAATACAGTTACTATATCATTTGAGTTCAATTTTATTATTTTAGGCAAAATTCTGTAATATCAAAGCATCTTCTATAAATCAGGAAATTTGAAAAAATAATAGCTGACAACAAGAAATTATTTAACTTCTACTACTACTTTTTTTCTAATTAATGATAAATACGGTGTTTCAATCTCTAAAAAACTAAACATACATTTGAAAAAGTAATTTAGACTTCAATTTACATTGAGAGGAAGGTCAAGAATGGGCGTAATAATTAAAAAGTTTCAAGTTATACAGTTATGCTCTTTATGCTAGAGGAATAGGTGTTTTCACTTCTAATGAAAGCACAATTCATTTAGAAAACCCTTTTTGACGTAGAATATGTTTACCCATACAATGCTTTCTGTTTTTCCTGTCAGTATATTCATCCGTAGGATCTGAACAGCATAGTCACAACAGCACTGTACTCTGTCTGTCTATTTCTAACTTGCTTTTGCCAATTCATACATCGCGCTTATAATTAATACCTCCCTCAATTTACTCTATTTATAAATGCATGGTAAATAAATGCTTTTATATATAAATAACACATTTGACAATACTCTAAATGTTTTTTACAGGACATTTTATGGTATCACACTAGAATATACTCCAGATCCTGCCAAACCCCTGAAGTGTTCAAACTGTAAAGGTAAGTGCAAGCACGAATTTAAAATTTCTCATTATTATGGTCAAGTGTTTGGGACCAGTAGAAATAGCTCCAGATATGAGAGAAAACTTTAAAATTTGGGACATTTTGTTGTGTGAAACGCAACAAAATGTTCTTCCCTTCATTCAGCCAAATATATCTCTACAATCTGTATACCTTATTCAGAGAGTAAATTGGATATTATTTGTTTGTTCAGAAAATTGTAACAAGATTACAAAATAGTTTTATATTTTTCCCACATTTTGCCCCATTATTTTTACGCAGAGCTCTTTAGTACTTTTTTCACATCATCACTGTAAATCTATACTCTCTAAATTCTTGCTGTAGCTTATCAGAATACACATCTCTTATCTGGGACACTCCTGGATGTTTTTAATAAGAGCAAAGAAACTACCGAGTAATCACACGCTACAACCGCTTAAGTATATTTTCCAAAAACTAAAAAAAGGAAAATGAGACAGGTAAATTTTGTTAGTTATTTGAACACTGTAGGCTTCTTTCATCATCTTTAAATTTCTTCAGGGTATTGAGCAAGTTCCTTTTTCCCATGCATGCATTTTGTTTCCAACCACCCTGAGCAAAAGTTATCCTCAAGTAATGTTTCCTCACTTTTATGAAAAGGGCGTTATGTGTATAATATTAGTTAAGGACGTGGCATGGTAAGTTCAATGGTCAGAATGCCCGGAACGCTGAAGACGATAAGTTCTATTTCAGATCACTCCAGTATCCGTTTCTAATTAAGAAAAAAAAAAGAAATGCGGTGTGGGCGAATGAGGTCGCTGATAGTTATAACACTGAGGAAAGCTGCTCGCACAAAATAACTTTATAAAAACCAAATACCTTTTGACATTAATCACTCCTGCATTTCCCTTACGTGGTGCGCCCGAACGCGGACAACTTCTAAGGCCAGAGTCGAGAGGGGGACTTACTGGATATCCTTTACCCAAGGACTAGGGGAAATGTAATTGGAAGCGGGAGGAAACTAAACGACCGAATATTTTGAGAAAGCTAGGTGTAAGTAAATCCCTTGCCCACTATTTGCTTTAGTTTCAAGAAATTAGAGGGTATGATCTTCGGGAGAAAATGTTTTGAAGGATGATTTTGAGGATTGTCGTACCTGTTGATGATGCGGATGGATCTAGACGAAATACAGATGCCGAAGTATTGGTGCCAAAAATTTTTCTTCCTCGAAGTGTAGAGTAATCGAGAATTTTGGCCATGTCAATAAGATGAAGGTAGTAATATGTACCTTCTTATTATAGTTACAGTGGACATATTACCGTCAAAATGTTAGTTGATCTAGACCGTCAGTATCCTTAGTCAGTATCCTAGAACAGGGGTCGGCAAATTACGGCCTGAGGGCCAATCCGGCCAGCCCGCCTGTTTTTAATCCGCCCGTGGGATGATATTTTTTTTTGCATGAAAAAAAAATCAAATTACGCGCTATTATGAAAACGGCCGATAGTTGAGTTGGAAAGTTGTGAATAATGACCGCGACTGATGCTACTGTCGTATTCTCTCATTGTAGTTATCGATATATTAAAAATGATGTTAAAAGAAAAGGATCGAACCCAATTTTTATAAATATCTTTCGGAAGATGAATACGTTCAATTAATAATCATATGCACGGGGATTTATATCCGTATTTGGGAGCACTTACAGTGCGAAAAGGCATGTTCGAAAAAGGAAGTATGCAAAATCGCAATTTAGATCATTATTGACAGATGACCATTTGCAAAAACTTTATTGGTAGAAAATACTAATTTCGAACTCCAGTATTATGAAATATTATCTCAGAAAAAACAATTGCATTCTTCGCATTAGAAATTTTAATATATTTCATAGTAACGTTTTTTAATATGTAGATGTAAATCTTTTATTCTTTTTTTTTTTTTGTAAGTGTTGTTAAAATGTGTATAAATATTATGTAAAATATCACTTCATAATAAAAAAATGAACTTTTTTTTTTGCTCCATGAGAAAATTACCCATTCATATTTCCTGTTTGTTATTTGGCCCGCCGAGCCTAAAATTTTTACAATCTGACCCTTTCTAAAAAAAATTTGCCGACTCCTGTCCTAGACCGCCAGTATCCATCAGTATTCTTAAACACCCTAGAGTGAATCCATCTTATGTGCATTCTTTAAACATGGTTCAGCAGGAGATCACTATATCTTCCATTTTAAGAGCTTATTGCTCGGTGAGAGACAATTGAATTCTCTATAAAGAAGGAGTTTTGTCGCTGAAGCCCCGGATTCATTTCCCGGCGTACTAGATTTTCCCGAAAGTTTTCGGCTCTACACAGAAATTGGGCCTGTTGAATTTATAATTTTAATCTTAAAGCATTCCCATGTGGGGACTAACATGAAAGTTTTCCTCTCTTCAGAAAATTTCCTTCGGGTATGTTGCGCTATAGGTATTAAAAAATCCAAGCCAAAACTTTAAAGAAAATCTCTTGCCCTATAAAAGGACTTCAGAAGGGACAATAAACAGTTAAATAGAATTAAAACTTCTTTAGCCAAAAGAAAAGGCTAGGTCAAAGAATTTCCAAATTTTTTTTTATTCGTATTTATTAAAATGCTTATCTATGGCCCAAAACTGTTTTCTTACTGATTCTTAAGTTCTGGATCAAAAGTTGTTTGCATATACGTTCACTGCAAAATTAAGGCAAAAAATGTGTGGGGATTCTCTAACAGATGAACTAATATGTTATTAAACTATTATAAATTTAAATGTACAAACACTTTTTAATTCTTAACTGCTTGGTTTTTTTTTATAATTACCATCTATTTCGTATTTCAGTTACCTCGCATGCATACCATAAAATTTCTAAAGCAAAAGTCAAATTGTACTTATCATTTAGGGAACTAATGTGAAATTGAAGTATTAAAAATTAAAGAAATTTAAACTTTTTTGAAATGTGTATATGCCTAAATTTTTACACTCTGGAGAGAGAAACACACGCTTTGAATTCTTTATAGACATATGCATGCATGGATAGAACTGATACAAGCATATTTCAAATTCTGCAGTAACTTAACTTTTGATTTCTTATGTTCTGAGAAAAAGTAGCTTCAAAACTAAATTAACTTTCATTTCATTATCTATCACACATTATTCGAAAAAATCTATCTCTGATCTTTTACTATTTGCTTGAAAGTAACAACTACCTTATCTGTGTCATTATGCTCATTTCTATACATTTCTGAATGCAATTCTGAGTATATACAACATTTATTGTCATATGTTTTACAATGCAAGTCAAGGTTTTTGAGTGATCCTACTGAAAAATAAAGTTTAAATAAGACAACGGCAAAAACATCTTTTCATTCATGTTCCATCGTCACGACTGAGGATGATAAACGTGCTTTGAAAGAATCACAACGCAATAAGAAATTGTCATGACCACCCAGGCACTCTAGCATTCCGACAAAAGGAACTGAATCGGAGCAACCTTGATAGAGGTTTTGGTAATTCTTTGATACTTTCCGTCTGGTAACTCCTTGATTGTGGAAAAACCACGAGCTTTTATCTGCGAATGCGTCAGAAAACATGCACCAGGGACTCGAGTGTGTATTCTGGGCTGAACTCAATATGCTAATTGGGCCATGGCTGCACTAGCATGACATACTTCCTCATCTTATTTCTCTCATATGAACTTTACCACTTTTCAATTTCGATCATTTTTTTTAATAAATAAAACTTTCAACGCGTTGTAATTGCTTCAAATTATGTTCAACACTACAGGAGGTCTGTTTGCAGTTAATACTCTAAATAGGGTGTTTTTCTGCACGTTTCTCAGTTGTCTGTGGTACTCATGATTAGTGGTAAGGGTATCTGTAGAGTAAAGGTGATAGAGGCAGGGGGTCACACAAGCTGCCTGTTCGCTTGTGAAACTAGGAACCTAATTCGAGTGATTCTTCCAGGCTTGTAAAACAGTTTTCAACCTGCCAGGAAGATAAAGTGGTCATTTTTCATGTAGTGTCATTCGAGAAAACAGATGAGGTTTATTTATGGAGGAAGCGTATATTGCATGATACATGCATATTCTTATTGTACGCACATTAGCAATGCATATACTGAGCGGCATACTGATTCAGAAAAGGCCATTTTCACACACAACGTAGTAAAGTCTATAAATATATTTTTCAAACTATTTCTTAACTAGACTCATCTTTTAGAAGACTTCCCTATTTTTCCTCCTCATTTTACTCGAATCAAGATTCAAAAAATGCCTCCGCCTTTTAAAATATGAATTACATGAATGTAAATTTCCTTAATGAATAATTGCATTTGAATATATTTTAATAAGGAATTGAGAAAGTTATTTATACTTGAAATATATTACATATTTAATCATAATTTTGACGTAAATCTATATATACCTTTAGGGTTAAAGCCTGTATACATAAGGTTAAAGCCTGTGTACATTACAAGTTTGATTTCATTTGATTCGAATTAGATAAGCAAATATTTTTAGGTAGAAGGTTTTACTTCTGTAATTTTTTCTAACTCATGTATGTTATTGATAAAGTGTGGAGTGAGATAAATATGAAGAAACTAGGAATATATAAAGCAATGTTTATCAATGTCCTGAGTTCGTACGAACGGATTCAAATCGAGAGTAGGAAATTAAAATTTATTTCTCAGTATTCCGTTTTACTCATATTTTTAAAATCATACTTATGCGCCTCGTAATGTAAATGAAGATTAAGTTTATTTGCTTTCTATATTATACAAATAATGTTTAGATCAGATTGCGATGCTAACAAATGCATTAGAGTGGTAAATTTTTCTCCCTTACCCTTCTGTAAATTATTGTGGATGTTCAAGGGAAAAGGGAAGATAAATAAACCAAACTATTAGTATTAAAGTGAATAATTAATATTGAAATATGTAGTGACTTGTAAATATGAGTAATTCCTCTTGATGTTTATATAATTCGAATCATTTTCATCATACATGTTTTAATTTCTAAACAATAAATTATCAGAAATAAAATTCCACAAATAATGTTTATCTTCCACGCTGAGCTTAGAGCCCGGGAGCCCAAACCTCACGCTCAATATTCTGATCTATGAACTGTATAGGAAATTTCTAGAAAGTGCTATTCTCAACGACTTACTCAAATGGTTTACTGTATGTTATTAATAAACACTTATCATGAGCAGTGGCGCACCCAGGATTTTTTCTTGGGGGGGGGGGCGAGATGAATGAATAAAAATATTTATAATGTATGGGGGGGCCGAGATGAATGAATAAAAATATTTATAATGTATGGGGGGGGCCGAGATGAACGAATAAAAATATTTATAATGCAAAATCCATATTTCTACTTCTTTGGGGGGGGGGGGTAGGGCCCCCTGCCCCCCCTGGGTGTGCCACTGATCATGAGCATTAAATGTGTAGGTCCGAGTCGTTAACTCTGTGCAGCAAAGAGGATCGTATATCTCAAAAATGCTATCAAGCATACATAAATGACAATAGAAAAGGATTATTAACGGGAATGGTTATACATTCGAATAATGAGAATTACACTTGCTTTAAACGATACATGTTGGATTGCGTTATCTAATGTCAGTTTAGTTTTGCTGTTTTGCTACTCATAGATATAACATGTGTCCATATATTCACCTTCATATTTAAAGATTCAAATATAGATCTGCGAAACTCATGATTTTTAGAATTCTATGGTAGGAAACTTATGCTTGAATTTGTTGGTAAAAAATATAATTGAGATGTTATATTTTTATTTAAACACCTTTCTGAATGGCAGATTATGCTTTCCTGTCAGGCATAATATGTTTCCTAACCACTAACTACAACACCAGCGAATGAAAATATTATTCTTCCCCTACACACCCAAACTTTTAAGAGATCCCAGGTTCATTTAACATACTTTCTAACTGTATGTTAAATGACTGTATTTATTCAATGACTGTATTTATTCAACTGTATTTATTCAATAGGTACGAAATACAAATGAAGAAATAATGAGATAGTCTTTCAAAAAAAAAAAAGCACTTTTGATTTATGAGTTTGTTGTAAAGAAATATTTTGATCACTAAGGTTCTACATTTTTAGAGCAACATCAATTGTTTCTAAATCAAATACTAGAAATATTTTGCTCCAAATTTTGTATAGTAATATTTGCAATTTTGCATGTATAGTTCATCAAAATAGCGCGATTTCAATCGGGAAAAATCTAGTTTACCTGAAATATTGCCGGTGATTATGAATAAATATCTATAACCATTTTCACAAAGTATCAAGTTATTCCAATAAAATACTACTTATATTTATACTTGACTGAAATGTCAAAGGTAATTTTTCTTTGACCATAATACAAAATGATCCCTTGAAATGTCCCTCTCCTTTTTTTTCTTTGTAATCTGATCTCTTTAAGCACAACTCAACTTTCAAAAACGTTACCATTTTCATTTTTTCGTCATATTGAAAAATACATAATTTATACAGATTATATAAGTACTAATGAAGATCTATGAATAATTCTAGTCAATTTTAATTTCACAATGCTACCTTTAGTATAAATATCCAAAGATAGTAGAAATATCCTAATGTTGAACGCTGAGTGTACCCAATTCAACCAATGACTGATCATTTTTTTAAATAGCCGTATATTTTATGGCAGCGTTGGTGATAGTTCTAAAAAACTATATTTACACATTTCTACCGCAGTTAATTATATATATATATATATATATATATATATATATATATAATATATATATTAATATATATATATATCACGTTTGCATCTTGATGTTTTTATAGTATGTATTCTAAAATTTCGAATAACATTATTTTTTAAATATATACTTCAACTTATCACAAAGAAGGGAATCTAAACAAAAATTGGCCTTTCTGTATGCTGACTGTCATACATTTTAATCCCGTTAATGCAGTTCTAAAGAGATAATATGTAGCTTCATCCCTTCGTTGTTCTTTTCACGCTACACATGAAACAAGTGATAACAAACAAGTTTTTCTTCATTAATATTACTAAATACAGGGTAAAGTTACATGAATAAAAATAACTGCATAATTTGTAATCAGTAGTATTCCACAACCTTTAATGCAAGAATCGAGGAATGCCCTAATGTTGTGTCTTGCATTAGTTTTAGTTTTTAAGAGTGCCAAATGCTATCAATTCAAAATGCTTTCGAGATTTGTTTTTATAGAATTGTTATCGATACCCATGCATAGCTTCAGTTTTTTTTTTCTCTTATAAAACAAGAGACGGAACTACTGCGAAAAATTAAACTTATCACTTGTTAAATGTATGTCCTTAACAATGCAGTTTAGAAAAAATAAAAATGCCCGTAAAATCAAACCAATTTTCAACGTAGGCATGTGTATTGTTCTCTCGGTCGAATGGATTTTATATCTATTAGCCCATTACTTGAAATATTCTTACTAAACATTGCTGGTAAAACAATAAGTACGGAATAAAAACAATTTCTTTAAAAAATGCCCCCAGACAAATAGTGTCTTCAATTGAGGGATGCTACTTCTTCGACTTGCCAGTCACGACTGGTATAACAGACGGTCACGCATCGGCAAGTTGCGCTGTCAGTGACGTGTGGAATTGAGAGTCACGTGTGTGGCCTAGGGGAGGCTGGGGTCATAAAATTGCTGGCGAACCAACCCCTCTCCTTTTGGAGGATATCTATGCGTTTCTCTTAGTTATTTTTTCTTTTTCATTTGACACGAAGATATTCCGTGATTTCCCCTGTCTTAATCTCTTGGGATAATGTCCTGTTTTTCTATTGCCTATCAATCGGAATCAGAAGTTAAGAGAAAGATATTACAATAACCGAAATAGTATTTTTCACTGTCTCTCCTTTGCTTATTTCATTATGTACGGTATGCTTCAAAATTAGAACAGATGTATAGAAATCACTTCCCATATATATTTAGTGCAGTAGTTTAAAATTTTACTTTAAGGTTTCACAAAGGGTTAATTGTCTACAGAAGTAAAATATATTGCATTGTATTGTTATTTTTTCAAGACGAGCTACGTTGAAAATTTTCACACTGGGTAATTGGCAAAATTTGTCCATAAAATCCCGTGAAGACGTTAAACATTTTGTTAATAAAAAATTACCCCCCCCCCCAAAAAAAAAAGATCGGATTGTAGTTGATTTTTAGGAGTACATTTTTTCCAGTCATTTAACAAACGACATAAATATATAATAAAAATATGGCCATAATCTTTCATGACAATATTGCAAAACGTATTTCTTCATCCGTTTCATTGTTATAAATTTTCTTCCGTCAAGAAATATTTATAACAATGATAGTAATGTAATTGGGTCAAATTTTTTTACTTCTTTCGGTTTGATCTATGCATAACCCAAAAATCACCAAAATACTGATCAAATTTTAGTTGATTTTCAAAAGTAAATTTTTTCAAATCAATTTACATAACATCAGCTATCTATTAATAAACATCAGGTACCTGTTAATAAACATTATCAGCTTAACATCCGCTATCTAAAGCATATACCCAGCACCCAGTCACACTTGAAAGTTTGCGTTTTTGAGTATGATATATACAATAGTTGCACTGCGTTTACAGTGATTTCATTTTAAATACCGCACACAAATACTGCAGGTAAATACTCTATCATTTATGCCGGACTAAAGCCTGGGCTCGCAATCAAATCTTCAACATTCATAACCTGAATGATAGAGGTTTTAAGGTATTTCTTATTATATTTAAATTTCTTTATTCTTATGCCAAGTTTCATATTTGCTTATGGTTATCGTATCATTCATTTTTTTCATGCAGTTATCTTTTCAAAAATTTCAAAGCATCATTGTTGTCAACTACCTTTAGCCGAAGTACGTAAATCTAGATTAGAAACCTTAAAACGTATTCAGAGTCTGATTCCTAATTTAGATCGTGGCTAAATCGACTTATCTTATTCTCTATAATACTCGCATGATTTTTATCAATGAAAGCTATCTTAGGATGAAACGTAATTTACTGCTTAAAAGTGCCTCACGAAAGTCAGTTTTTCTGTGTCAGTAAAACTAATCTCGTTTCCTTGCAAATACCAATTTTAAATAGATCAGAGCTTTTCTTTGGGGCGTATGATGGGGTTAAAAACGCAGGATTAATAATAAAAAATATACAAAAAAAAAAGAAAATTTTATAACTCAAGTCTTATTTGCTTAAGAGTTTGTAGCTCTAAATGATTTAGAAAATGGCACATTTACAATCGATAAAAAAATTAGATTAAAAGGAATAAATTAGCAAAAGAAATTATGAAAGCAATAGGTCTAACTAAAATATATTCAATTTTTTTTCTAGGAGAAACTATGCAATAGAAATATATGCATGAAGAAATTTTATCCTCTAATCAGAAAAAGCACTGTAAACACCACAGATGAACAAAAGAGAGGCTAAATTTTTACTAAAATGATTGAACACAAGAAATAATATTTTCTCGTTACTGCAATGATTTCTCAGTTACTGGAATAATATAGATTGAAAATAATCTTGAGCACAGTATCCATACACCCTATGAATTCTGTGCCTGTAATTTATTATGGGATACATTGCTTTCAATGAACGAACTGCGCAAGGACCTTCATGATTGGCTGGGATCTGAACCCAAGTCTTCGAGGTGGTAGCTTATTATTCTAGCAAGTAGTTGCATTTTAACGTCATGTCAGGAAAAAATTGTAAAAAAAAATTAAAGAACGTTGTTTAAAAACTTTGTAGATATAGTTCCAAAAAACTTTAGAGTCATAGCATATATATATTTTTTCGAAATGCATAATTTCTACTGCTAATTTTTCCTGAATTTAGTTATCTTCTTACTAGCTTAAACATTTTATGCTTATGTGTGTTTCAGTTTCTAAGGATATTCACATATTTATATTTTTTATGAATTCTCATTGTTAAATGTCATTTTGTTTCTCTGTGTGCATAAGGAAGAATGACCTTCAATATCATATTTATTATAACAACTATTAGCGTTTCTTTTCATGGCTTTGAGAAACATATAATCCAAAGGTAATTGAGATAGTACGGATGATAAAGCGATTTTACTATGGTGAGATTAATTAATGCTATGCATCTTGAAAGATCTTTCACCCTTTATAAAAATGCTAAAAATAAATTAGCAATGAAATCCGGGACAGATTCATCTATGACGGTTATTTTAGTTAGCCTAATCTACTGCAAACTGTTAAGTGGAATCGTTTTTTTTTAAATTAATTAAAATGTGAATTGACATGTTGAAGGATTCATTAGTTAATTTATTTCACTTCATTCCTAACTAGTTCTGGCATAAATTACCTTTTTAATTCATTCTGCCTCGTGCTCTTAAAAACATGTCATTTTCGAGGATAAATGGATTGCCATTTACAACAGACATGTTCAATTCTTTCATGTTCAACAGACATGTTCAATTTTTTCAATTCATACAAGGGTAAAGTTTAATTACTCCTTCTGATATGAGTTATATTGTTAGAAACTTTTGTACTGCTGTTAGAATATAATAGCTCCAGATTTTCAGTATTTCATTTGTTCAAGACAGACTTTATGCCTTTTTTTGGCATCTGTTGAGGATTCAGTTGAGTTCTCTATGTTAAATCTGTCAGAAGATATTAATTTTTTTTCCAGACAAAACAGAAAAATTATTTCTTCTGGACTTATCCAAAATTATTTAATATGCAGGAATATCACCGCAAAAAGCTTTTAGCATAAACTTTCAGAGGTTATTAAATTAAAGTTTTTAGCGTTTATTAAGTATCAATTAAGTATCAAATTTGTAGTAGAAACACATGAAATTGAGTTATCTTTTCCCATTCTCAAGAGCATGGCGCAAAGCCTACGAAGTTTCATTAACTGAACCTTACCCTAGTACTATAACTTTTACTCATCAGATATGCACCAAAATATTTCTTAACTCTAATATCGCTTTCCATGTGAGGTAATATTACTTCTTGTTTCGAAATCTCTCCATAAAAAGCATGAGGTACCCCCAAACTGATTTAGCTTTTATTAATCGATCCCTGGAGCACTTTCGCTTCTCCTCCCCATTTTGATACAATGAACAATAGGATTCATCTGATCTCCCCCCAACCCTTCAAAGTAGGTCGCAAAAATTAAGGCCATGAAAAACACAAATAACCGTCAAAAAAAGGTAGATCGAGTTTTGCATCGTAGGAGGGTGTTCAAGGTTAAGCTTTATTGTGAAACATCCATTGTTATAATCCAATCTAATAAAGCAACCTTAGGGGAGATATCAGTATATCAGATCTTGAGGGAATTGCGTGAGAACCTTGGCTTTGGAGAGTGGCCACTCGCCACAGATTTGTGGTCTCGCACCTCTAAAGAATACAGAGAAACCATGTTATCTTTGCTGTAGAACTGAAGCGCGTAGACTCGTGGCCTTGAGACATGAATTGCACGGAGGACTTGCAAGGGATAACAAACACCGATTACTTCGATTTGTTTCCGGTTTCTCTCTCTTTTTTTTTAACCATGTAGAATCCGATAAAATAATCTCTTTCGCTAATTGTCTATAAGCTAAAAACTTCCCACGATATTAGGAAATAACTTTTCGGTAATAGGTATGAAAAGAACGCTAAAACAATTATGGGTGCTAACAGTCCACTGACGTCACTTTCTCCAGAGATTCTAGGTTTTTCTTGCTTTATAAAGGAAACACTTAACCTAGATTTTTCTTACCTACGGAACAATTTGCTACTAATGAGAGCTTCATTTTTGAAATCGTTTAAAGAACATCCTGTTAAAACGCATTTACATATGATTTAAAGAATGTAAGAACAACAATGTTCTCGCTAAATTATGAAGACTTGCAAATAACTTCAGCAACTTTTAATGAGTAGTTCTTTATTTTTGGTGAACCTATTTCTTTAAAACATTAGTAAATGGGAAAACACCTATGAACTATCTTTCGTAATTCCCCAATAATAAATTGTGACATAAGTAAATAACGATAGTTTTATATATAAATGGAAAATATGTAATATTTTAAGCCCCAGTGTAGGCATATTATAAATACTATAAACAGTGTCATCATATTTTAGACTTTTGCCTAAGCGTTGAATAATAAATTTAAAAATTTGAAAGAAAAAGTTTGAGATAAAAAATAAATTTATTTAGAAAATAGGACTCTATACAGTACAAATGTTTTTCTTCAAAAATACGTAACAATTTCAGACAATGATTAGTGTATAGCATAAGCTCATAGTCGTAAATTTTCAGTTGGGTGTAGGAAAATTTTGCTTTTATATAAAGTTTGTCTTTTTTTACGATTTTTAAACAATTCAAGTAAAACTTGAATCTCTCCGTCAACACAAATGAAACATAAAATGCTATGTAACATTGTTCTTTGCATTAATATTTCATACTACTTTTTATATAGTTGATATAGATGGTAAAATAATTTACAATTAATACACTATATTAACTGAACAACCACTTCATAAATATTAGACTGAATAAAACAAAATCACACGCATTTTTAACAACATTGTAACCATTACTTAATGTATCTGATTAATTTGAGGCACACTTTTCTAATAACTATCAAACGGTTGAGTACAATTTTCTAGTTGTTCTGTTTTATTGTTTTTTGTTTTTGTTTTTTTTAGACGCATGTACAAATGCTTGCTCTTATAATATACGCAAATAGATATCGATTGACTTGAAAGAAAAGTCATATTTATGTGAAAGAATATTTAAACAAATTATTTTGCAAGAATACAGAAGGTCGTTCGCACTTTATGGGAACGATTTTGATAGTTAAGTTTAATGCATAAATGCCGCATTTTTTTTTGCGGCAAAATTGGTTCTAAAATATTCTGTTGATAGTAGAGTGAATTGATGTTGGCTTTACTTGAGTCTGTTTTGATTTTTAATTTGCCGTTGTAACAAAATCCTGCAACTACCATGAATCCCTTTGGGAACTTTTCTGTACACTGACGAAGCCATTTCGTAGGTCAATCCCGTCAGTTGAGCAATAGAAAACTGATCCTTTTTTATGTCAGTCACTTAAATGCACCCATGCCTCATCCAGTGATACCACAAATTTCCATTTTTCAGCAGCTAGATGTTTTTCATATAATTTTCTACAAATTGGTTTTCTTTCAGCAATATGCTTTGACAAAAGCAGATGATCTTAATCTTAAGGTTTAAACACCTTTTTTTAACTTCAAATCTTTATGAATGATTTTACATACAGTGCCAGAAGATATTCTTAGTTTCGATGCAGTGGATTTTTGAGTCGGCGGATTTTCTTTTAGGATCAGAGACTTCACTTTCTTGATATTTACCTGCTTTCGAATAGTCTTAGAATGAGGTTTCGCGGTCATGTTTTCATTTTTACTTTCAGTTAGATGTTTTTTTTCCCTTTTCAAATTTAATACATTATAAATAACTTTTTTTGAAATGCCCTAACTGCGATTTTTACACCACTTTATAATTTCATGATACGAATATTCCTCCTCGGAAAGCGCAGTCACGTAACCTTCGAGCAATCTCTCAATTTTAGGAACCATTTTCAAATAAATCTTTTATTGTGCATTCCAATCAAAACAAAACAGTAGCAGTCGATTACTCCGAAGTTGCCAAATTTTTATCTCAAAATACAAACGACAAAAATAAATTACAAAATCGTTTCCATAAAGTGTGAACGACCTTCTGTATAATAGTTATAATATTGACCCCTTTGTAAAAGAGAAGAAAGATTTAATTTTTTTAAGTTAGCTAAAGAAGCTAGATTTTACAGAAAACATGCAGATTTTATAATGTATATCACTACTATTTGGTTAATATTTAGATACAATTTATTAAATTCATTATTGTTTCCAGTCTGTCGTTATGCTTATGTTCCGAGAAGAAAAGCCTCCAGATGAAGAACTGAAAGCGTGGCAATTTTGGCACAGTCGACAACATTCCGTCAAACAAAGAATCCTTGATGCTGGTAAGTGTGCGAAAACAATTCTTAAATTAATTTTAGGATAGCAATCTATTGTGTGTTACATCAGAAATTTATATAGTTTACCTCGATTTTAATCCTAAAACCCTTAATTTCGATCACAAAACGTATGAATTGATGTAATTATATATTAATTGACTCATCAGAGTAAACATGAAAAAACGGAAAAAAAATTTTATTATAAGACCTTTACAAAAAATTTACATGAAACATGACTCAATTTAGACATCTAATTTTAACGTTTCTACTGTTTAAATAAAAAATAATTATTGCAGAAAAACTTTGGAAGCAATTTTGATATACATCTGTTAATTTTCTATACAAAGATAACTATTTCTGTTGTCGCAATATACAGACCTCAACCTCTTTCTGTACTTTCAAAAAGCATTTAGCACGAATTAAAAGGATTTTGAAACCTATGCAGAGAAGCTGATAAAAAAATTTCATTGGTTCACAATAATCACCCTTGAAAAGTCATATATATATACACACACGTCAAAGTTTAATTTATTTCTGAGGATAGCCATTAGCGTGAAATTCTGTCAAGTAATAGATCGTAATGACACTTTGCTTATTGAGTTAATCATTTTAAGTTCATAGCCATTTATGCTGCTTGAGAAACGGTTAAATATCTTTTTGAACAGAAGTTAGAATAAAAGAAAGTTAGATAAAATTATACTTTAGAAACATAAAAATATAACTGAAACCACGCAAGCGATTCGCCGATTTAGAATTTGGAAACAAAATGGATTGACCAGCAACTGTGTTTCTTTTTTTTTTTTTCATACTCAAAAAATGATTATTTAACACTCCGTAATAGTAACTGGTCTCGCTTGATTTAAGTAACACTTATGAAAAGTTTAATGGTCTGCTTTGAACCCTTTTACACTCAAGACAATCATCAAAGAACATACCTTTTATTTACTTTTCTGGCGTTAATAGGTTTATTTCTATGCATTGTTTAACAAGCCGATTGTTTGTATTTCCTTCAACTCCCTACTGACATCCTTTACAATGAAGATAGCTTCATATTCTAAGTACATTGTCTAATGGCATTCTTCGGAACTTTAACAATAGCATGGTGATCTTTTAATAAGAAATCTGTCTTGGATTAATAATTTGTCCCAGCTGTTTCGATGGATGTGTGCATGTGTGAGAGAAAAGAGAGAAGATGTGACAAATCTTAAAACTTTTAAAAGAAAAGTTACTAAAAGTTATTTAAAAGAAAAAGTTTCGTTATAAGGCCAAATCTATCACAGCCAGGAAAGTGGCATTTTTTTCAGTTTCATTCAAGTGCATGAGTCTGATGAAACGTTGCATTACTAGCTGAAGTTTTCTATCCTTAAAGAATATACATTTCATTCTTTTTGAATGAAATATAATGTGTCCATGTCATCGCAAAGACAATGCAAGTTAAATTGTGTAAAAATCTGGCTTAATATGAGTTTGGAATTACCATTTTACATATTTAATTTTTTACAGTTTATAATGTTAAACACAAATTAAGTATTTCATTTAAATATTAATTACATAATTTTAATCTCTTTTTAGATACCAAAAATAGCACAGGAATCGTTGGACAGATAGAGGAAGTAACTCATAATGCGATATCTTTTTACTGGAACCCACTAGAGGCTTCAGCAAAGGTAAAAAAATCTACTTTAACAAAGTTTTGTGTTCAAGGTATCAAATTGGTGGAAGAAATTTGTTCAAAATTTACAACGTCTCTTTTGCTTTTCAGGTCAATATTGCTGTACAGTGTTTGAGTACTGACTTCAGTAATCAAAAAGGAGTGAAGGTAAGAACTGTAGGTCTCTCTTACAATAACTTTTAAATTATATAATTCATGTTTTGTAAAATTTATAAGATTTATCTTATCTGTATATTAATTGAAAACAGATATTTGCTTAGTTGTATTAGTTTGTTAAATATTTTGCACCACAAATTGTGGAAGACAGACTTTTTTCCACTGGGGTTTAAATCTAACTGATATTGTCACTTACAAGTGCAAATATTTGAAGAAATTACACTTATCGAGTTGCGTCATATTAAGGCTGCTGTGTACTAACCCTATTGGATTCGCTCTCGTCAATGTTAACCTATGGAGGAAATTTGTCTGGTATTTAAAGCTACAGAAATGCTGATAATCAAATAAAAATTATATTTTCAGATAGCCTGACCTTTTTTGCACCTTGCAACGGAATTCATTTTATAAATTTCGAACACCAAAGGAATTGATGAGCGTTTAAAACACAAGATATCAAATTTTCCCCCGAATAATTTAAATTTAAAAATGTTATTTGCATTTTTTTAAAAGCGAAAAATGCCCCAAGGTGTAACATTTCTTGCTCTATTACGAGTTCAATTTTTTAAAAAATCTTTAAATCCAAGTCGGCAATTCTTGAAGAAATTTTCTCCATAGGTTAACATTGAGGTAAGCGAATCCAATAGGGTTAGTACACAGCAGCTTTAAGCGTTCACGTCGGCTATGTCAAACTAAGAAGATTGTAATAAATACGTCTAATGAATGTAAAACTTACGTCCATGACTGCTTGGAATGCTAGAAAGACCTGCTTTTTTATTTCTAGGATAATGAATAAACTGTAACATGAAATGCGTTACCATATTGGTTTCAAGCCTGCTCATTATATTTTTTAATTAGAAATGGAATATTCTTGCAAATAGTGAAATAAGGATTCGTTAGATTTGTTTCATTACAGCTCAGAAACAGAATGATCCTATTTAAGTGTACACTGTTATCCTAAGAGAAATAAATATTTCATATTTTCTTTTGACAAGCTTACAATCTATAGTTGACTTAACTGCAATTCCAGTCTATTAATTCTCGTGAAAATCTATAAACTTTATTATCAAAGTAATTAGTATGCAAAAGTTTTAACAGAAAATGTGAATACATTTGTAGATAACTAAGAAGGAAAAATTCGTAAATCTAGTTACAGAAAAAAGACAATGTGGAATTCAGGGTATAACATTTTATAAACTTAATTTTTAATTTCGGCATGGCAACACCAATAAGATATGCCCTGCATCGCAGTTAAAATAATCTTCCGAAAGGGGAGATATTCCCCTAAAATTCCAAACCTAGCCTAACCTTAGCAATACTTAAAGCGCCAGTAATATGATTAAATGGAATTTTTTTTATCTACATGTTACTGAGAAGCGGGCCATACATTATGCTGGTTAAATGCAATCAGTCCTTTTTATGGAATTTTGTGGTATATTCCTAATACTAAAAGAACAGCATCATTTTTGGTATGTTATTTAATAACGTCTTTCAAACCAGCATTTGCACTTTGCGTAAAAAAATAAACTTAAAAAAACCTGATCATTTAGATGAATGCTTTCTCATTCCCATATTAACGACTACTGAAGACAGTCGAAAACATTCCATAGACCTACTTGTTTACATTTCCCTCCTCAGACAGAATGTTGACGAAAATAAAATGAGGCGAATATTTCATGGAAATTAACCGAAATAAATTTTCATTTGTTAGATTTTAGGGATATTTTCAACCTGTTCATTAAATACTTATTTTATCATTTTTGGCACTTCTCTGACGATTATTTTTCTGATATCTATTGTCAAAGTTAGTGTTTTACGCATAGTAACATTTATAAGGGAGGGCTAGAGAACAATTAAGGTGTATCACCAAGGAAATAGTCTATTAACTTTTCTTCGAGTTTGTTAAAATACATTTTTACTTATTTGATAAAAAGAAGGTCTCAAAAACAAAAAATGTGCCACAAATATGCATTCACATTTTAAGCGCTGATAAAAGCCAATACTTTAAACCACGGATTTTTCAATTTGCAGACTAATGCTCTAATCATTAATTAAAGTACTGCGCAAGAGTGAGGAAGTTTCTTTTAGAATGGCTTCTATTCGTATTACCTGTTCCTTTTAGGAAAAAAACAAGCTGGTTGCTGGCCAAGCGTGTTTATTTTTTCAGAAGATTTTCAGTGTTTCCTCGTAAATGTATCGTTATTAGCAAAATCACCCACAATCAATCTTTCCTGGTCGAGTGCCCCTATAATGTTTTTAACGTAGGATTACGTTCCTCCATAACGGCCCTCCGGAAAGCAAAATTTCAGACACTAAAACCGTCCGTC